>OU015498.1:79199935-79657435 GCA_907164885.2 Dolomedes plantarius
AGGCCAACGATATATCAATTCAATTGAGAAAATTTTTTTTCCCGTGATCTCATACAGAAAAAAAAATGTCACAAGAATGTTGAGAAAGGGAAACCCTCGTATTTTCCTTACGAAAAGACTAATTACTAGTTGGCAGGCCCCTACTACTTAAAAACATTTAAACCATATTTATTTTATAGGATTTTTTTTAATCAGTTCATTTTAGAAGGTAGTATTTACCATGATTCCATTTGCATTTCCATGGTATAAAGGGCTTAAGACAAAAACAGTGATTTAAATATACCAAGTTATTGGCTTTTACACCAATCACTAAACAATAATTTCGACTTAGTCTATTGTATAAAGAAATGTACTTTTGTATACAAAATTGATAGACTTAAGCCTTTTATACCAGTCAAAGCATTTTTTTTATCAATACTAACAAATATCTAAGAATCATTTTTTTTTACTTAAGACCTTTATACCGAGCACCGTAGATATATTTCCTACAAGTTATAGTATAATTATAACAATTTAGGAAAATCATGATACATCTGAGTCACGACAGTGAAATGGAAAAATATAGCTCTTCCATCTAAGAGAGAGCTGTTTTGCCGCTGAGAAGATCGACTGCGTGTACACATAAGAGTGAATACAATAGGGTTAAACTCGAAAAACTACTATCTTTATAACAATTTAGGAAAATCGTGATACATCTGAGTCTTATCAATGAATAGAGTAGAATATAGCTCTTCCATATAAAGGAGAGCTGTTTTGTCACTGAGAACAACAACTGCGTGCACTCGTAAGAGAGAATACTATAAGGGTGAACTCGCAAAAATAGTATCTTTATAACAATTTAGGAAAATTCTGATACATCTGAGTCATATCAATAAAAATAGAGTAAAATATAGCTATTCCATATAAAGGAGAGCTGCTTTGCCACTGAGAACAACGACTGCGTGCACTCATAAAAGAGAATACTATCAGGGTGAACTCGCAAAAATAGTATCTTTTATAATCCACTATGTGTTAGATTATATTCTGTTGAGTATAGATTATAAAATATCCTGACGAAGCATCATTACAAAACACTTTATTGTAAGTCACGAACACATGCTACTACAGCTTATAGCAACCGATCCACAAGTCAACTACAAGACAGTTAACAGGTTGCAGTTAGGGGGCCGATAAGACACAGTTACAGTTATTCCACAGTATCTTTATAACAATTTAGGAAAATCCTGATGCATCTGAGTCATATCAATAAAAATAGAGTAAAATATAGCTATTCCATATAAAGGAGATCTGCTTTGCCACTGAGAACAACTCATAAGAGAGAATACTATCAGGGTGAACTCGCAAAAATGGTATCTTTATAACAATTTAGGAAAACCCTGATACATCTGAGTCATATCAATAAAAATAGAGTAAAATGTAGCTATTCCATATAAAGGAGAGATGCTTTGCCACTGACAACAACGACTGCGTGCACTCATAAGAGAGAATACTATCAGGCGGAACTCGCAAAAATAGTATCTTCATAACAATTTAGGAAAATCGTGATACATCTGAGTCATATCAATAAAAATAGAGTGAAATATAGCATTTCCATCCAAAGGTGAACTGTTTGCTTTAAGTTTGATGTTTGAATAAGCGTAACGTAGCTTTTCTCCTTTCTTTTCAGCAGAATTGCCGATTCAGGCCAAAAACCAGAAGTTTACACGAATCTTAAGTTGGTAGTGTGACTGCAAAACGATTCCCTGCAAAGTAAATCCTTGTTAACGAGGACAGCAAGTTCTTATTACTATACAATTATGGGAAAGACTTTGTAACATTTTCTTACTTTTATCATTTTTTTCTCCTCTTGAATACATTTGGCATTTATTTGTCCTGAAAGTAAACCAAGAATTCTTTCTCCCTTTGGGGAGAAAAAATGTGCCATTGCACTGCTAAGCCGAGACATAATATTTCAGAATAAACCTCATCTCTTCTCCTAATGCCTAACAGAGGCCGGAGGAAGAAAGTAATTTGCTTGAATACTTCTATATATATATAGCCCACTTCCGCATTTTCAAAGAGTCATAGCTGTGTCTCTGACCCCGATTTAAATTCACAATTTGTTAGGGTGCCTCAAATGACATTTTTCTGCATTTTTCCAGGTTTGTCAGTTATTTTCTCTTCTTTAAAAGGACACGCTAACCCCTCTGTCGAACCTCAAAACCTTCATTACTAGGCAAATTCATGATCTGAATTAACAATCCAATCATAAATACAACCATAAAAAGAGAACTCTCCAAGAAATATCACGTAACCAAATTCTGAGCGCATATCTTGAAAATTTTCTTCTTTGCTGGCAGACAAAATGCCTCAAAGATAAAGTCGTCATTTCTAATTTTATAGAGTTCAAAATCTTTTCAGGGAGATTTAAAAAAAAAAGGGTTCGGGACGTGGTTGTCGAATTCTAGGGGCAGTGAACTAACAAAAATATCATATAGACACAAATTTCAAGGAACTTTTTTTTCAGACTCATAAGTTTCAATTCTCACTTCCTTCTTCGAGGTGCTATCTGGTATTGCTCTCTACAGAATTCCGTGAAGTTTATGAACGGTTAAATCAAACCTTGCTCAAGTTTGAGATCGCTAGAATTCCTTTAGACAAAAAGTAATTTTGTGTAAAGCTCAGAAGGTTCAACTCTATTTTTAAAAAGTCCTTTTGAGAACGATCTTTATGATATGAAAAAGACAAGCATACATAAAACATTAGAGGATTAAGCTTCTTAAGCTTTTATGATGCTGTCATCGTAAAGAATATAAAGGGGTCGTATACCAATTCTCCGACATTAAAACTGAATTTATAGAGCCTGGTAAACTGAGACAAAACTAAAAACATTTCAGTCAAAGAGAAGTTTTCCGAGAGAACTCAATCGGAACTTCATGGGATAAAGCGATCCAAGTATTTGAATGAATTATAAATTAATATTTATGTGATTATTTTATCCCTGTTAAAACCTCCACTTTCAAGGGAAAATACATTAGATGACATATATTTTAACAGGGTCAGGTTGGAATTCATTTATATTGTTATAAAATTCTGAGTTAATTTGTCTTCAATTTATTGAGAAAAAATGGACCACAAAAGTGTCAAATTAGAAGAAAAATGGTATATCTGATATAACAAGAAAAAGACAAAATTAGCTTGATAAAATTCGCCGAAAGAGTTTCCAATTTATATGCATTTTTAATTATATTTCATAGTGTAATCATAGTTAAAGTTAGACGAAAAATTGATGTTTCGTTTTAAATTCCATTACTATCATCTGTCGACCGAAAGAGAAATCTTTCATTTACAGATAAAATATCTCATTTAAGCAAGAATGAAGCAAGCTCAATAATATGACTCTGAGGCACGGTTAAATGAAAGTGATATCCAAAAATATTCGAAATATGGCTAATCAAACCAAAATATCATAAAAACACTCTTTGTTGAACTCAGATAAGTTGCTTCTCCGAATAATGAAGGATAATTGATTCTCATTTTTGAATTTTCTGTAACTCGAAGAGAATTAAATATTTGATTGAAATACCTGAAAATGAACCTTCATTTCGGATCAGTAACAAATTATCGATATTTATTCGCTATATTTATTCGATATATTTATTCGATATTTATTCAATATATTTATTCGATATTAAATTATCTTGAATTCTTCATAACCGACGAATTGTGATAACCCGAGAAGGTTACCGGCAGTCTGTTAGAAGCACTTAATTTTAAAAATGAAGACTTGAGCCAGCTTCACGCTAAGCGAAGATTAAAATCCTCAGAAATATTACAACTCTACTCAAGAAAATAAATGCACTTCGAGATATGAAAAGGCATTGTTTACCCTAACAAAACTCTAGAAAAGAGACAGTTAATGCTCTTGGTTATATTTTGTTTATTTGTCCATCATTTGAAGGGAGAAAAATACATTTATAATACTCCATATATAAAAAAAAAATTAGCTTTTACCGATGGCACCATGAAAGCTTCAAACCATTCACTCCAACGATATATCATGCGAAGGAAATATTTAGATGGATTAAAAACAGAGAAAATCACAAGTCCTTTTTCTTCTGGGAAGACGATTTTGAAATAGTTTTGAAGAAAAACTTTAAATTTCAGCAAAACTTTATTCAATAAAGAAGAGGGGAAAATGTTTCGGAGGAAAAATTGTTTACATGTATTCTCGAAAGAATATAAAAACTTAAATGCAGTTTCCTCCCCCCCCCCCTCCTTTTATTTATTTTTTTTTCGTTTCTCTTTGTACAAGAATAAATGAAAGAAAATTCAATATTCAATTTTTACATTCGGATATGGATATTGACTGGAAAAAGATAAAAATGCATTTAAATCAATCTTCTTTGCATTCTTTTTTTAACCGATCTTTTTTACGTTTTTCTCCCCGAACAAAGAAGGGTAAAAGAATTTTTACCCATATTTTCTACAAGCGAAAATGCGCCGACGTAAAACCATTGATTTGATATAGAACAAATATAATAGTGGAAATAAGATAACGCGCGATAAAAAGTGTGTGGGGGGGGAGGATAAGTTTGATGGTATCTGACTGAATTTCGATTTGAGCGGTGGAATCGAAAATAATTTCTAAAAAGTGAATTTTTTTTTCAAGTGAAAATTTATTGGAAGATAACAAAAGAAAGAAAGTTACAACATTTTGGTCAAAAAATGATCGAATTTGCAGAACTTATTTAACGGGAAAAGGTGCATATATAAGCGTATATCATATCGGTAAAATAATTAGTAAAATCCAAAAGTTTTACAAAATAGAGCAAAGTATTAGAAAATTAATACAAATGACATACTGAAATTAGTTCTTTTTACTACAAAATTATCAATACACCCTCAATTATTTCAAATGTTTCAATATAGTATAAGACGTACACTATCATATTACAACTGTATCTGATTCTTCTTTCCTTGTAAGACGTACTTCAAATTCAACATATTTAAGCTATGTCAGAAATTAATACTCTCCTTTAAGCGAGTACATTTCCCTTGTCCTATTAAGTATTCCGTTCAGTTAATATATTTTACTTTTGTAATAAGGCACTTAAAGTGTTTCTCATTAAATAATTCTTATGTCTATAACCTGAACCAGCTGCACCTGGGAACTGTAATTACTACGATAAATTATAGCTGTCAACCTTATATATATATATATATATATATATATATATATATATATATATACATACATATATATATATATATATATATATATATATATATATATATATATACATACATATATATATATATATGTGTATATATATATATATATGTATATATATATATATATATATATATATATATATATATATACATACATATATATATATGTATATATATACATACATATATATATGTATATATATACATATATATATACATATACAGGGTGTCCCAAAACAACCGCATAAACTCTGCACAGCTAGATTCCTCGTTGGGAGTACATAAAAACTGCCCAGAGAAGCGTTCCTGTACGATCCATAGTTTACGAGAAAAATACGAAAAACAAAGTATGACGTCACTGCCAGTGCAAGAAAAACACTTTATTGAACATATCAACAGCATGCACAATTTAAAGCAGATGTTCAAAGTGTCCGCCGTGCATGTCTAGGCAGGCTTGAGCACGCCGTGGAATGGCTGTCATCACACGTTGCAGCATCGCGGGGTCCACCGAAGTACAAGCAGCATGCAGACGAGCAACTAAGTCCATCTGTGTTGTCACTACGTCTCGATACACCAGTTCCTTGAGATGCCCCATAGGAAAAAATCCAACGGTGTAAGATCTGGCGAACGTGGCGGCCATAGAACCGGACCCCCACGTCCGATCCAGCGGCCGGAATATTCCACATCCAGCCAACCACGTACAGGAGCACAGAAATGCGCCGGAGCCCCATCATGCTGGAACCAAAGTCCCTGTATTGCCGCTAATGGTATGTCATCGAGGAACTCGGTTAAGACCTCATTGAGAAACACCAAATACGACTGTCCCGAGAGCCGTTCAGGCAACAGATATGGTCCAAGCAGGCGATCCCCGAGTATGCCGGACCACACGTTAAGAGACCAACGTTCCTGATGTTTCTGCGGCCGGATTGCATGCGGATTGACCTGGGACCACATATGGCTGTTGTGATGGTTGAATACCCCATCACGAGTGAAACATGATTCATCAGTCCTCAGGATATGTGCAATTAAACCCTTATCTGTGTTCTGTTGCTGCAACAGCCATTCACAGAAGGCCACGCGTTTCTGAAAGTCATCTGGTTCCAGACCTTGCACGGTTGTGTACCGAAATGGGTATAGCCTCTCAGACCGTAAAAGCCTTTGCACATTACTTTTACTCGAAGTCATCTCACGGGCTAATGCGCGTGTGCTTACCTCGGGCGTCTCTTCTACCCGCTGCAGTATTGCATCCGCCTGTGCTACCGTCAGGCCGCTCCGCGGTCTTCCAGTATAGTGAAGATTGGCTGTTGGCAAGACGCTTCCCGTATTTCGCAGCCTGTCGTCCAGCCTACGGATGACGTTGGCATCGGGAGGACGGCGGGACGGATATCGACAGGCATACTCCCTAGCAGTTTGTAACAGTGAGAGTTGTTAAAATTAATTAATTAATTGATTGGGAGTTATTTTATTATTCTTATATTAATTATATTTATTATGATTTTGATTTAGTAATTTATTGGTTCATGATTGTGGCTAGTACATTCGTTGATTGTGATTCCCAAATAATGGAAATAACTCTGGTTATATTGACAAATTAATTTATTGAATATTAACACACATAAATAATACACTCCAATATTACTCAATATTTCCTCCGGCATTTACACATTATTCACAACTTCATTAAAACTAAATTAATTCTTTACGACACCTATATTTGACTCATTCACTTATTATAACAATATTTCGTACTGCATCTACACATATTACTTTCAACTTTATTCCTACTAAATTAATTCATATATATAAGCAAAACATCTATATATATAAAACGCGAAGGTATGCGGCACAAAAATCGACGATATTTCTACACTTCGAATGGCAACGGCTGCCACTACCAGATGTAAACATTAGCGGTCGTCCGCAAATCCACAATTTGCAACCGCGTGTCAACATGGATTTACGCACTAAAATCAGGAATGTTCGAAAGTGAGCTGCACGATAAAGTGAAAATTGGGAACAGTCTCAAGAATGAAAGCGAAGAAATAATTCATTAAGAGAGAGACGTGAAAGAGAGAGCATAAATAATCGCGAGGTTAGGCTTAACCGTCACCGGCATAGCAATAAACAACCAGTAATATTTAATTTTCTACACTTTTTTTAGTACTTGCTGAATTGTTACTCCATTTTATAAGTGAAGAAATTTTCTCAACAATTTATTATTTGATATGATTAAGTGTAGATATCTGAATTGTGAACAGTAATACATACAGAGAGTGATGCAATCAACACTATATTTAAAAATTTCCCGAACAATTTCTTATTTGTTGTAATGATAAAGTGTAGATATCTTAATTTTGAAAAATAGTACATACAAAGAAGGATGTAATTTTTAAAATCATTGATGTTGGGTTTCTCAGTCTTATCTTTAACTCTTTTCTGAGGTAATAGAAATTCACATTTTTTGATCACGATGTTCTAGAATCAGCCTTATAGAGAATACCCCTTACAACATATATTTGTGATGACAGGTAATGGTAACATTCCTTACATATGTTACTTTCAGTTGCGTTGTTTTGCAAAAGAAAATATAAAACTAAAAGCGACCATGCTGGTCGCGTAGCGGCTAGTCATATTAAATTGTTTGTACGAATTTTCGGTCAATTCCTCAACATCTTATATTCAAACACTATATTATATTCAAACACATCTTATATTCAAACACGGCGTAAAATGTCAAACCTTGCAGACCTTGCGAAAAGGGCAAATTGTTTGAGCGCGTTTAAATTGGAGTATCTGTTACTGCAATTTCCAGGCTAATAGGTGTGTTTCGAGCTATGGTATCGAAAGTCATAATAGCATACAGAGTGCACTGAAAAACATCCTTTGCCAAACAGAATAGTAGACGAAAGGGGGAGATGAGTGAAAGAGATGAACGAGGTATTGAAGCGGATTGTGACACGAAGAAAGAAAACTACTGCAATCAAAATGACCGAAGAGCTCAATCTGCATCTGCATGTTCCGGTATCAATCATTAGAGGTAGAAGGGAATTTCACAAACAAAACATTTAAGAAGAGTAGCCCAAACCATTTGTAATAGAAGCCAATGCAAAATATCGCCCACATTGGTGCCACGAGCGCAAATCCTGGTCGAGTAATATGTCGAAAAAAGGCATTTGGTCCGATGAATCACTGTTCACATTGTTCCTCGCAACAGGACGTGCATATGTCTGGAAAACACCTACACAGGCGTAAGATTCTGGCTGTCTCATGCCAGCTGTCAAACATTGGAGATTTATCTATCAGGACATCTATCAGGACATCTATCAGGGTTTGGGACGGCATCTCATGGTTTTCTTCAGGCCCTATTGTAAACCTAAAAGGGAGATTGAATGGGAAGGACTGTATCGAAATTTTAGCTCACTAGTCCATCCTATGGTGCAAACATTGTTTCTTTCAGGAGATGGCGTTCTCCAGGATGATAATCCCCCATATACATATAGCTAAATCTATCAAGTATTAGTTTGAAGAACATGAAAAAGTAGTCAAACATATTATCCTGCCCTATACAATCCCCCCGACTATATATCATCCAACCACTGTGATCTGTATAAGCGGATAGAGCTAGATATCGATATCCACCACAGCATCTCTACAGGAACTTTCATGATTTTTCCCTGAAGAATGCTACAATATATTCTTAACCACTATTCATGACTTGTATAATCCAATTCAAAGGTGAAACAGGTGGTATTACATGACAAAGGTGATCCTGTGCCGTATTAAGAAAGGTTTTCATTATTTTCTTAGTGTTTCCATTATTTTGATAACCACCTGTACATATATATATATACATATATATATATATACACATATATATATACATATATATATATACACATATATATATGTATATATATATATGTATGTATATATATATATATATATATATATATATATATATATATATATATATATATATATATATATATATATATTCCGGGTGATCCAAAAGTCAGGACGAACTTTAAAAATGAATAATTCGAAAACGAATAAAGAAAAAGAGATGCGGTTTGCACCAAACGGATGGAAAAGGAGCCGGGTTTTGTGTGGTAACGAAAAAAAATAGTTCTGTTGGCGACCAACAGACGGCGCTTTCGGATTTCTGATATAGGATTATGCAAAGCAACAAACGATATAAAAAGGAGCAACTGCAGCATGTAATGGTAGTCGAAGCTTATATGCATCGAAATGCTGTCCATAGTTGAGAAAGCCCTCTTAGTTAAACTGTATTATAAGAATTTGGAAAGTGCCATTGCGGCATTGCGAGCATATCGCTACATGAAGGGTATGCGAGATAGCAAAGGACCAATAACGTCTTCTGCATTGAACAAAATGATGAAGAAATTTGAAGCTACAGGTTCTTTGGCGTCACGTCCAAGAAGTGGACGCCCCTCACGACAGTGGAGCAGACGGTGCAATCCATGTTGGCGGTTTCTGCACATGGGGAGCGCAGTGCTCGAGAAGTTTCGAGGCAGACAGGAGTGTCGTACGTAAGTGTCTGGAGAGCACTGCGAATAACCCGGAAACGGTATCCCTACAAGTTGCAACATAACCAAGAACTGAAACCTCTTGACTTCGACTCAGATTTTGCGAATTTGGTATTCAATAAGATGGAAGAGCAGCACGACTGGCTTCACACTGTGCTTTGGACAGATGAAGCGCATTTCACACTCTCTGGCGCTGTTAACACCCACAATTGTCGAGTGTGGACCACAGAAAATCCACATGCATTTGTTGAGGTACCCTTGCAACAGCCTAAAGTGACAGTCTGGTGTGGCTTCACTGCTGATTTCATAATTGCACTTTTCAAATTAAAATTAACGATAAATTATCTTCCAAATTAAAATTCTATAGCGGTCTTCCCCAAGGTTCTATAATTGCTCCTATTTTATTTAACATTTATGTAAATGAAATTTATCAATATAATAAAACTAATCTTCTAAGCCATCTTCGAGGATGATACCGCAATTTATGCAACGGATAATAACCCTAAATATGAAGTCAAATACCTTAATGATCACATGATAACTATTCAACAGTGGCTCGACAAATGGAAAATTAAAATCAACACTGATAAATGCATTGCAATTATGTTCACCCATAAAACCAAACGTACTGTTGACAAATATAAACTCATAATTGGTAGCACGATTATCCCCTGGTCTGATACCGTTAAATATTTAGGAGTCACCCTTGACAAAAAACTCACTTGGAGGCATCACACAACACAAATTAGGGACAAGTTTCGAGTTGCTAAACGTGTACTCTTCCCCTTAATTGCTCGAAACAGTAAATTATCTATCAATAATAAAATGTTCATTTACAAATCGTTTCTTAGACCTCTCATCACTTACGCAGCGCCGGCATGGGCATATGCAGCAGACTCTCATATTAAAAAGCTCACAGTTGCTCAAAATATAACTATTAGGCAAATCATTAATGCACCGTGGTATTACAGGAATGCTGAAATCGACGAGGAGCTTGGCCTCCTTGCTATTCCAAATTTTCTCAAAAATTTAACTATTAATTTCCATAAATCGATAGACAATGATCTCTTATTAAATCTTGCCAACTATGACTTTGCCGACCCTGCTAACAGAAAACGGCCTAGAGCCGTTCTCTGTTCTTAATTATTTTTAACTTTTATTTTCCTAATTCTTTTTGTAATCTTACTGCTTACTTCGGTAAGCAGTGAGCTCTTATTTTTTAAATTTTTAATTATTAAGTATTTTCTCACTTAATCCCGCACTGCTCTCCTCGAGCTTTGCTTTTTCTATCAACTTAAACTTCCTATTCTCAAGCCACTCCCCCGGATCCAAATTCCACCTATCTCTTTCATCTTTCTATGGTCAATTCACTATGCAAGCCTACGTTGGAAGGCGTGGCCTATGTAACGTAGTTACAACATTTTTCCTGATGGTCCTGATGGAGTGAGATATCAGCTTGGCAGTCGACCGCAGCGACCATTCCGGCCTGTCTTCCGAAAAACCGCTCGACGCCTGGTGACCAGTGCTGCTGATGAAGAGACTGGCCTGTTAATTTTTGGACACAAGTTATGTCCGGTAATTTATGTTCCTGTTATCGTTTTAATTTTTGTTATTGTAAAATAAAAACCGAGGTCTGGTTGAACTGTTTTGTGCTCACTCTATTCAAGCCAGATTGGGGGAAAGGATTTACCTAACCTACCCTTCACCCCCAAACTCTACAGGGAACGCTATTGCTAAAATATTTTCTGACAATTTTTATGAAGAAAGCGTTTAACAGTATATAAGTATGCTGCAACAAAGTTTGACAAAGCAAACCAATAATTTAAATCCAAACCATTTGTTACCACATTATCATGCAAATACAGATGAGACCGGGCAGAAATTGGTAATACTTCAATTGTCTATGAGTACCTATGATCAAGTTCACTATGATTTAAGTTCCCCGGTCAAAATTGAGGTGGCAACAGAGGATGGTGCTGGTTCACCTAAACGGTGCCCTCATTGGAAGCAACCAAAGATCCTCGCGGATAAAAGGCGAATGTCTTCATTGAAAAGTGCGCCACGTTGGCAAACAACATTTACGATGCAACATTGCATCGTTACAACATTGCATAGTTCGGATAACTGCAGCAAATTCAACTTCAGAAAAGACCAAATTAATCAAAACTTGAGGAAAAACATTGACACCTTTTTACTTATGTATAGTAGAATAGTAGATCTATTTCTTTACTTTGATCAACAGAGTTACTAAATACGACCAAAGTCTGGCGTCTGTTGTACAGAAAGCGATGGCATTTTTTTATGACTCTTGAAAAGTGACTATGAGAGAATATTTTTTTTTCCAATGCGGAGGCACTTGTCGCGAAGACATTCGCCTATAATTCACCGCAGTTTTGCTGGCCATTTTGTTGTGGGGGCGCCATATAGGCGGACCAGCATTGCCCCCTATGGAGGGACGATACAAAGGGGAGCATTTTAGTGGCGCTTCGCCAGGATTCGATCTGAACACCCTCAGCACCGAAAACCAGCGCGCTGTACCACAAGGCCGCCACGGCCCCTATGAGAGAATATAACATGAGAGAGAACTGATATTTTAAATTATATTCCCTATCTTGTATTCATACTTAATAAATATTATAGGATAATAAATATAACATCTTTTTATTGGGGATGGTGGAGCTCAAAGTCGGTAGTATGTACTAATTGACACGGCTCCTAAGTCCTAAATTACTATCACGAACAGGCGGATCCTCGGCTGCTTATTCAGAGTTATTGCGTATCGACTGGTCTGCAGGTTAAAATATGCCGCATGCCTCCGTCTACAACTAGGACTGATGGTCTGGGGGGGGGGTCATTTCATTTCATAGCAGGACACCTTAGGTTGTCATCCGCGGCACCCTTACAGCACAGCGGTACGTCGACGATATTCTACGCCCCGTTGTGTTACCCTTCATGTCACGCCATCCTGGGCTTACATTTCAGCAAGATAATGCCCGCCTGCACATGGTGATATTTTCTACTGCTTGTCTTCGTGCTTGCCCAACGCTACCTTGGCCAGCAAGGTCGCCGGATCTCTCCCCCCCACTGAGCACGTTTGGAGCATTATGGGCAGGGCCCTCCAACCAGCTCGGGATTTTGACGATCTAACGCGCCAATTGGACGGAATTTGGCACGATATCCCGCAGTAGGACATCCGCCACCTCTATCAACCAATGCCAAGCCGAAAAAGCTGCTAGCATAAGGTGCCAGAGGGGGGCCAATCCGTTATTGACTTTTTTACTTTGCGAAGCTCTTTCTCTTGAATAAATCATCTAATTTTTATTAAATTGTAATCATTTGTTTTTATGTACATGTACATCATATCTACCGATTTCCATCCCATCCGGATAACTCCTTCTTGGTACGTCAATTTTTTTCTTTTGTCTAAGTGTATTTAGTGAACTATTTTATTTTTATTTTAAAGTATATTTTGTAGATATTGATCCCATCAAAAATATATAAAGATCCCTTCTATAAACTATATCGCATTTAAACTGCTGTCCCGTTTCTCAGAATTGTTTCTTCGTTTATAATAAACTAGCTGAAGTACCCGGCGTTGCCCGATTTTCAAAAAATAATATGCCTATGTTTTATTCTGAACTATCATCTATATCCATACAAAATTTCAGCTCAATTGAAGCAATACTTTTTTACTTATAAAGGAACAAACATAGGCCTCATCGAAATAATCAATAAATTTCAGTTTCAAAGAAACACGCTGATTTTTGAATAAAGTTCAATAATTCAAGTTCGATTTATGCAAATTGTGCATAAAATTTTACATAAATTCAAAAACATAAAATTTATAAGTTAAATAAAGTTCTGTAATATTATACCAATAAATTTCCAGTTGATGGCCAATAAATTGTAAATCTTTTACCTTAAATGTCCAATAAAAAGCATAGTTCCAAATGTAATTTTCTTCAATAAAACCTTAAATGTTCAAAAATCCTTTTTGTATTTATAAATACCTCCTCCACTTGAATCTTTAAAATATTAAATGTTTTACTGATAATAAATAAAAATGTAGTTTGATATGTTGCTATGGTTACTTGACTATGGTTGACAAAGGAAAAATTGTAAAGGTGAAGCCTCAGCTCAACATTTAGGCCCCTAACTTTCTTTCTGCTGATCATATATACATAATATATAGCCTGTGTCCATCTGGAATAATGTACCTTTCAAATAGTAAAAGAATGTTTCAAATAGGTGCAGTGGTTCCGGAGATTACCCTCCACATACAAAATCCCCCTCTCTCTTTATATATTAGTATAGATTATAATGTAGGAACAAATTTTTAGTTTATCGCAAAAATAAGATATTTGCAAAAAGATGAGCCACCATTTATATACTGTTGATAAATCAAAGCTATCGGAAAGTATACAAAAATGTGTAACGTGTATACTCTTTAAAAAAAACAATACTCTATTCAATTTCCATACATTTCCATACATAAGCAAAATTAGCAAACTGTCATTAATATAAGATATCTGCTCATTTAAAGTTAAACTGCCGCTTCTCAGCTAAAATTATTTATTTCTGCCGTATATTACATGATCATAAATCTAGTCGCACATTAAAAAAATAGGTTCTCATAAAAAAAAATTAATATTTATCACAGAATATTTTATTGGCTGGTTCCTGTTTTATTATATAAATTGAAACAGAGTGGATATTTTATTTTCGTCACTATCATAGGATGCATTTAATTACATATTAAATCCACCCCGCACGTTTATCAGGTATAATAAGACCTGGAAATTATCATATTCACCGAATGGAATTATTTCCACATTAATCAATATCAAAATCATTAATCTATCTTTACTCAGCTCAGAAATAATTTATTTATTATAATTACGCCCATCATCGTTTATTTTCCTTTGTATGAATTTCTTTCAAACATTGGTACGGAAGGAAGTGGGATACAGAGTTATTCATATAGATTCTATGTTAAAAGCAGTTAAAGTATCCTCGTAAAAGTTAAAGCATGTAGAGATTTTAAGCTATATATATATATATATATATACCTAAGACATATTTTCAACCCATTCCGTACACTTGATAATGATTAAATTAATGTGAAGGCTTTGAAAATGATAAGGAGTTGGGACCAAGACTTGAAAAAAGCGTACATAAGTCTTTTTAGGGCAGTGTTCTTGGTTTTTTCATATTGTGGATATGATTGTATATCAGAGTCTTATTGTAATGTTGCCTTTGATTTTTCTAATATTACTTTGCTAGCAATTAAAGTTTACGCTTTGTTTTCCGTTGCCTGGAATGCCAAATCTTTTTTCGCTGAACTGTATTACTCAGTTCGAGAGAGTAACATATACGGCATGGTGGAAACAGTTACAGTTGGATTCGCAGCTATTCTGACATTCTTGATGCACAGGAGGAGAAAAATGTACCAAAACATGTTCAAGCTTTTGTGGAGTATGTGCAGTATATTCCTTACTCGTAAGTGGCTGAAGAAAGTTCTGTGGTTCTTCATGTTTGCCTGCATGTTGACTATGCTATTCAACACAGCACAGTTGGTTTTACAGGCAACTCTTTATTACGAATACTTTGAAGTTGCCGAAGAAGTAATTAGGTATTACTGCTTCGATTTGAAAGTAGGGAGCTTAACTGTGCCCATTGCAGTTTTGGACTTATTCTCGGTGACGGTTATGAAACTTTGGATTGATTTATTCATGATTTTCTATTGTTTAATCTGCTTGATTCTTGAGAAATCACTCCGGGGATACACTTACCTTTTGGATACGGAAGAAGACGACAAAGTACTTTTCAACTTTCATGCTTCGATATCAAAATGTGTTGCACTTTTTGATCAATATTTTTGCGATCAGGTATTTTTATGCTTAACGATGAGTGTAACCAGAATGTTTTGTGTGGGGTATTTGCTCTTGCGAGACAAGTCAGCGTACAAGTTGTTTTGCTTCATAGAGCTTGCACACTTATCCACTGGAATAATCGCAATCATTCTATGTGCCTCTTTCGTGTCCGAATCTGCAAAAACAATGAATGACTGTCTTCATCACAGACCTTATGACTTGCATCCATCTTTATGTAAGCGTCTGGTAGCTAAGATGAAAGTTTCTAAACTGCATTTGACTTTCTGGAAGATATTTCCACTGAAAAGAGGGGCCATTCTCAACATAAGTGGTGCCCTTTTCACGTATGGTATTTTGCTTTTGTCTTTCGGTGATGAAGACGAACCTTTATTATCTGAAGATTCTGTTCTCTAGCTTTTAATTGTTTAACAAGCTCTAGAATGACTGTAGATTGACTGTTTTCTGCTTTTCTGTGTTTTTCGTTATCTTGTTTCACATAACCTGCACCCTTATGAATAGCAGCAGTCTTAGAAATTTTGTGTGTCTCTTTCGTGCCCCAGTCTCCAAAAATAAGCAGAAAAAATATTGACTGTATTCACTAGAGATTTTATGATATGCTTCTACTTTTAAGCAAGCGTGTGATCTGCAAAATAAGCTACACTTGTGACATCAGGGAGTTTATTTAAAATATCACTTGATTTTTAGTATTCATTGTCAAATTTCACAAGAAAATAAATCTTCTAAAAATTGAAGCTGGATGATATATATATATTTATTTTCCTAAGAAATACTTTGCAAACTTTTGTTCTCGCATGAAGACTACAAAGCCTTAGAGATTTTTTGACTTCAGTGATGAATTTGATAAGGTTATTTCCATCCCTTACTTTGGAACAGTGGCAGTAACTTTGCATCTAATATTGTCGAATATGAATAAAAATGAAGGACAGTATTCGACCCCCAACCACCACCACTACCTCTACAACCGTCACTACATTATCTGCATTTATCATCATGCAAGAATGTACCTATAACGATGGTTCCGTAATTACTCTCACTCTAGAAGACTTTCTTCAAAAACTAGAAGGTAACCCGTCATTTTGACGTCATAATACTAAAAATGACGTCATAATGGAAAAAGTATATGAAAGTTAAAAAATATCCCGAATTATCTAACAATATTGCATTTAATCCACACCTTGTAAAAGCAAACCCTTTCATTATTTTTTATTTATTTCGTTTTTCTTGCAATTGGAGTACTAGACTGCCATCCAATTTTTTTTACAGCTCACTACGCGATATGAATACTTGAGCTACTTGATTCATTCACATTCAAGTTTGTTTCTTTCAGAATTCATCGCAAAAGTAAACAGATTTTTAAAAACTGTTAAATATACAGCTAAAAGCATCCAATTTTTTTAAGTTCTGAATGTCTTATAGAAAAATAGGCTGAACAAACGTGATTTGATGGAGAAGATATTAGTTTTTAGGTAAGAAAAAATTCTGATCCACATCTGAAATTGAAATTAAGCCTACCCGGCTGTTTGTTTACTGAGGGCTTCAATTGAAAGATGAGTACAGCCCGGAAGTGTTATACAGAGACAACGGCTATTACATATATAATATGCAACGATTATTTGCATATGTGGTATGCGTTTCACATATAAAAGAGATGCTTTATCATCTTAAGAAATGGACCCTAGATCCAAGTCTCCTATACAGTTCTCAAAACGACAGATTTAAAAAAACCATTTCATAATCTTTACAAAATATTTTAAATCATTTCGGACTTTTAAAATACTTGGTATTTGTTACTTTTCAAAACAAAATTCAATATGGACACATTTTTAAATTATTTATAAAAGAGCAATGTGCATAAATCCTATTATTTTTAAATCATATTGAATTTTCTTCGGATTAGCATTTTCATATCAAATTTCCTTACCTCAAAATTACAAACAAAAATTCTCATTCAGTACTCATTCAAACTCATATGCACAATTAACTACAAAGCAAGATATTACAGAAGGGAACTCGCTTAAGTTACTACAATGCGCATTCGCTCTAGCATTTATCATACCTTCTATACAACTAAATGGGTGGCCGGGGCACGTAAAATATGTTGTGGCTGCAATGTCCTTCAGGTTCTCAAATTTACTTCTGGAGGTGCGGGTTCAAGTGTTCCGATCTTGCCACTTGACTCGGTTCAAAATTACGGTACTGGCCCTTAGGAGGTAATGCTGGTCCACCTATACGGTGCTCCCAGAAAAGTGGCCAGCAAAACCGCGGTGTCATATGGCGGTAAAGATAATGTCCAAGAAACCGTCTGCCACATTGGAAAAAAATACTTCTAAAAGGTCCTCTTACTTAAAGACAATCAGTTTTATGTTTGATCTTTCCTGTTCTTAGAAGGTTTTTCTATTGGGCTGAGTTTTCTAACAGTTTCTATTATAACTGGTCTAATCACCTTTCTTTTTTGAAAAATCCCTGTTTCTAGACTGATAAAAATCTGACCAATAAGAACTGTTGGTCTTCTTTCAAAATGGTTTAGATCTCTCAGGTGTAGCAAATTCCTATAATTGGCTGGTGGAGAAACTCCGGCCCCGTTTCATAATATTTTTTTAATTGTCATCATTTGAATGACTTAACTAAAACCATCATTTTATCGTCATTTAAGTGTGGGTATGCTCCTAATTAACCAAAATATATATTTAATGTGTGTCTGGAGAATTTTTTTTTACATCGCCATCAGCGCCAGCGGTTCGATTCAAAGCACTGGATTTTGATCCCGAGACTTTTGCCATAGGGAGAGTGTCCCATATGTTTTTAAAATAAACAATTAAAAATTTAAACTAAAAATCAATTTTGAGGCAATTATTATAAAACAAAATTTGTTTAACATACCAAAAAGTTATACTTATTTTCAGAGTTAGATTAATAATGGATCATTAATATATACAAAATAAAAGCAAAGTAACAGGAACTCTCCAGATGGGTTTGTAAGAGTATTATAACGTCATTTAGTCGTTCTGTAATATTGACACCATTGACAATTTTAGCACGACAGGTATTGCTAGTATATTGAAAAGAAAAATTCAGGTAGTCTCTTCTAACGAAACTACCGCGGGTTATTAACGTAGGCTTTCTTATCGTCTCTTACATCTTGTATGTATATATGTATGTATGTCTTATGTATATATGTATCTATATATGTGTACGCATGTATATATATGCATATATGTATGTCAAAATTTTGACGCATTTTAGTACTTTTCTGTTCAACTGTTTACTGCTGGTCCAAGCGATACAGACTGGGTTTAGCACGCTGCCAAAATTATAATTCGTGACGTACGGACGGGCAGTTTTAGCGTTTGAAATTTTGCTTTCAGGAGGACCGTTATGGAGGAACGTAATCCTACGTTAATTTCGCATCTGTTCAGTCTGTAGAAGCGTTTGGGAACATAGATTCTTTATCTTGAAGATAAAACTGCTCAGGAAAAAAAAATTTTTTTAGTACCCCTGAAGATGAACTTGTATCAAAAGGCTGTTCTTTCGTTTCCTCCGATTTAATGAATGCCAGGTTTTTATCTTTTCTGTGATTATACGAAAAATACTTTCATCATCAACACATTAAGCCTCTTCTCGTCACATAGAAAACATTGTAGTAACGTAGTACGAGTATAATTGTCAGGCAGTTTATATTCAAAGCAGAACGAAACTATGTAAAATGCCAACCCCTGAAATGCAATCCCTTTTCAGAAACCAAGAATTTCAGTTCTGCATTCTGTGTTTCTGAAATTGGGCCCGATATCATATTTTAAACATGATACAGACATGATATTTCAAGATATACTACCTAAATATTTTACAGGATATTATCTGAAAATCAATGTCCTTATTTTCTAAAAACTAAATGTGTTAAACCATAGATTTTTTTTTAAAAGTTGACTGAATAATTATTAGAGGCATTAACAAGCGCTATTTATGTCTCATTACTGAGGATGAAAAGTAGTAGATCTCAACAATTACAAACCCATCGATTACATTAATTACCCCTCAAGTCGTCTTACTTCGTTTAATAGATGCTTGGCGATTTTACAGCATAATTACAAAATTATGCTTCTCATTTTCTGTGATGAATGCGTTTGCCTAAATACTTCCCATCACAAGGTCGGCTGAATTTATTTTCTTTTGTTTATACTTTAATCATTGTCACAAAAAGCCTTCATTATCTCATTCAATATATTTCACTGAAATAAATTTCATCCACTATCTACTTTCGATTAAGTTTCAGTGTGAGTGGAAAATATCAATTATTAAATTTTGATTCTTGATTAAATTGTTAAATATCAAGTCTTTTGATAATAACTGAAATCTTCTCCATTTGAGTCGCTTTCCTGTTTCTATAAGATGAAACTTGCATCAAATATTCGAAGAGTTTTCAATGAGAGAACTTTGGAGTAACCAGCAGCAATAGGATTGACAAGAAGGTTAGAGGACCGAGATATCCTAATGGTAGCGCGTTTGGCTTCGGACTGGATTTGATAATTCTTTGAAACCCGGTATAAAGGGCTTAAGTCAAAAACAGGTCTCGTACCTTCTTCCATCCACTGATAACATAAATGGACTTTTTGGTTTATAGATTTAACATGTCCATATTCGGCCTAGACACGATGATATTTAATGGTAATTCTTTGAAGCTCGGTTAAAAGGGCTAAAGTCATAAGCAGTGACTTTTAGATGTTTGTTTGTATTGATAAAAAAAATATTTTGGCTGGTATAAAAGGTTTAGGCCTATCAATTTTGTATACAAAATTACATTTCTTTGTACAAAAGGCTCAAGTCGAAATTATAGTTCTGTGACTGGTATAAAAGCCACAAGCCATGTTAGGCCTTTTTGATTTCTTGGTGTAAATTGTACAGGAGAGAAAGTAAGCTTAGTGTAAATTTTACTCAAATTTTTCGGCTTGAGTCTTTTGTACAAAGAAATGTAATTTTGTATACAAAATTGATAGACCTAAGCCATCTATACCAGTCAAAAGATTTTTGCTTTTTTATCAATACTAACAAATATCTAAGAGTCACTGTTTTTGACTTAAGCCCTTTATACTGGGCTTAAAAGAATTACCACTAAATACCATCGTGTCTAGGCCGAATATGGACACGTTAAATCTATAAACCGAAAAGTCCATCTATGACATCAGTGGATGGGAGAAGGTACGAGACCTCCAGACGTCACCCTTGTTGTATTGGTCTAAATTGAGGTGGCACCTGGCTAGAATCGGACTTATACCTTTGTGGTGCCATCTTAAACCGGATCCGCATTCCTCTATCCGCAGTCGAGACCTGGTCTGGCACGTTCCGGCAGAGAGGGGTGGTGGGGCAAAAGTCCACAGTGCCAAAGAAAGAAGAAATTTTCAATTGCATAACTTTTAGAAAAATATTACATCCGAAAGAGTAACGGCCCACTTTTAGAACAAAATTATCGTATACGCCCAAAAATCTGAGCAGTCCAGATTTAAAGAATTGAAAACATGCAATAAACGAAAAAATTGAAAACTTGCTCCCCGCCAAAAACCTCACCAGCAACTAATCTCGATCAATCTGACAGCAGACCTTGGAGCTACGCTGAAATCTCGATTTTTTCCAATGGGTGAATTATCCATTTTTGCGTATTTCTCCCCGCATAGAAAAAGAATAGGTTAAAATAAAATTCAAATAGCCCCCAAAAAAATATCAATATGGCTCATTAACAAAGGAATATAACAGATTCCTCCCCAGCCAAGAGACGGAAGATGGCCGAATGGCTAGGGAGCTGGCGTTCGGTATCAAAGGCTGTGGGTTCGAGTCCCACTCTTGGCATGGACGTTTGTAGCCTTTAAGCAGTAGGTCCCGATCTAATTAGCTCTCGTGCAGCAAAAATTGACCGTATCGCTCAATACCCAACAAACAACCTCCCCAAGCAAGACGGGAACTTTAATAGAGTTTTATTAGTTCAATTATCCTTATTTAAATCATTATATGCAGTTATAAACTAATACGTATGACTATATCTCCATGTTTTTTCAATCTTAGATTTAAAGAAGAAAGTTAGGCGTTGTTAACATTGCTTCCGGAGGTTAGTGTTGCATTCCTCCGTTGGCTTCTGTGACTTGTGATTGGTTTGACGTAACACGTGGTCATTACGTTGAGCTCTGTCATTGGTTGATTTTTTTTACAACTGATGCTACGCTCTTCTCTGGATGCAATGTGAACAAGGCTTTAAGAAGTTTAGTTTAATTTAAAGGTGGGATTACTACTACTTAACGTTGCAAATCACTTTTTGGGCCCCCACGTGCTTACAGCGATGTTTATATCCCCCCAGGACTCCTTCCATACTTTCTCCATTTGCATTTAAAATCATCCTTTGATAGAAAGTTTGAAAGACTAGAAAATGATTCTAGTGATTGATGACATATGGCAAACACCTATTTCAGGCCAGAGACGCCTTTCCGATTCCTACACGAAAACAATACCATACGTAGTGAAATGGAATTCATTAAAACTAAAAGTAAAATAGTAAAATATACAAACCATAAAAAACTCGGTTCGACATTTTAAATTCGCAACACCGTGTTAAATGCATTAGATTCCAAATTTTTTTCTTCCTCTGATGAACATCAAGATAATCCTCTGATGAATCAAGACATTGTTATATTAGATGTTCGACCAACTTCAAAAATGCAGAAACGTTAATTTTCCAAAGAGGTAACACTAGCACCTCAGGGCTAATAATATCTAAATAATATTGAAAACATAACTATAAACCATGCTTGTCTAAAGTGCGGCCCAAAAGCCTTTAAAATGCGGCCCCAACGCAAATTATGAAAATATTTAAATTTACACATTTTTATTAAAAAAATAAATGTTTGCAATATTTTTCATATATAATCGATTCGTTGACATTTATTTTGAAATAAAAATTTAAATAAAAAACATCTTAGTATGCCATGAGAATTTACGTTTCGAATTATGTGTGTATCCACTCGACGGCGAATTTTTAGAAGAATTACAATATTTGTATGCAGTATATTGCATTGTATTTTGATTTCCTAATCCTTTTGGCCTAATCCTTTAGACTTACCCCAATCGCGCGTCTGCTACAGCTCGGGGTGTTCCAGAAAATTCTCCATGCTCTCCGAGTCTATAAAAGGGATCTCTGGCGGGTCCACGATCAGTACTCATTTCTGAAAGAGTTTCAGAGTTGACAGTTCAGGATCTCTCTACTTGAGATTGATTCGAATCTCTTCTACTGCGAATTCTGTTACGCTACTGTACCGGTAGGTGCCTTGTGTCTCAGTTTCATTGTCATTAAAAAATCTCATGTCATTTAAAAAAACAAGCAGAACCTAAGAAAAGAAAAATTGAAGATGAAAAAAGAGTTTTTAAATGAAAACTGGACGGAGAAATACTTTTTTATTGAGGAGAATTATAAAGCACTTTGCTTAATTTGTAGGGACTTTGTGCCAGTTTTTAAAGACTATAATTTGAAGCGACATTATAGTCAGAAGCATGCCACAAAATACGATGTATATCTCGGCATTTGCCTTAAAGATAAAATCACAGAACTAAAAAAAGGGCTATCGTCTGAACAAAAATTTTTTTTAAAGACAGCTACTCAAAATAACATTGTAAAAGCAAGTTATGTCGTAGCAAATTTAATAGCGAAAAAATCAAAACATTTTATTGATGGAGAATTTATAAAAGAATGCATGGAAAGCGTAGCAAACATAATTTGCCCTGAAAAAAGGTTGGATTTTTCTAAAATCAGTTTATCACACCAAACTATAGCCACAAGAATTGAGGAGTTTCGGAATTCAGTTGAAAAGTCTTTAAAAAGCAATGGTACTAATTTTAAATTTTATTCGTTAGCCATGGACGAAAGCACTGACGCTTCTGATACGGCACAATTGGCAATTTTTATAAGAGGAATCGATGAACATTATAATATCACGGAAGAAATGGTTGCTTTAGTATCGTTAAAAGACACAACCATGTCTGTAGATTTATTCCATGCATTAAAAACGACGATGAAAAGGTTTTCCTTATCTATGAAAAATTTATCAGCTATCATAACCGATGGAGCCCCTGCCATGGTTGGTAAAAATGGGGAACTCGTTAAAATGGTTAATAATGAAGCCGTCGCTGCCGGCAATACGATCTTGATGGCATATCATTGTATTGTACATCAGAGCAATTTATGTGGAAAAATTTTTAAAATGGAAAGTGAATTAAGCGTTATTATAAAAACCATTAACCTTTATAAGAGCAAAAGGACTTAATCATAGACAATTTCAAGAGTTTCTTAAGGTAATGGGCACTGAATTTGCAGATGTTATTTATTATACAGAAGTAAGATGGTTCAGTAAGGGGAAAATGCTCAAAAGATTTTACGATTTAAGAACTGAAATAAAAATATTTATGGAAACAAACGGGAAACCTGTGACTGAATTTGAAGACGAAGATTGGGTTTTAGATTTAGCTTTTTTAGTAGACTTAACAGAACATTTGAATGATTTAAATTTGAGACTTCAAGGAAAAAATCAATTTATTAATAATATGTTCTAAATAATAACAGCGTTTGAAAGAAAGTTGAAATTTTGGCACAATCAAATATAAGTAAAAGATTTGACACATTTCAGTACTTTGGCTGCACATAAACCTGTGAGTTGCACAAAATATGCAAAATATGCTGCATTAATTTTTGATTTAATTCAAGAGTTTGAAAGTAGGTTTCAAGATTTTCGAAAAAATGAAGAGTATTTCAACTTATTTTCTACCCCATTTTCTCTAGAAATAAATTACCTTCAAATCTTCAAATCTTCAAATGGAATAAATTGAATTGCAAAGTGACATTCATTTGAAAGAAAAATTTGGGAATGTTTCTTTACTGGAGTTTTATAAAGATTACCTACCCCGCGATAAATATCCTAATTTTCACAATCATGCTTAAATAAAGTGTTCAGCTTTTGGCAGTACCTATATTTGTAAACAATTATTTTCAAGAATGAAGCAAACAAAAAAACAAAAATAGGACAAAGATCACTGACAAACATCTTGAAAATGCATTAAGAATTGCAACCTCGTCTATTGAACCCGATATCGATTTGCTTGTTCAACAAAAGCAAATTCATCTATCTCATTAATTTGAATTTTTTCTATCTTTATGAAATCCAAACTAAATGAAACGAAACTTTTACAAATTTAAAATAAATATGTACCTATTCATATCTAATTCAAATTTTAAAAAATTTATAATAAAAAGAAGGTAATTTATTTTAATAAAACTACATAGAGTTAAATTGTATTTCAATTTGTTGAAAAAATATCGTGTGTGTGACCCAGCAATTTTTTTTTTTTCAATGTGGCCCTCAAACGGTCATAGTTTAGACACCCATGCTATAAACCAAGAACTATGTTTCAATGTACTTATAGTTTATTCTTTCGCCCCTAGATGTCAGCATAATCAATTTAGTAGTAATGTTTTGTTTTTCTGTAGAATTAAGATGGTTGTGTCCTTTTTAGCTTTGCTAGAATAGCATTGCGATGCTGTTTCGATTTCTGTCTATGTGTGTTTGAAAAAGTACCTTGTCTTTGTGTCGTCACGCCTTGGATAATTATTTACAGCTGTTGTTTAATTTCCCTAAACATTAATCCAAGGTTAAGAACATTGGCTTCAGCCACTTCACGTTGGTGACCATGAACGTGATGGATTATTGAGAGGCTATAACTAATTTGATATCAGACAAGGTAAGAGATATTTTAATAAAAGTTTTAATTTGTAACAATGGCCAAAAAAGGTATAGAATCCGATATAGACAGAATTAAAAAGAAAAGAATTGTGTTTAGAACGACCATAACTAAAATTTTAAACAGAATCGAAACACTTTTAAGTCAATGATGTTATGGAAACGGAGACAAAAATTAATGAATTAACAGAACTCCAGGATCAATTGAATTCTAAAGTTGAAAATTTAAGAAAACTTGATAAAGATATAGAATATCTCGCGGACATTGATTTTTTATAGGCCGAAATTTTAGCAAGTGAGGATTAAACAGAGTTGTTAATTTATAACTCCCTCAATATAGTAAAAATTCTTAAAGGCAAGACCAAAGCATAAACAAGATTTCCGTGGATATTTAACAGGGTTTAAATGCGATATTTCCTTAAAGAATAACTTCTCTACATCCAGGAGTAACTCATTACATTTTTCCACAAAAATTTTCATCAGAAAATATTTACCATAATTACTTTGTTAATTGGGCCATTTTTCTGGAAGATTCGCTAATTAAAACTTCCCAGAGAGTATCTTTAAACCTATTTTAATCGCTCTGCTTTGCCAAATTGAGTGGAATTATTTTTTTTTCACTTCTTTTAGGAGATTATCTCTGGTTTTGAGAAATTTTCTTGTCAGAGCATCAGTTACAGACCTTCATAAAAGATGCTACTGTACAGAAATTCGATTAAGGTTTAGAGCATATTACAGAATCTTGAAGTAATCATGGTTTTTATTAATATTTAGTTCAAAATTGTTACTTTTATAGTAGACATAAACATTCTTTTCCATTGTAAAAAATTCAGTAAGGTTTGCTAAAGTAAGAGAGATAAAAAGAATTCATGCTACTATCTAACTGCAAAATAAAATATTTATCGTTTAGTTGAAAGTACTATGCTATATTTGCACCTCAAAGTGTTTCAATATCTATCTTAGTTTTATGCAATTTATAACACACATATGAAGAACAACTTGACTCGGTAATAAGCCCTTTTGCATACCGAACAGAGCTACTGCTACCATTACACCTTCAAACCATGTGGTGATCTTTACTAATAAGTTTCATGTTTTCTCTAACCTGAGAGAAGATATAGACCTAGAAATTGCAGAACGGGACAAAAATTTTAGAACCGGTTTCGGTTCTCAAATTTTTCCTGTAACCGGGTACCCGGGTATTACCCAGTTTTGAATAACACACGAACCACAAAACATTTGTCATTGATATTAATGAAAAGAACTATTTATTTATAATGTAAAGAGTTTTAGTTTATTGCGTAGGTAAAATATACATTTCATTTTAATATATTTTAAGTTTTTTTTCTTTGGAAATACAAGGGCAAAAATATAGAGTATCCATGTTTTTGTCACATAGGCGCGAACGCATTTTCTTACAAATTTGGCCTGAAGCAGGAAAGGCTCTTTCTGACTTAATATTTGAGGGGATATTACTTTAAAAATAATTATAGCACAGCTTTAATTTTTTTTACTACGAACACCTTCTTCAAACTGTGCCGTTTCTCGTCTCACTGTTACCTAAATTAGTTTTATTTTTCTCTAGAGGAACAGATTCTAAATGTGTTTTCAATAGCTTTGTCATCGTCAATCGCAACCATATAAGGGAACAAATATTGCTCCCATCTGAGACGACAGCACAAGAAATTTCCTTGTCTTGGCCAGGAAACCCGATTTCACACTGAGGTTACTTGCAGCACGCTAAACACGTTAGGAGCTACCGTCATGCTTGACATTTCTATATTTATTATGGGCATCACTCTCATTTTAGGAGGAGGAACGGAAAATGTAAAGATATCACACGCTACATTTCTTTCGGGGACTTTTAAATGCCCGTAGACAGCCATCTAGGCGTTTCAAGAATTACGGAGTGTATAACTGCAGGTCCTTTATCCTCTAGACTTCCAGTAGAGGCAAAGGGAAAAAAGGGTTCCGTTATTCATGGACGCCAACGAGTAATTATTAATCCTTTGCGGTATGTCTACTCTAAACTACCTAAGCACTTTAATCGATTTGGTTTTATGTCTACTCTCAGACACTCTGAAACTGACACTCAAGTCATTCAGAAATTAACTGCATCTTTATTTGCATTATTAATTAATTGCATTTAGCATGGCACCTATGTAAAATCTATATAAGTTAAGGGGGGTCCGGGACACATTTTAAAATTTTAACGTAGGATTACGTTCCTCCATAACGGTCCTCCGAAAAGCAAAATTTCAGATATCCTGCGTCGCGAGTTATAATTTTGGCAGCGCATCAAACCCAGTCTGTATCTCTTGGGCACGCAGTAAACAGTTAAACAGGAAAGTACCAAAAAGCGTCAAAATTTTGACATATATATGTACATATATAAGTACATATATATAGATACATATATACATAACACATACATACATATATACAGTCAGACCTCTATTTAACGAACCTCTATTTTGCGAACTTTTCCTTGGAACCAAGAACGTTTCGAGAATTTCTTTGTAAAATAACCTCCAAATAGCGAAGTGCATTCTCTATTTAACGAACTTTTTCTTGTGATCCAATATTTTTTTCTCCATATTTCTGAAAATATTTCTGAACATTTCAAATTAATCCTTTCTTTTAACACATTTAACATGTTAATTTCTTTTTAACACATTCCGACGCGGATTACAACTTGAAGAAAATACGCCTGAAGGGGATTTTGGTGTATTGCAAAGATGCGAGACGTACTATGAGAGAAAACACTTTTTCAAACAAAAAACTCAGACAAAATTAACAAACTTTATCAGAAATTAAATTTAAGGACGCATGTGGCAATGTAAGTTTAAAATTACTTGTTATAATAAATGCGATAATGTCATTAAAATTCATTAATTTTAATATAATTTTTTAAATTGAAAATACAGTGTATTTTCAGACAATGTTTTGTTTTATTCTTATTTTCCTTGCAGATTTCTGTTTGATGGGTAAGATATATAAAACAAATGGACATTAATTTACAAAATAAAGGTGTGATAAATTAATTTTATTAATAATATTTCGTGTTTTGAATTTAAAATATGTCTTGTGTAGTTTAAATAATTTTAAAAGGTAAATCTCTATTTAACGAATTTTCCATACAACGAACTTTTTTCGGGATTTAGCGACTTCGTTAAATAGAGGTCCGACTGTACATGCAAAAGAGGTAAGCAACGATAAGTAATCCTACGTCAATAACTCGCGGTAATTTCGTTCGAAGAGACTACCTGATTTTTTTTCTTTTATTTATTGAGATAAAATTTTGAATTTTTTGTGATGGCTAACCATATAATTTGTAAACAAAATCACATCATAAAACTTCTCAAAGTTTTTTTAAAAATTTTAAGATTTAATTTTTTTTTAAATGGGAAAATTTAAAATCGTTATAACTCGAAATATTATTTGTCGAATTTCAATTTTTTTTCATTTAATTAACATCAAACAGAAATATGTTTTAACTATGATTCAACGTTTTTAAAACATTAATTTTTTTAATTAAAAATATTTAAAATAAAAAAGAGTAAAAATTTCAAAAAAAATTATGTAACCTATTTTTTTAAAATCATATTTTCAAAAGTAAATATTTTTCAAATTTGCAGAATCAAAATTAAAGTAAAATAATTAAAAAAGACATGTTCCAAGTTTGAACCATTTATCTTTAACGGTTCATGACTTAAGCAATTTAAAGACGAGAAATGGTGGAAAAACCCTTCATGCAGAAAAACTCATTTACAGGTTTAAACAAAGATTGGCTGCTATTAGAATGTTGAAAAAAAAATTAATATCTCCTGTTCTAATTAAGATAGAAATATGATTTAAACGTCATTTTTAGCGAAAAAGAACACAAAATTTTTAATGCAATTTTTTTTTTTTTTTTTTTTTTTTTTTTTTTTTGAAAATTTGAAGAATTTTGTCTCTTGGATACTCTTAAAGCACATTAAAAATTTAAATAAGTATTTATGCAAGGTGTGACTCCGCAAAAGGTGTTTTGGACATGAGAACAAGAAAAACACTTTCGGGACAAAAGACGTACCTTCACTTACATATAAAGAGATTTTCATCCGAAGAATTTAGGCTTAAGCTTTTCTTTACTGACAATAATTCTTGTAAACATGACACCCTTGCACGTGTTTACTGCTATTTCTTTGTAACTAATTAAAAATACATTCAATGTTCTTTAAATATTTCTCACGGCTCCTTCTTTCTTCCCTGGCTAGTGCGTTACTTTTAAATGCATAAACTTTTAAAATCTGATATTTGATTGCCGAAGAACCTTTTTAAGACGACGTTTCCGAAAACAGTACAAACATGTTTAAACTGTCTTTAATATTAAACATTTTTAGTTAAATCATAGGAAGTATTTTTTTAACGTAGGATTACGTTCCTCCATAACGGTCCTCCAAAAAGCAAAATTTCAAATGTCCTGCGTCGTATAATTTTGGCAGCGCACCCAACCCAGTCTGTATTGCTTTGGCAAGCAGTAAACAGTTAAATAGAAAAGTACCAAAAGGCGTCAAAATTTTCACATATATATAAATATACAGTGGAACCTCGCTTAACGAGCACCTCGCATAACGAGCAAAATAAATCGTAAAAAAATGGCTCGCTTAACGAGCAACATTTCGCATAACGAGTTACGTGGAAGGAAGTCCCCTCTACTCGTCACTAGGATCATCAACGGCCGAAAAATAAGTATTTAAGGGTAGTCATGGATGGTTTGAGAAGCAAATATCATGGGACTGGAGGATAACAATGATATTGAGGATCTTGTGGAAGAGCACAACCAAGAGCTGACCACCGAACAGCCAATAGAATTGCAGTGTCTTTCACAGCAAGCAGTTGTAGAGGAGAGTTTGTCAGTGGAGAAGGACGAAGAAACAGCAAAGAAACAATCTTCTGGCGCAATAAAAGAAATGATGAAAGCATGGGAAACTGTTTCATTAAGTTACAAAGCATATCACCCTGATAAGACGGTGGCTATGCGCGCTATAAATTTATTCAATGACAATGCGGCAAATTTTGAAGTGCTGAGAAAAACAAATGTCCTTAGGTTGCTTTCTAGTAAAAAAATTACATATGTGTCATAAATTCGTAAATAATAAACTACATATGGATGATTCTGCTCCTTAAGAATTTATGTATAAGTAATTTTCTTTAAATAATAAACGTTACATCTAAAAAATTGATTTTTTTTGGCATGGAATGCATTATCGTATTTTACATTAATTTATATGGGAAAAATTGTTTCGCATTACAAGTAAGACTCTAGAACGAATTATTCTCGTTATGCGAGGTTCCACTGTGTGTGTGTGTATATATATATATATATATATATATATATATATACACAGTGGTACCACCGAAAAATGGAGTCACTGGACCAAAAGTTTTGTCCGTTATTAGGAGGTGTCCGCTATTGGGGAGGACAACAGAAGTACAAAAACTTTTTTATATAAAAAAAGTTTTTGCACTTCTGTTTGACATTTCATTGAAAATTACGGCTGCAATTTTAATTAAAATGGAAAATTAATTAGATAAGAAAAGAATAACTATTTACTATTTTACCTTATAATTGTGTACTAATCCTTTTATCTTGCATTAAATAAAAGGATTAATCCCAAAATACAATGTATAGGAGCTAAATTATTTTATTTACTACTGAAAAAAAATCTGTTCACAAAGTTTGATTTCCCTTTTTTACACAGCAAACCTGTTTTTCAAGGTGAATCTTCATAGCATTTAGCTTTGCTAGTCCCTCCGAATCTTCATTGTTCTGAAAGAACTGTTTTAATTGTTAGCTGTATTTCAGTTCTTCCGAATAATCTTTGATTTTGCAGTCTTCCATTGGCGATTCATCATCCTCATCCTCAGAAAGGGCCAGTGCTTCAGTGGTATCCCGATGAATGAAATTGGAAACATGCAGGTTTTCTTCCTCAATGGATAAATCGTCGTCGATCTTGACATAATCTTCAACGCTGACATTTGAATCCAAATTGGCTACTAGATCCGATAGTTCTTTTTCACTTTTTTCAGTAGTACTGTCAGTTGCCACTTCGCTTGTATTCAAAAATCCTTCTTCTTAAAGCATTTTAGAATGCACCCAGGTTCCACTATTTTCAGGTCTGACTTGCACCCAAAACAAATACCGATTTTGCCAACTCTTCGCTGGATTTGCAGGAGATAATCTGCGAAAGCACATGTCTCAGAAGCAGCTTTCTGTATCGTACTTTAAAGCTGCGGATAATTCCCTGATCAAGTGGCTGTAGCGTCGAAGTGGTGTTAGGAGGCAAGGAAACTAAATTGACATTTTTTAGCTTTAAATCATCAGGATGGGAAGTAGCATTGTCCATGAACAGAATGATTTTTTTCTTTTGTTTTTTCATTTTGTTGTTTAACTCCATCACCCAATGCTCATTATCTCAGTGGTCATCCACGCTTTCTTATTTGACTTTCATGAAGCACTAAGTTTTCGTACATCAATGTTCTTGAAATATCTAGGCTTCTTAGCTTTTCCAATAACAACTCGAGTTTTGAAGTCTCCCAGCATGTTGCAACACAGCAAAAGAGTGAGTTGCTCTTTTGAAATTTTCCCGCCACTACATTTTTCACCTTTAAAACATAAGGTCTTGTCCGGTAGGAAGATGTAAAAGAGGCCAGTCTCATCGGCATTGAAAATGTTTCTGTTATCATATCCTCCGCACAAAGATTTAAGCTTTCCAATCCAATCTGTTACTTCATTTTAATTTACAGATTTTTCTTAGCCCCAAATCTGTTTAAAAGATGTGTTGTGACGAGTCAGGAATTTTTCCAGCCATCCATTTGAGGCCTTAAAAGTTTCTAATCCCAAACTTTCACCGACTTCTCTGGCTTTTTCTTGGAGCAAAATACCAATGAGAGGAATGTTCTTTGCACGAACAGAACGGAACCACTTCATCAACACTTCGACAATTTCAATTCTTTCTGTCTTGCGAAACTTCAAATCTTTCAAATTTTCGTTCGAATTCAGGACCAGCATTTTTCGAATTCCTTCTTTATCCTTCAAAAATTCCTTAATCTTCGTTTTACCAACGTGGAAATGTTCGGCAAGGCTACGAACGCTCAGCTTTTCCTTTTCAGCAACTTCCAAAACGTCAATTTTTTCATTCAAATTCAATCTTCCTTTTCAACGTCATCACGATCTGAATCAGTTTGCACTGTCGCACTAAACTGAATAGACAAGTAAAGTTTTAGCCTCGGCAGTGACCAACGACCAAGACCCCACAAAACAGGTGTCGCACCTCTAAATTCCAAGAAATAAGGGGAGTTTTGGAACAATGGTAAGGAAGAAATGGTGACGGGGACAGAAAAACGCCACTGTGCACATTTTAGGGTCGAATTCCAGTGTGTCAAGCATGGAAGGGAGGAGTCGAGAAAAATGCGTTGTAAAGACCCTTAAGCATATATTTTTAGCTTGCTTGTTAGAATAATTTTGAAATGTTTGCCATATAATTGAAAGTTTTTCAAAAGTACCTGTCCGCTATTCGGAGTGTCCGCTATCCAGAGGGAATAACATGGATTGTCCTATATAAAAGGACTGGGACTTGTAAAAATGTCCGTTAATTAGAGGTGTCCGCTATTCGGGAGTGTCCGTTAACGTGGTACCACTGTATATACATACATAACACATACATACATATATATACATATAAAAGAGGTAAGCAACGATAAGTAATCCTACGTTAATAACCCGCGGTAGTTTCGTTAGAAGAGACTACCTGAATTTTTTTGTTTTGTTTTATTTGTTTTTGTGTGTGTGCGTGTGTCTTAGTCTCGGATTCTTGTTCCCCTGCTCGTGAAGTAGCTACGGTTGAAGTTAGCAATTTTTAATATGCATAAAAAAATAACTTCATTAAATTAGAGGCTGCAGGAGAAGTAAATCGAGTAAAAAAAATAAATAAGCGAAACTTGTGAATGCGTGAGCTATGTTTTTTATCACGAGAAAGAAAAAAAAATCGGATGGTTAATAATTCACTTATCTTTTCAACACGTGCCTTAATTCAAATTTTGGGGGGGAAAAGTAACAGAAATCAATCCTTCTTTCTTTAATCATCCTTTTCGTTATAGTTTTTCAGCCCCTTGTAATACACCGGTATTTAATTAACCTCGACTAACTTCTTCAAACGAAACTGACTCCCCCTTTTCGTATTCAGTCATTTCTGATTCCCTTTTTTGATCTGCATTCTAGAGTTTCAATTCATTTTTTTTCACGTTCTACAGCGCATTTAAATTGAATTAAGTTATTTTTTTCCCCTCCGTATGGAACCCAGGGTAAAGTGGCATGTTAATTGAAAGAAAGGAGGAAGATATCTTCCTTTTTAAACTCCATTTGTCCGTCTCATCATTATCGAAGCTTCTTTCTCCAGTAACGATTTATTTTATGTTCTCATATTACATATAATGGGGAAGTTCGGAGATGAGTTGATAAAATTAGGTTTTATTAACGTTTCTTTTTTTTCGAAAATAGAAGTTTTTATGTCCAAAGAACATGTAATGAAAATCTTTTTCTACTCATAGATGCTTTTGAGGTATTGCTCTTAAATACCGAGGTAGTGATTCGAGGAAGCAAATCAAGCTACATAAGTTTTTTTCCTTAAATTTCCAATTCAGTAAATGAGAGAAACAGATATGAAAAGAGTACAAATGTATATAAAAGATAATATATAAAAATACAACAAACCATAAAGAAAATAATGTTTCTAGACTTCCAATATCGAGAGAACAGAGCACTGGGTGATAATGTAGTGCATACCAGAGCCGATCCTATGCTTAGGCACAAGAAGCGCCAGAATAGGGGCAGGGCCCGATTTAGAACATTCTGGACTATAGGCACAACTCGGGATGGGGGCCCCTAACACTGATGTGGGCGTAAAATTTCCAAAATTGACACACAAAAAATATAATCTTGAATCATTGTGAAAGTACCATTTTACCAAGAATTGGCTATTTGAAGCGTAGAAACCTAGAACCTTATCAAATAACAAAAAGCAATACAACATATTAACTTCATTAAAACACCAATGCAATGCAATCAGAAAAACTTATTAATCCCTGATACACTATAACATACACATGATGAACTATACATATAACTATACGTATGATGAACCAATCAATCAAATTTGAAAGGATATATAAAAAGATTGCTATTAAAAAAGGTAAAATAAAAATTGAATTGGAAATTTTTTCTTTCTTTTCTTTTAAAGTAAAAGTCTTTTTTTGGGGGGTGGCCCTAAGCCCGGGGCTACCGGGCCTAATGGAAAATTAGGGCCTGTCTAGGGGTGCAACATCGTAAAAAAATGTAATAGTATTAACGAGATTGATGTTATAATGAAAATAAAAGTTCGTAAACTTAATATTATAAAAGTTTTTAAATGTTATATTACTACATATCCCTTTTGCAAAGATTATAAAGCTTAAAATTTTAAAAGTTTAAATCATTGATCGGGTGCAGAAAAAGAAACTGGCCTAGGGACGCCACATACCCTTGAAACAGACAATGGGGCTTACAGCAAGGTGGGAAGCATCCATGACAATGAGCACTTCTCATGATAATAATAAAAAGGCACGGGAGAACGAAAATCAGCAAATATCTCCCGAGAAAAAAAACATTAAGTCTGAAAAGCTGCAAAAACATAGACAACTTTTCCGATAAACCCGCCCTGTGTGGACCCCGAGGAGGCGGGTCTGTTGATGTTCCTCCCAAAAGCTGGAAAGGTAGCACTTGTCACTGGCCTACGCAAAAGTTTAATCCTACTCCAACGCCATTGGAATTTCACGTGTTCCGCAAAATGCAAAATTTGAGTTCTCTTATTACTTGAAATTTTCAATGCAATCTAACAAATTACCCACCGAAATTTTTTGTACGCCAGTCTGAACTTACGGGGTAGATTGCGCTTCAGGAGAAAATATTTTATGGGCATAAAAAATTTGGTATGGGATCGTATGAAAGGTGAAAGATGATGGACATTTTGGACGACCTTGATCTTCCAAATCAGATAGAAACGAGGTAAAAATAGAGAAAAAAAATTTCAAAGAGACCGCTGACTCGTTATCCTGATGGTAGCAGGACATGTCCAATGAGAAAAAAAATTAATTAGTCATAAGAAAGTATGCAAGGACTCGAGATGGCCTTGCGATAACGTGCTGGCTTTCGGTGCTGAGGGTGCTTTGATCGAATCCCGGAGCGCGTCGTTAAATACCTCCGTGTCTAAGCAGGATATGGGCACGTTAAATCCATAGACCGGAAAGTCCCTCTATGAAGGTCAGTGAGAGAGGGTACGATCCCCTCAGATGTCTCCCCTGGGGTTTTTCGGTCAAAATTGAGCTGGCAACTAGCTAAGACGGACTAACTGTGGTGCTAATTAAACCCGAGCTGCACACTTCAGTCCGAATCCTACATGGACCTGGTCTGGAACTTCCAACCAGGGAGCATAAGAAACAACAACAACAAATATGCAAAGATTGCTCCTTCCTTTGTCAAAACTTCAACCAGCTGAGCAATCTTGAAAAACTAGAATATCCTTCTTACCCCCCCCCCTCCCGAGTATTTGTTCCATATGGTATTTTTCATCACCCTAAAATCAAATCTACTCTAGGCAACCAAAGAGTAAATTCGGAAAAATTGGGCACAGTTGATAAATTATGAGCTGCATCATGTTCCCCAATGAAAAATAAGATTGCATTTGTGTATGGATGGAACGGTTAAACACATTACAGGAGCAAAAAAATAGAAAGCAATAAATATGGTAAAACGGACTTAGACATCAGTCTCGCCGTTGGATAGTTACCCCTTATAGAATTTGCCTTGTGTGTCATGTAGAGGGTTTGTCTGTTAAATATGTGCTTGCGATTCACCTGTCTGTAGACTTGCATGCCTTGTCCGTAAAGGCTTGTAACGTAACGTTGCAATGTAATGCTCGTGGGGAGCATTACATTACAAATGTACCCATGTTTCTTCACGATTGCTCGTTTTGAATGCTCGGCTCAAGACGTGCTTTACTTCAGACAGTTCGGTGTGACCTTTACAGGCTTGTAATATAATGATCAAAGGGATCCGCGAAAAAAAAAACGATTGTAGTGGAGCAAGACTGCTCGACTTGATCGGATCGGCTCGTCGCTCGCTTCCAGGCAATGATTACCGAATGCTTGTGTTGCATTACATCACATTGGAATATTTTGTTACGAGTCAGTCGCCACCTTAAAATGTCACCATAATCTAGCCGTAAAAAAGCCTAGCCGTAAAAATTGGATCTCAGGTGAATCGTAACAGGATTGGGACAGAGCGAAAATTCAGCATACATCAACGCAATTGTTACGTTTCCACTAAAGTCGGAATTTTACATGTTGAAACCCTATTGCTGTAATACAGAAATATATGATTTAGGCACCTTTCTTTGATGTTACATTGTGACCACATTACCGCCAGACTGCGGAAATGGTAAATCTGTTAGCAGTTAAGGTTGTGATTTGAAAGGTCATTATGTCGGCTTTGTAGTGTTACAAAAATGCTTAACATTAATGTCACAATATGACATAAATGTGGGTTGACATTTATGTCACAAAATTAATTAACGCTCCCGATGTGCTATAAAACCGCAGCGACTTCTCTCACAGTGTCTTTCTGAAATGGTGGGAGCCCTACTGCAAAAAATCTTTCTTGGCACTAAACTCGCTTGAGGGCGAAAAGGAGAAATAAAGTAAAAAATTTTACACTGATTTGCAAATTTTATTTCTCTCTTAGAAAATTTAATTCAGAATTGGGCAAGTAAATCGCTGAAAGTAAAATCATTCAAAACTCTGCCGATAAAATTTAAAACAATTTAAAATATATATAAAATTAGCTGAGAACCAAAAAAAGATGTCCCAAATAAATGAAACCTTTGTAAAATCACAAAATAATAAATAAGTTTTATCGAGAGGAAATTACATTTTACCCGGAAGCAATGCGACTGAACAAGATGAAGTCAAATTAGGAACCGATATTACTCTTTTTTAACTACAAAGGTCCGGTTTCTCAAGATTTCTGGAAAAACCAATTAAAAAATAAAGTTTTGAGAGGACTCTCTTATTGCAATAAAATTAATATTTCCATCTAGATAAACGACGGCAGATAGCTTCAGTTTTTATTTAATGAGTATTAAAAAACACATAGATCGGAAAATTAAACGATAACAATTATTTTAGTATCTGAAAACATTTTTAATGATTCTTTTAATAAGGGGCCGTCATTAAAGACTATGTTAAGCAATAAAAGGTAACGACTAAAGCGTTACATTCTTCGAAAAACTCCCCCTGGAATTAATTACCAGCCCGCCAGAGGTAAACAAAATATTCTGTGACTGTTTTAAACAAAAGATTTGATAGTTTTGGGGAGATTTCACCCAATGATAAGCATAACAAGTGTGGGAAAACATAAACAGTCAGATAGTTTTAAGGAAACTGCAAATTATTTTGCATCTCTCCTTTCTCAATTTCAATGTATTGTTTGGCAAGTATTTTCGTTTCACAAACCTCACAGCACTGTTACATACCGAAAATGTAGCATTCAGTCAATTTTTTGCAATGATGTTGAGTAGTATTACTAGGTTGCAGTCTCGGTGCAACAATTAATTGTGTCCATTGTACACCCAGGGCCCGATTTAGATAATTCTTGATTATAGGCACAACTCGAGATGGGGGCCCCCTAACACTGATGTGGGTCTAAAATTTCCAAAATTGACACACAAAAAAAATAATCATGAATCATTGTGAAAGTACCATTTTACCAAGAATTGGCTAATTGAAGCGCAGAAGCCTAGAACATTATCAAATAACAAAAAGCAACACAGTCGAATCCTGTTATAACGAATTTCAAGGGACCAAAGGTTTTGTTCGCTTTATCCGGTGGTTCGCTATATCCAAACCGTTAAGAAAAATGCTAGTTCACAAAACGTTTAACTCATTAGTTGCAATGTGTATTCAGTAAAGATGTATTAAAAAAAAGGATAAAATCTATTAGAAATGATCATTAATAAATTAAATCGACTAAAATCGATTACATTAAACTGACATAATACTAATTATATTACGCAAAATAGGAAAACTTTAGGACCAAAATTTTCGTTCGTTATAGCCGTGTGTTCGTTATATACCGGGTTCTCTATAACGGGGTTCGACTGTACAACATATTAACTTCATCGTTAAAACACCAATAAAATGCAACCAGAAAAACTTATTAATCCCTTATACACACTATAACATACATATGATGAACCAATCAATCAAATTTGAAAGGATATATAAAAAAAAGGTAAAATAATTAAAAAAAACTTGAATTGGAAATTTTTCTTATTTTTCTTTTAAAATTAAAATTTTGGGGGCCCCCCAACATTCAGGGGCCCCTAGGCCCGGGCCTAATGGAAAATCAGGGCCTGCGTACACCTTTTTCTCTTACTTCATCGTGACAACACACTTTGCCAAACATCTGTTTATTTAAGTTGCTAAGCCGACTTTTTGGGCAGTTCGTGAGAGAAAACTACTGCATCAATTTACTTCATTTTGGTCTTAAACGAAAGATTGTAATCTGTAGATTTGTTAAATTTGATTTTTGTAACCGCAATTTCTATTAATTAGCGATAATTTACAATTCAAAAATTGCTTTCTGCGCATGCTCAGTGACGTTTTTAAATCTGGCTTTAGATACTCACTAAGCACGAGGCATCTTAAACACATTAATTTGTTTCTGCGCATTATTATGATTTTTAACATTTGGCAATGATGTGTTGAGTATAATTTGTGTATTAGTGCATTTATTTACTATCTAGCCGTCATGTTTTGACGGGTCCCAACTAGTTAAGTTTTAAATTCTCAAGATGTAAATGACATGTTTAGGAATGTTTTTTTGTGTCAGAAACGTCACAACTTCAATACTGATTGAAAGGTGACACAAAAAAAATCACCCTACCTATCATGGTCTATTTATTTGACATCATTTATTTCTACAACATCGGTAACAGTGAGGGATCGTGTCGGCATACCGACCATACGACATTTGTCTCAATTTTAGTCACGTTTCGAGCCTAAAGTTCTTTCCTTCGAAACCAAAATATCACCTGACCTGCAAGAAAATTCGAGTTTTAAAAAGATCACAGCAAATCCACTATCCTCCCACCTTTTAAAAAACTTACGAGAAAGTTATACTGAACGTAAGAAATAGTCTTCGAAGAAAAAAGATTCCTTGAAGAACAACCGAAACCTTTTTCTCTAGTGTTTTAGAATTTTCATCTCATGTACTTCTCAGAAATGAAATTATCATCTCAAATACAAGACAGAAATACATTATTTAGAAAAAATAATGTACGTGTCGATTCTTTGTATTTGAACAAGCAGAAGGCAATTTATATATTAAAACCTACTATGCAACCTCTATAACAGGTTAATCACGTAGTTTCTTTTAAAAGAAAAAGCATTAAATCACTTTGAGCTGTACCCATTTATATTTACTGCGATGTTAATGAATGGGATATTTCCTATAAAAAATGTTTCGAGAAATATATTTTTTTAAAGAAATTAAAATGAGGGGGGGGGAAACATACACTTCTAAATGAAACGTGGGAATTTTTTTAAGAATCGGTGCAGGTGGAATCTAATGTAACTTTTCCATCTGAGGAAAAAAAAAACGAATACCTTAAATTCTTGAGTATAATACGCCCTTTTTTTCACATTTTAGTCCGCAAAAAGGTGCGTATTATACTCGTGTACAAAAAATGTAGTTTAAAACATTGAATAAACGACAAACAGTAGATGAGCTGTATTCTAGTGAAAGGGATTAAGACTGATAATATGAAAGTATTGTTTGTTTTGAATTAAAAATTTAAGATTTTTTCTGCCGAATTTGACGTTTTCTTGTGTTTTTATTAGAAATGTTATTTATGTTAATAAGTATTTGAGCAATTTTTAAATAAAATATTGAAAAGTTATGAGTGCGTATTATAGTCGAATTTTAATTTTTTCCGAAAATTTCGCGCAAAATCAAGCATGCGTATTATACACGTGTGAGTATTATAGTCAAAATTTTACGGTATTCTGGCTATTCTAGACGTTTGTGCTTTGATAAATTGATTTATTACTTATAATTTTTTGTAATTTTGTTCACAAGTAAGTTGCTTTATTTCCATTCGAAATGAATTTTTTTTAACTTGGTATGAATATATGTAAGCTCATGAAATTTTGTAACTTGGTGAATGGTGAATTTCATCCTATGCATTAAACACGTAAATGTTTCCTGGTTTTTATTCTGTATTGATCCCACATTAGTTATACCAAAACCCTAATTTTGATTTTCTGTAATCCAGTATGACAGTAAGTGACAGTGCACAGTTGAACTATATTTGTAATGACAAGTACCCTTGAAATGGGTTAACACATTTTTCTTCAATCAGGCCATGAGTTACTGACTGATATTATTTTTATGGCTGTTAACGATTTTTCCAAAACATGTTATGAAAGTCCAATGAAAAGATAACAGCTATTTATCTTCCTTAGAGCAAAAATAAAATTGTAAGTTTGAAAGATTTGGTGAGAGAAATCGCTCCAAAAATTTCTTGAAACATGAGCTGTAAATAATGGGAAACCACAGCCATATTTAATCATATTTGGTAGTATATAAAGGTGAGCTCATATCAACTTTTACAGATACAATCATGAGAGGGATATTTTCTTTACAACAAACTAAATCATTTCCAGGTAAATGCTGCTAGTTCGAAGCAGTGGCTCAACGAAAAGGAAAAAAATCGAGTACATCAAAGAGGGACTATCAATCCGAAATTTCACCAAAAACCCTCTTTGTGAGCATATTTTCAAACATATGAGAAATAATTAATTTTAAATTCTTAACATGATAACACGAATAGATTCAAAATATTTAATTTTTTCCCATAATAAACCTTCTTTTTGAAATCTATATATTTAAGTTGTTAGACAGATTCTTTGGCAGTCCGTGATAGAAAAGTACTGCATCAGTTTACTTCATTTTAGTCTTAAACGAAAGATTTTAATCTATAGATGTGTCATATTTTGTTTTTGTAACTGCAATTTCTATTAATTAGAGATAATTTACAATTAAAAATTGCTATCTGCGCATGCTCAGTGACATGTTTAAATCTGGCTTTAGATACTCACAAAGCACGAGGCCGCATAAACACATTAATTTGTTTCTGCGCATGCTCAGTTTAAATCTGTCTTTAGATACTTACTAAGCACGAGGCCGCATAAACATGTTAATTTGTTTATTCCGTGGAATCTCTATAGCTCTTTCTCTGCCATTTTTATTTTTAATTATGTTTGTGAGATATAGAATTTAACCTGACGGAAATAGTTTGTTTCTTGCTGCAGGGTAACCCTATTTCTTTTTATTGAGTTCAATAGTAATTTCTTAAAGTGTATTTCTCTATTCTTAATACTATTATGATTTTCAACATTTGGCAATGATGTGTTGAGTATAATTTGTGTACTAGTACATTTATATACTATCCAGCCGTCATGTTTTGACGGGTACCAGCTAGTTATCTTTTAATATTTCATAACCAATCAATTGTGTCACCAGTCGGGTTGCGATGGGTCTAGTGGCTACTTTAATTGGAGGTTAAAATCATTTCCTTGATAGAATACAAGAGAAATCATATTTTTTTTTGTCTTGTCCAATGCAGAGGCACTTTGTCGTGAGACATTCTCCTTTTGTTATTCACCGCGATTTTCTGGCTACTTTATTATGGGAGCACCTTATAGACGAGCCAGCAAGCAACAAAATATAGAGAAGTTGTAACATACTCGTCAGACGCAGTTTGTTTACACGCTGGCGGGTTGCACGTCTGTCGCGTTCTCGAGGTCGCCCGCTGGAGGATACAACCAGACCTATTTTTCAAGCTGGTTTTCCAGCTCAGTGGGTGGCCACACGCGCATGAGAACACTTCCCTGCAGATAACTGTTTCTGTTTTTGCTATATTCATGTGTTCTAGTCTTAAATGTTTGATATTTAAAATAACTATATCATGGAATACTACTTGGGTAGTGAGCTTATCATTCTTGAAATTAGTACTCACCTTAAAGTTACTCCTAGCTTTTCTTCTGCACTTATACAGTCCCGCATTACAGTATCACTTTTTCTAACTACAACTTCAACCTTAGTTAATAGTGTTTCGAATGAAGATATCGACATTCTATAATACTGAAAATATTTGACTTGTGTATCCTTTCAGCTTACTGTGTAAATTGTCCCTTTACTGATCTGTCTCTTACAAGAGAATATACCCAGTACTTTCTTTGACGTCGGAGAACAATTAATAAAGCACATAACGTGTTAACAGCACTTTTATTTATTGAAAATGGACTCATGTTGCACTGGAGAGCACAAACAAACGACTGGGCTGGCGTTAAAGAACGCGCGCGTGTGGGCGGCTTGTGTAGATTCTCAAGCTGCGTTTACACAGCATGAAAAAGCGCTCGTGTGGCCGTAGCCTGATTCGCAGGCCCTTATTTTCCATGAGGCCCGGGCCTAGGGACCCCCCAAAATTTTTATTTTAAAAGGGAAAATTCCCAATTCAATTTTTTTTTTTAATTTTAGCAATTTTTTATATATCCTTTCAAATTTGATTGATTGGTTCATCATATGTATTTTATGGTGTATATAAGGAATTAAGTTTTTCTGGTTGCATTGTATTGGTGTTTTAATGAAGTTTATATGTTGTATTGCTTTTTGTTATTTGATAATGTTCTAGGCTTCTACGCTTCAAATAGCCAATTCTTTGTTAAATGGTACTTTCACAATGATTCATGATTATTTGTTTTTGTGTGTCAATTTTGGAAATTTTATGCCCACATCAGTATTAGGGGGGCCCCATCCCGAGTTGTGCCTATAGTCAAGAATTTTCTAAATCGGGCCCTGACCACTACACCATGCGGGCGACAACGAAACCGTAAATAAAGTCTGCCATTCAGCCCTTTGCCCAAGATGCAGAGCAGTTTTAACTCTGCGCTCCCCAAAATAAAATAAACCAATCACAGTCTTTCCCGAACAATAAAAAAACTGATCGAAAGAATATTGCAGTCAGCACTGTTGCAGTGGGAGAATTCGACTGGCTACATTTCAGATTTAAAAGAAATAAAATACTTTTTTTTCTCCTTTCAGATAAGAAGTGTATGATTGTTTCGATACCCCCCCCCCCTTTGGAACACAATTTGAGATCTGTGGGGTGAAGAGAAAAAAAATTCATCTGAAAAAGAGTATCCGAATCATAAATTTTTATGAAAAGCGGATGGATATAAATATCTACAATTTTATATCGAGTTTTATATATTTCAATCTTGTATTTCAACTGAAACAGTAATTCAGTTTTCAAGTTTTGTCATTTTACTTTACGGAATACCTGTAGGCGGTAAATAAATATCGGATGAGTAATCTTTCTTACGACTGACGGAAGTAGTTTTTCCCCATAAATAAGAAATTCATAAAATGGGCCCGTTGGACAGATGTCAATGCTAAAGATTTATTCTGCATGAATAATATGCGAGATATCTTTTTAATGTCTTCTCGAAATTTGATGCATATATTTGAGAGTCAAATTATGATTTTTTTAGCCTATTCTGAAAGCTGAATATATTTCAGCCCCAGTGATTTTTACGTCCGTGTACCTGTGAAAGAGAATTAACTTGATATAAGTGCAAAAAGATATACAGAAAACTTTTGTTATCTCAGTAAGTTTTGTCATCACACAGAAGCAGATGTAGATAAAATTTTCGACGATCAGAAAATATCAAATTTCATTTTAAACATTAAACAGAAGGTCATTCGCACTTTATGGAAACGATCTTGAAAGTTAAGTTGTATGTATAAATGATGTATTTTTTGCTGCGATTTGCTGCTATCTGATAGCCATGGTTTTTGACAATAGCTCTAACTCGAATTTTCCATGAAAGTAAACTTTTTCTTAGTATTGTCATGTCAATTTCACCCCATTCCTCTTGGACCCTTTTCCAAAGTCCATTTAGTGTTCTTGGATGCCGTTTTCCTAAGGCTAGTTTTAATAAACCGAAAACGCAGATGTGCATTGGAGAAGCATTAGGTGATTTTACAGGTATTTCATTGAATGGGATACACTTTATTCCTGGTTCTGATTCGTTCTTTGCTAAATAAGCGGCAGTTGATTTAGACGTGTGACTAGAGGCTTTGACTATATGAAGCGCAACTTTATCAATGTCCTTTCCATATAGGGCTGGAATTTCTTCTTCAAAAATTGGTTCTAAAATATTCTGCTGATAGTAGAGTGAATTAATTTTCGCTTTCTTGAGACTTTTCTGATTTTTAATTTGCCGTTATAACAAAATCATGCAACTATCACGAATCCCTTTGAGAACTTTTCTGTACACTGACGAAGCCATTTCGTACGGTCATTCCCGTCAGTTGAGCAATATAAAATTGATCTTTTTTTATTACAGTCACTTAAATACACCCATGCCTAATCGAGTGTTACCGCAAATTTCCATTTTTTAGCAGCTAAGTGTTTTACATATAATTTTCTACAATTTGCTTTTCTTTCAGCAATATGCTTTGGAAAAAGCAAATGAACTTTAGTTTTAAACATTTTTTTTTAACTTCAAATCATTATGAATGATTTTACTTACAGTGCCAGAAGACATTCCTAGTTTCGATGCAATGGATCTGTGAGGCGGCAGAATTTTTTTTTTTTTTTAAGGATCAGAGACTTCCCTTTCTTGATATTTACCTGCGTTCGAACAGTCTTAGGATAAGGTTTCGCGGTCATGTTTTCATTTTTACTTTCAGATAGACGTTTTATTCCTTTCAAATTTAATATATTATAAATACCTTTTTTTGAAATGCCATAACCGCGATTTTTACACCGCTTTATAATTTGTTGATGCGAATATTTCTTCTCGGAAAGCGCAGTTACGTAACCTTCGAGCCAACTATCAATTTTAGGGGCTGTTTTCAAAATAAATCTTTTATTTTACATTCCAATCAAAACAAAACAGTAGCAGGCAATTATTCTGAAGTTTTCAAATTCTTATCTCAAAATGCAAACGACAAAAATAAATTACAAAATAGTTTCCACAAAGTGCGAACCACCTTCTGTACCGGTATAGTATGAGGTAAATTCTACAAGGCAAAGAAAAAAAAGATAAAAATACTAAAAAAACATGTACGATTTCTATTCACGTTACCAGTAAGTCAAAAAAGGTGACATTCGTGGCATATATTAGTCACATTATGACGTCGTAACAATGACTGAACAAAAGGCTAGGAAAAAGTCAGAAACAACAGAGCCAAATTATGTTTTTTTATCCTATTGTGAAAACAATATATTTCAGCCCCAGTGAATTTTACGTGCGTGTACCTGTGAAAGAGAATTAACTTACTATAAGTGCAAAAATATATACAGAAAAAAACTTTTATCTCAGTAACATCACACTGAAGCAGATGTAGATAAAATTTTCGACGATCAGGAAATATCAAATTTCATTTAAAACATTATACCGGCATATTTTGAGGTAAATTCTACAAGGCAAAGAAAAAAAGGTTTAAAATACTAAAAAAACATGCAACGATAATTGTGAGTAATACCGAGTTGAGTGTTCTTTTTTCATCAATCTAGAACCAGCTCTTTTAAACTCATATATTTTATTCCAAAATAGAGCACAGAACGGACAAGTACAGGAAACTATATTACAGGTAGAAAACTATTATTTACATGAAAGAAAATATTAATAAAACCTCAACGTTCCGGAGAACATAACAGACACGTTCGAGTCTACTAAAACCTCCGAACTTACTCTCTAAGAATATATCAGACACGACGGGAGTCTGCGATCACCTCCGTCGTTCTGCGTAAGAGCGTATCAGACACGTCTGGAGTCTACAACAACCTCCAGAGTTCTGCGTTAGAGCGTATCAGACCGGTCTGGAGTCTACAATAACCTTCAACGTTCTCCGTTGTACCACTTACCTTGCGATAGGTGGCGTTATTGCCTGTGACGTTAACTCTCCTGTCTCTAAACTCTACACTAATAGAAATTGTAAAAGTGACATTTGGGGCAAATATTAATCCTATTATGATGTCATTCTCCCGTAACTATGACTGAGTAAGGGCATGTTCACATAGGAGTCCGTTGCGTAGCGTTAAGGGAAAGATGACGTTGAGACGAAAATAAACCAATCATGGGTGTTAAAAATTTCATCGCTAAACTTTTTAACGCCCATGATTGGTTTATTTTCGTCTCAACGTCATCTTTTCCTTAACGCAACGCAACGCACTGGACTCCTATGTGAACAGGCCCTAAAAGGCTAGGAAAAAGTCAGAAACAACAGCATTATTCTTGAAGGAAATAAAATTTAGAGCATGCTCTCGTGAACTTTCTGAGCTGCTCCTCGCACTTTGCTGAAATATGGCTTTGCTTTATCACCGAATGACAAACTGTACCAGAGATCAAACGCATACAAACAAGCAAGCAAATCTATAAATGCGTCTTCAGTTCTTTGCGCCTCAGTATTTTAAGGGAAGTTTCATTTTGAAAAAATTTACTTCTTTGCATAAGTGACGTGCAGGTTTTTACACGAATATCCTTAACAATCCAAGCAATATTCTCGTTGTGTTCAAATTCTCTTTTCTTCAAACTGAGGTCCAGAGCAGAGTTTTCTCAATATTTTCAGAGTCGCGAACTCACAACTTAGTTATCTGCAAAAACCTCTTGCGTTTTGCAACACACGAGTTGGGAATCCGGTGTTTTGGGTATCTTTCACCTTGTGGTGTGGCCGTGGTCTCGGGCGAATATTTTCACTGAATCGCATATTTGCGATTGTGTGCTAATTTTCTGTACTCTAATTTTTGCGGAAGATGAAGCAACGTAATACGCATTGCTGCGTCATGCCTTATTCTGCCAGAAGGTGAACACCGATTTAAAAAGCCAGTTTGTTTTCAGCTCGTTACACACACTCTCTTTTTCCTGCACGAATCAGGAATCATTTAATTTCTCCTTTCCGAGTTGTGAAAGTTGTATTATGTTTTTATGTATTTAGTTATAGTTTTATTTTGACGATTAAACCAATTTAAGTTTAAGCTCGTATTTATTTCTGAACACGCAGCGGCATGATAATTATATGTTGCAATTGACTATCGTGTCCCCCAGATATTATTCCCTACCTCTGGGGCTATAACCTCTTGGTTCTGTCACTATCATGCTAGGTGATACTCAGTGACGTAGCGAGCATAACTGGTGCCCGGGGCACGATACCTTTTTGGCGCCCCCCTTTCCGAAAAACATATAGTAATATAATATATAGAATTAGTGAAAAGAACCATTTGGCACCCCTATGGGAGTGGCGCCCGGGGCATGATAGACCCCCTTGCCCACCCCTCGCTACGCCACTGGTGATACTGTTACCTGATGCACCTTCCACAGCGGAATACGACGCCTTTCAGCAAGTATGCCTTCAACACGTTCGAGTAGTGTGATGTTTTGAGTGACATCCGTCAGAGTCACTCATTCCGGTGATCACCTTCTCATTTCCATTCACTGCGAACGCAGACGGGACTACATCTGCGACACTAATGGATATTTAATATCACCCTGGGAACAGATCGAAATCAATCATTATATCTGAAGAGTAATAAATTTCAGAATGGAGGCAGTTTTCCTTTGACCTGAAATCGGCAACGTAGATTCGGGTGCAAATTGATTTTTAACACAAAATAAATTACTTCATACTTTTTTTTCAGAGGCTGAAAAAAAAAGTGTGAAAACTCTTTGAAAAAATATTCTTCAGGCCCATTTTTTCACATGCATATTTTTTCGGGGGGAAAATATTTTTGTAGCTTTAAAAATCTAAACTCAGAATGGATGATTTTAAAAGAAAAGACACTGCAATTGGTATGAAGCTTCCTAATAAAGCTTCTCCAACTAAATGTTAAGGCTTCTATTTCATTAGCCGTGTTATATCTGTTTAAAATACAATGAATGGGCATTAAGCAGTTAAAGAGCTTAATGTTTCATATAATCGATGTGTTATAAGCCTGCTATGCACTAACCCTATTGGATTCGCTCACCTCAATGTCAATCTATGGAGGAAATGCGTCCAAAGATTGCCGACGTGGTTTTAAAGATTTTTTAACGTAGGATTACGTTCCTCCATAACGGTCCTACGGAAAGCAAAATTTCAGATGTCCTGCGTCGCGAGTTATAATTTTGACAGTGTGCCAAACTCAGTCTGTATCGCTTGAGCAAGCAGTAAAGAGTTAAACAGCAAAGTGACAAAATGCGTCAAAATTTATATATATACATACAAAAGAGGTAAGCAACGATAAGTAATCCTACATTAATAGCCCGCGGTAGTTTCGTTAGAAGAGACTACCTGAAATTTTTTTCATTGTTGGAACGTACGAAAATAGATATGAATAGATCCTCTCCAAAGTTCTGTGCAAGACATAAGCTGCATAAAGACGCCACATAGAAAATGGGAAAACTTCTAGATTTATTTTTCAAAAAATGTATTGCACAGCATTTTAAAATTATTCCTAAAATGTAATGTAAAAGTTTCTCATTTTAGAAGCTCAAAAAATATAAAGGTTTGATGGTTAGTCTCCAAAATAGCTATTTGTTAACGTCCGCAAAATTACCAGATACCGAATTCCAAGCTTCTAAATTTAAATTATCAAAACTTTTGGTATAAAAAATTTCCATGTACATAAACTTATTACAGAATTCACTCTAACATTTGATTTTCTACATACAGCTATTCCTCGACTTACAACCGATCGCACTTGCGACCGAAATTTTTTAATTTAAAAAAAATTCTCAAAATTACTGTCCGTCGAATGTACAATACATACCTATTATATATTTAATTTATTAAATGCTGATCACGTGGTTTCTTTCCTTTTTGTGATACTTTAAATTTATTTTGCGTCACGTGCATAACAACGAAATAAATTGACAAAAAAAATATTGAAATACGGTAAAAGATAAAATTTAACCTCTAGACTAATTGAGATGGAAGTTTTTTAAGAATTGAATTCAAATTAGTATGTTTTATGGATATTAAACATACAAATTAATTGCATACATTGACCGCTGTATTTAATTTGAATATTTTCTTCTACATTATTTTGTCTATAAAAATATCCATTACGATTTTTTTATAAATGTATTTTTTGTTTTTCTTTTTGACATAAATTGCATACATTGACCGTTGTGTTTAATTTGAATGTACTCTCTGTATATAGCGAAGCACCGGTATTCAGCTAGTATAACATACATGAACTGGCGCGCTGGGTTTATTAGACTAAAAACAAGAGATCAATTTACTCTTATCATCTAGGAAAGAATTTTACTTCAGTACGATTGGGAAACAGCAGTTTTGTTGTTGTCTATGCCCCCCCCCTGCCGCCCCGCCCACTTGGCCGAAACATGGACGACCAGGTCTCGAATGCGGCTCCGGTTTACAATGGCACTTCACGAGTCGGCGCGACGTCCGATTGTAATCAAATGCCACCCCAATTTTGACCGAGACACCAAGGGGAAATATCTGGAGGGCTTGTACATTCTCCCACCCACTGACTTCAGAGAAGGAGTTTCAGGTCTACGAATTTAACGTGCCCATATCCAGCCTAGACACGAAGGTATTAATGGCATTCGTTGGGATTCTAACCGAGCAGCTCCAGTCCGATGCGATCAACGCGCTACCAGTCGGCTACCTCGGTCCAACGGCAATTTTATTTGTTTAAGCGAAGAAATGCATTCAAATCGGGACTTAGAATGTTGTTATTTCGATGTAAATCGGTCATGATGGGTCCAACAACCCATTCAGTATCCAGTAAGCGCTATAGAAACGTGTTACATCGCATCACCCGCTAAAAGCAACAAAATTGAAAGGGGTGGGGGGGGGGATATTTCAGGTAGTCTTCTAACGAAACTACCGCGGGTTATTAACTTAAGATTACTTATCATTGCTTACCTCTTTTTTTTTTTTACCTATTTTGGCACTTTTATGTTTAACTGTTTACTGCTACTGGGTTTGGCGCGCTGCCAAAATTTAACTCGAGACGGAGTCTGAATTTTTTCTTTCCGGAGGGCCGTTATTGAGGAACGTACTCCTACGTTAAAATGAGTCCCTATTATTACCAAATGCTCACCATCCAACACCCTCGTTACTTTCCTCCTCGGGGTACAAGTCAAGTCTATAGATAAATATGCCTGGAAGACTTTACAGATAAGCATTGGATATCCAGCGGGGAGACAAAATGCAACAAGATTTGCATGACAAATATTTCTCTCCAATTCAAACTACCCATTGACAACAACAGGCACCTGTATCACGAGTTAACGTGTTTATGGGTCCCGAGGTAGCTTAGTAGAAGCGCGTTGGGCTTTGGACTGTGGGTGCTCGGTTCGAATCCTGACAAACGCTCTTAAATACCCTTGTATCCAGGCGAATAAGAGCACGTTAAATCCGTAGACCGGAAAGTCCCGTGAAATCAGTGACGGTGGGAGAAGGTACGAGACCCTCAGATGCAGCCCCTGGGATGTGCTCGGTCAAAATTGTGGTGGCACTTAGTTAAATCGGACTGCGATCCTTGTGGCGCCATTTAAAAACCGGATCCGCACGCCTCAGCCCTCAAGAATATTCGACCCGGTCTGGAAAACTCCGGCCAGAGAGCATTAGTCACGAATACAACACACATGTTTATTGAGGAGCTATAAACTGGCATATATATATTTACTTTACATATCCAGACATCACAGTAATTTAAATATGAAAATTGAGCATATACCTCGGATCATGCTTTAAATAAACTATAAATTTTCCTTTTTTCAGAGAAGGTTCTTGCGCGTGGATTTGAATATCACCTTCAAAAGCCTGACGCTCAAAAAACAATCATTGAGATTGAATATGGTCTCAAGCTTTATATCCCAAGTGCATATGTCCCTCGTAATAACCATCATTCCTAATTCAATATACCTCTAGAGCTAACTGAAAGGTTCAAATCCTCGGGATAAACTGAAAATAAATATAGAATACCAGGAAAAAGCTAAGGAATCGATCTTTTTGAGATATATGTAAGCTTATAAATATTACTTGGAAAATAAGATTGTTATATAAAAACTCGGATATCAATATAGCAAAAATAGTTCTATTTAAACAGTATGTATCTATATAGCTATACACTAAAAGATATATAATCACTCTATCTGTCATATATATATATATATATATATATATATATATATATATATGTCAGTGTAAGTTTCACTGTACATATAACTAGCTCTAGTCGGTATCGTTTTCGTGTAACATTTTTCTATTACGTTTTTATATAATGTCCCTCATAAGGCAATTCACAAGGGGACGTGGGTTGTGCCAGGAACAACAAACTGCAATCAAATTGACCATGTTTTGATTTCAAAAAGATGGGCTACTTCAATTGAAGATGTTAAGAGTTTTTAGAGGAGCTAATTGCGACTCTGACCATTTTTGGTGGTTTCTAAGTTTCGACATAGAATATCCATGGTCAAAAGTTCTCTTGCCAGAAAAAACAGATTTTCGATAGAAAAATTTAATGACAATCACACAAAACAGGAATACAAGTCTAAAATTGAAGAAAGGATATCGAACTCAAACCTAAATGTAAATATTGATACAGAGTGGAATTTCCTAAAGGAAACTATTTTGGAAGCTGCTGATGCAGTACTGAAAAGGGATGGAAGACAAACTAAAGAATGGTTTGATGAGGAGTGTAAAAGGGTTATAGACGTGAAAAATATTGCTAGAGGAAAAATGCTTCAAAATTACAGCAGAGCAAATAAAGAGAACTACGAATATAAACGAAGTATTGCAAATAAGATATGTAGAAAGAAGTAAAAGGTGTTTCTAAATAATAAGATAGAACTTATTGAAAATAACAAAAAACGAATCCAGAAAATTTTACAGAGAGACTAAAAGGCTGGTAAATGAGTTCCAACCGCATGTTTTTAACTGCAAAGGAACTGATGGGAAAATCATTGCGGATTTACCAATAGTTAGAGAGAGATGGAAGGATTACTTCCAGACGCTGCTCAAGTCGGACAATGGAACAATATGGAATAACAGTTATGAAGATGCTAACCAGGAAGAAATTCCTGCGCCATCTTTTGAAGAGGTAAAACTAATTATTCAAAACTTAAAAATAATAAAGCTCCAGGAAGGGACGAGATTAGTGTTGAATTTATAAAACATGCAGGAGCAAAACTGTGGCATAAAATTTACGAACTGATCACCCATATTTGGGAACAGGAGGAAATGCCAGCAGAATGGAATTTAGGAATTATTGTCCCGATATATAAAAAGGGTGACCAGATGGACTGTAGTAATTACAGAGGCATTACACTATTAAATGTCACCTACAAAATTTTTACTTGCTTAATCTACAGGAAACTTATGCCAATAGCGGAACAAATTATAGGTGATTACCAATGTGGTTTTACGTCTAACTGCTCTACCATCGACCAAATACATATAGTGAAAAATATCTTTGAGAAGTTCAATGAATATAATATTGATCTGTTTGCTTTATTTGTTGATTTCAAACAGGCATTTGATAAAGTGGACAGAGTCAAAATGATTGGAATTTTAGCTGAGCTAAAGATACCAATGAAATTAGTCAAACTAATCCAAATTACTCTGAAAGATTCTCAAGCCACCGTTTTAATTCAAAATGACTTCTCGGGGGTTTTTGATATAAGTGCAGGTGTTCGACAGGGTGATGCATTATCACCCTTATTGTTTAACTTAGTTCTCGAACATGTCATTCGAAGGTTGGATCTTAGAGGCTCAATTTCCTGTAAAACCACACAAATCTGTGCATTTGCTGACGACATTGTAATTTTGAGCAGAAGTAGGCATGCATTAGTTTCAACGGCAAAAAAAAAATAATAGAATCAGCAAGCGCTGTCGATCTCTCACTTAATGAAAATAAGACAAAATATATGCAGAAGACCAAATTCGCCAGTGACTACAGAGATTGTCTGATTGTTGATGACTATAAATTTGAAACAGTTAATAGTTTTACATATCTAGGGTCTATCATTAACGTTTCAAATACTACTTCAGAAGAGATTAATTGCAGAATCCTAAAAGGGAACAAATGCTATTTTTCATATCGACATCTTTTAAGAAATAAACTAATCCCTAATGTAATCAAATTAAAGATATACAAAACAATTATCCGGCCTATGGTAACATATGGTGGTGAGACTTAGACCCTGACATTAAAAGATATTAATAACTTAAGAATATTTTAACGTAAAATTTTGAGGAAGATATATGGACCAATTCAGGTAAATAGTAATCTATGGAGAATAAGAACTAATAAGGAAATAGAAGCACTCATAAAATGCAAAGACATAGTAAAATTTATTAAAGCACAACGAATATCTTGGCTCGGCCACATCGAGAGACAAACTGATAGGCGAGTGGCAAAATTCTTATACCGGAAGCCAATGTGCAACAGACCAAGGGGAAGATATAAAAAAAGATGGTTAGATGATGTGTTGAATGACCTAAAATGTCTGAAGATAATCAACTGGAAGGGGAAGGCTGGAGACAGAGTCGTCTGGAAAGGGATTATACGGCAGGCTAAGGCCCATCACGGGCTGTAATGTCAACTAAGAAGATTTTATATAATGTTTAATTTTATCGCTAATCTTTCTTTATTCCTTTCATACGCACAAAAAAAAGAAAAAAAATGAATAGAAAGAAAGAGAAGTGAGCCGTCAACGACGGACGCCCGTATGTGGATAGGGGATGTCCCCCTTTGTAGTATAATATATATTCATAAGTTAACTACGAATGCGTCACTACGTCAACGTTTAAAAAGAGACCATGATTTTAGGGGAATTTTTCACAAGAATCTTTCAGATATTGTCTGTAGAAAAACCTAAGTTTTCGAACGTAGAAAACAGCGTGAGTGTCATTTTTTAATCCTATCACCGACTGTAGATTAAGGGCCTGTTCACATAGAATCCGTCAGCGTCAGCGTAAAATTTTTTAACCAATCGTATACCAATCATTGACCCATTTATCCAATCAACGCCAACGGTATCTTTTAACACTGACGCTGGCGGATTCTATGTGAACAAGCCCTAAGGCTACAATCCGGTTTCAGGCTGAAAAGATTGAATCTATTCAAAATACAACTAGAAAATTATGTTTCGTGCCTTAAAAATTGCTCCAATAGCAGAATAAAAATTTTCACTCAAGCACCTTTCTTTTTTTTTAAATTTATTTCGACCACTCTTGTATAGTTAAGTTTTTGTTACGGTGTTAACATAGTTTTCTATCATTTTTTGTGGTCAGACTTATTTGTTCCTCTGATATGACAAAGGCAAAAAAAATCTTTTTCCTCATTACGTTTCTGAAATTGAATTCTCGTTGTTACATAATGAATTGTCCAATAAAAGCAAACATCGCTGAGGTTTTTCGATCATTCATCAGCAGAACTAAGAAAAAAAAACCTGAAATCTAAAACCGAAGCGCAATTAAAAATGTGCTAAAAAAAGAGAATTTTGAATGAAGGATTCAGTTGAAGGAAGTTTCTCAAATGTTGTTTCCTATTCATAACTAAAATATATCTAATTTTTCCTTCTTTATTAAATGCTGTAATTTTATGGACCGCATTTAAAAAATGCTTCTGTTTCAGATTTCCTGTTTCTTTTTCTTGGTTCTGGCAAGCGTTAAGCATGAAACCTTAGTAACGGGTGCATCTGTTTAATATGTAGCAGTAATATAAATAGAATTTGAGAAATTTAATACGGAGGAAGATCTCTTGCCTTTTACATGCTACTATAAAGGAGCAAATAAGTCTGACCGTATAAAATAGAAAGCTATGTTTTAAATTACAGTAATAAGCAGAGAAAACTAATTTGCTAAGCCCAAACCAAAGACATATTGAGCAGTCAAATAAAATAAACTTAAGAAGAGATGGATAAACCAAATATTTCCCCACAGTTTGGAGTGGCTCAAATAAAAATGTTAATAAAATGTCGATAAATATGTAAACCAAAAAAATTAAAGCGAGATACTTGTTTCCAAAAAATTTTATCTTTACATCATCCTTACATGTATCATTACATCACGTCCTATATATCGACATTATTTCAATAAGTATTTAAGCTTTTATTATATCTCCTTATTAATCTATTGATGCTTGCAGCATAGATTTCCTTTGTTTCATCTTAACTCGCTTTAAACGTTCAGCTTCGTTGTCCATAAAATGTTTGCCTTACAATCTGCTCATGCCTTGCGATGCAAATTAAACCAGAATAACAATCGATTGCAGTTGCTAAGTTGTTTATTGTAACTCGCATGCTTCTGTCACAATCTCGACTGGACGACCGCGTCTGGTCTTCACCAGCAATGCTTGAGCATCGGTGAGCATCATTGACCAGTTGTATACTGACTTTTCTGTTAAACATGTCTTACTTTAAAAAGAAAACATCTCCATGTGAATTTCTTGCGCCCACCTATACTACGCAACATCACGCTACCTTTTGATTGTCCGGTCAATGTGCACAGGCGTAATTTAGAAAATATGGAAACTAGGATGTTTGACACAAAATTCCTTGCCTATCAGTTAAGTGTACGCATCTGCTTAGACTAGATTTAAATTGGATCATGCTGTCACCAGTGTCCCTTTAGGAAATATTATAATTACTACTAGCTATGATGCCATAACACTTCATTATCTGTTTATTAACCCTTCAGCGGGCGCGCCGATTTTCGGAACACCAGCAGGCGCGCGTGGTGCAAAGTGCAACGTCTCTTTCAACCTTGATAATTTCATTTGTAATAAATGCTTTTTTTGAAATTGAAAACTATAATTCTGCGTTTTATGACAAGATATAAAATGTTTATAATATTGAGATATATTTATAATTAAAGGTCAAAGAATGCAGATACAAACGCCTTATTTCAAAACTGTTCAGTTTATTGGATCTAAGGACAACTTGCGAATTGTTTCCTATTATGTCCAAAAACCTAAAATCAATGAGATTGTCCATCTTCGTGATATGCGGGATACCGTGTAATAGCTGCACATTTGATCGATTATATCAACTCCTGCTTTTCTCGTATTGTAATTCAGTATAATCGCTGCTCTACCATAGTTAAATCACGACCAACAATGAATAGAAACGAATACAAGGGTCAGAAAATCAGACATTAGAAAGGGTGTAGCTATAAATAGAAACTTCTTAGAACATTCAAACCTTACATGTAAAAACAAACCATTCAAAATTACTAAAATGTTGCAATTTGTACACGGGCGCGCCCGCTGAAGGGTTAACTTGCCTCCGCATTAGGAAAAAAACTCTCGATTCTTACCATCTTGGCACATTCTAATACCTCCTCTGCTTTCTTCTTAGGGGAGGTGGGTTGTGATCTCCCTATTTGTTAACTGTTTACCTTTTTTTTTTTCACTTACTTTAATTTTGTATTTTCTAGGCTTCATATTTATTTAGACATTTATATTTTAATCATTTACTTGTAAAAGCTCCTACAATTTCAAATAGCCAGACTGAAAGTACAGGTCATACTTGAAGCTACTTAGGTGAGTGTTGGTTTGTTGCTGTTTTATTGTCACAGGGATTGTTTCATGTCATTTTAAGCTGTTTATTCTTTTGTTAGTCATCTGTATTATGACTGTTTGTATATGACTTTTATATGACGCTTTTTTAATAAGAACCTGTGTGTTATATGAGTAATTGTGATCTATCTATACTCCCGACGTAACAATATAAATTAAGTTACCTTAAGTTAGCGAGAAAAGACCTAGGGGCAGGGTTAAAAAAAATTCTTGGGCCGCCCGGGCCGATCATGAAGCATCTAATGTGTGGTTTTCACTAAAAAAATCTATTAAAAATGGTGAGAAGAGATTTAGATATAATAGTAAAGTAGTCAAGATAGAATAACAATTATCTGCTGTTAGGAACTCCATTATATATGAATACCTTCCATTATATATGGAACACTTCCGGGCTGTACTCATCTTTCAGTTGAAGCCCTCAGTAAACAAACAGCCGGTTAGGCTTAATTTCAATTTCAGATGTGGATCAGAATTTTTTCTTACCTAAAAACTAATATCTTCTCCATCAAATCACGTTTGTTCAGCCTATTTTTCTATAAAACATTCCGAACTAAAAAAAATGGATGCTTTTAGCTGTATATTTAACAGTTTTTAAAAACATGTTTACTTTTGCGATGAATTCTGAAAGTAAACAAACTTGAATGTGAATGAATCAAGTAGCTCAAGTATTCATATCGCGTAGTGAGCTGTAAAAAACTGGATGTCAGTCTACTACTCCAATCGCATGAAAAACTAAATAAATAAAAAATAATGAAAGGGTTTGCTTTTACAAGGTGTGGATTAAAAGCAATATTGTTAGATAATTCGGGATATTTTTTAACTTGCATATACTTTTTCCATTATGACGTCATTATTAGTATTATGACATCAAAATGACGGGTTACCTTCTAGTATATATATAGAGAGATAGATAGATATAGATACATATATCCATACAAAAGAGGTAAGCGACGATAAGTAATCCTACGTTAATAACCCGCGGTAGTTTCGTTAGAAGAGACTACCTAATTTTTAATTTTTTTTTAATTTATTCGTTAAGTCGTCAAGTTAATTGTCAGTCATGCGTATTCAGTTCACCTAAATGGCCGTTTCACCGCTGAAATTATCTTGTTACTAGGAAACCAATTTTACAGTGATCTCGGAAAAGAGTGATGCCCACACTGCAGCATTTGGTATGCGTAAGGGTCTGTTCACATAGAATCCGCCAGCTTCAGCGTTAAAGATTCGTTGGCGCTGATTGGTTAAATAGGTCAATGATTCGCATATGATTGGTTAAAAAATTTTATTCTGACGCTGACGGATTCTATGTGAATAGGCCCTAGTCTGTCTTCTATTCATGGTCTTTTAAAAAAATAATAATAATAACCTTTAAATTTAGAGAGAAATTAAATTGTTTTCAAACTAAAATATTTCTTCTCAAATCACCTTACTAACAATTATTGATTCCCCAAAGAAGTCACATTTTTCACCAATAAAAAAAAAATCTTTAATTGAAATATCAAAATTTCAATTTTACTTTGCGACATCTTGGCATTTTCAGTTGTCCTTTATCACCGATACGGGCGTAATTACCCTGATATCAATAGGAAATTCCAATCTACATAAACAACCAGAATTTGCAATAAATATAAATTCCAATCTTTGCCTGCCAATTTATGGCGCAATCATGACGGTGTTTCAGAACTCAAACTGCAAACTATAAATATTTCAGATTCCCCCGCCGATTGCCGATTTCTTTCATTTTTCCGCCTCGTGGCCTATTTAAGTAGAGATTGATAAACCAGATATTTTCCCACAGTTTACCGGTTTTCTCGGGCGAACAAGTCGTACAGCTGGAATTAAAATCAATTGAGTGGAAATAACTTCTACTGTATTTGGACGGCGGCTCTTGTTCGTTTATCAGCCGCGTAAGTTAAAACTATCGGAATCCGATACTCCGCACTAAGTGCACCAGAGCCAACCGTTCAAAAACTTTTCTCGTGTCATTAGTACTAAGAGGGCGAAAAGAGAGAGAAGTTCGTTGCGAAGTAGTTAGTTACAGTGTAACCCCCCATTTAACCCAGTTCGTGACGAGGAAGACCTATGACTGGCTAAATCAATGAGTCAGATAAGTTAAAGAAATGCGGGGAGGGTAACAGCTGAGTGAATTAAATTAAACTTTTCTTTTTTGTTTTTTCCAGGCAAATGGGAGAAACAGAAACGTTAACAGTCGTGCCGATTGAAAATTGAATACTTAAAACTTCACACACCAGAAAATTAATAAAATGGCAGTTTAAGGCCTCTGTGTACTAACCCTATTGGATACGCTCAAGTCAATGTTAACCTATGGCGAAAATTTATTTACAGTTACATAAATGCTGATAATCCAATAAAAATGGTATTTTCAGATAGCCTGAACTTTTCTGCACCTTGCAACAGGATTCATTTTATATATTCCGTCCACCAAAGGAATCTATGAACGTTTAAAACACCCTATAGCAGATTTTTTTTTCCCAGAATAATTTAAGTTTTAAAGTATTATTTGCAGTTTTTTCAAACGAAAAATTCCCCAAGGTGTAAAATTTCTTTCTCTATTACGTAGTACAATTTTTTTAAAAAAATCTTTCAATCCAAGTTGGCAATCCTTGGACAAATTTTCTACATAGGTTAACGTTGAGGTGGGCGAATCCAATAGGATTAGTACACAGCATCCTAAAGCAATAAGCAATGCTTTCACAATGGAATGGCTACGAAATATTGGCAGAAAAATGTCCGAGCATACACTTATCGTAAAAATTTGATGAGTGTTCGAAATATTTATTATTCTCTCGAACTATAAAATGCAATGAGTTGAAAAGAAAAGCAGGAAAGCTATGTATTCAGGAAAGTCACAATGACAATGAAAGGCACTTGACAGAATCGCTCGATTCAGTGCTGATTATTTCCAGTTTCTAGTGTTGTCTCATCTTTCTTATCAAATATTCATTTCAATCCCAAAAATCAAACAAAGATTTTAATTATAACATTAATTTCTCTTAAATTTTTGATTCCTTCTGCTTACGACACAATGAACAGCATAATAAAGGGGTATTTATTTGGAAATAAATATTAATTATATGTTCGTGCAATAACAGTTGCACCGCACTATGTGCGTTTACGTCTGTATACTTATACAGAATTGATGTATTCAAAATTAATTACTCATGATTGCATTAAAACTTGTACTAAAGTGTATTAAAATGTACAATATGATTAAAATATTTAAATTAACTAAAATGCAGCTAATTCAGAAATACTGTTATTCCATTATCTAGTTTCGTTACTACAGAACGTTTCAAACAATATTAAAAGCCTTTTTACAGGTAATGAAAAGCGATCAATTAGCAGACATTGATGTTCAAAACAAGAAGAAATGTATTATGGTATCTTGATAAACTCTTTTGCATTCCATTTTTGACTCGCTGCTAGACAAAAGAGAGAAAACAGATATAAATCTATCTATATAAAACAGTTCCATAACTGACTGACTCACTGACTGACATACAACGCACAGACCAAACCGCTGGACCTAAAGGGATAAAATTTTGCATGGCGATTCTTCTTATAGTGTAGGGGTGCACTAAGAGAGATTTTTGAAAAATTCTTCTTAGATTTTTTAAAATTAAATTTTTAAGCTGTCTTAGTAACTTTTTTAAAGTTTGCATTTAAAATAATAATTTGAGGGTTATAAAATTTATATCACGAGAAAGATGATAAAAATTCCTTTAAAAGGAATTCATTTCGAATCTTTACCTCCATTTTCTGATTTTTGGTGATTTTTTAAAGATTAATTTTTAGAATTTAATTTATTAAATGCTGATCACGTGATTTCTTTTTCTGGCACTTTAAATAAATTTATCGTCAAGTCCATAACAATGAAATAGACAAAACATATTTTTTCCCTTGCTAATGCGGTAGATGATTGGACATTATCCAAAAAAGTATTAAAATACAGTAAAAGATATGTTCCTCAAACTGTACTATATTAACTGTACTATATTCTTTAGTATGTCCTATTGGATTTAATTTGAATATTTTCTTCTACATTATTTTGTCTATAAAATAACCATTACGCTTTTTTATAAATGTATTTTTTACATCAATTGTATACATTGATCGTTGTATTTATTATAAATATATATATATATATATATATATATATATATATATATATATATATATTATATATATATATATATATATAGGCATTAATTGCATACATTGACCGTGCTATTTAATCTGAATGTACTCCGTAGCGAAGTGCGGGTTTTCAGCTAGTATATATATATATATTAGCTAAATATATGCATGAAAAAAATTTGAAAATTCAATGAACATTTTCTGTATAATGAAGTTCATTACGTTACAAAACACATAAAGAATTAATTTCTGTTTATAACGTCTTTCTGCTAAACAAAAATATTATTTTACTGTATTTCCAGATGGTCTGTTCATTTTCTTCATTCCTTCTTGAGTTCCTCCATCGAAAGAAACTAGTATGACACCGTAAGTAAGTAGTGCTCCAAAAATATTCAAAACAGTCTCCCTTTTGAGAGGCATGATTTTCCAAACAGTTAGCTGAACGTCGCAGGTAGAAATTTTAGTGATCAGCCGTTCGCAGAGGGGAGGGTCAAGTTCGAGCGGTCGAGAGTGTAACACTAGTTTCACAGTATCCGCAGCTTCGGTGACGGCTGAAGCGAAAAGGATCAGAGCGGTATAAGACAAGGAGATCCTAATACACTCTAGTAGACAATAAACACCAGAATCTGACGTCCCCTTGAGAAGTCTATACCCAAAAGAGAAAAGAGTGAAGATGTTTACCAATGAAGAAAAGAATATTAGATCGGAGAGGCTGTCGTCAACTTTCGATGTTACTTTAGTCAAAGAGTTGTGAAGGTTCAGTAGTATCCTGTTGTCTTCTTTATCCGGTAACAACCGGCTATATTTCTCGAATCCATGTTTGAGAACCCAGCACACTATGCAGTAGTATACCATGAAAGCGTTCAGGCACGCGTTCATGTAAGCAGTAAAAAATGCATGCAATACAGACAAGTACAGTGTATAGTCGTGAACTTTCACGTCGAAGTAGTATACTTCAATCACTTTAATTGAGAGGTTGGGATACATATAGTACATGACAGTTAGGGTAGAAGCTATTGCTACCTGAAAAGTTATCACAAAAGCACAGTGTGCCAAACAGTAATATCGAACTTTTTCGATAGCCTTTATTTTCAGTAGTGTGTAGCATTCTTTCCAAAGATTGTCAATGATATTTTTTTGCACTCTTTCTCTCCTATGCATCAAAAAGCAAAATATTACGAGAGTAATTCTAGTCATTATTTCCATGCCTTGGTGAACGTCGTGGTTTTTAAAAGCATGCACAGTTTCAGAGACACAGCACACAGATATCCACACGTTGCAGAGTAGCAAGGGGGATTTTGCGAGCAGAGGTACAATTTTCCCTTTTTTGTATTTCGGTTCAATAATGAAGCCGCAAAAGAGTAATAACAGAAGAATTGGTTTAAACAACTTTTTGTATGCTTCTCGTAGAAGCAACTTGTCTAGATAGTGTAATCGCTCAGAATTTAAATGTCTTTTTCGTTTAACGATATTCATTTCTGGAGAAGCAACAATTTTATTTTAATCCCAAATTGTTAGTTGTAGAAACAAATAGTGATAACGGAAATGAAAAGAAAATTTACGCAGCTTTCCAAAACTCGAATCTCCCGATGAAAACAAACAGTCGTACTGAGTGCTTAATCTTCCAGATTACGCTGCATAATTCAATGCATTTCTGCTTAACAGGTACAATTGTTCTTTCAGATAATATGGAAATTGGACGTATAATTAAAGCTAAGCATCCATATTAGATATATAAAAAAAATACTGATGGAGATAAAAGTATTTTTCATACAATTGAACTAATCACTTGCGTGCTTACCGATAATTTTCGGAAACAATCGAGCAATGTACAAATATGATCGCAACCTCGTTATGAACGTTTAAAAAATGTCTCTGATCAGGAAATAATTCTCGAATTCGATTTCCAATATTGATTTTACCATGGCTCTTTACATGGCTATTGCACAGTCGATAAAACTACAAAAATTTTCCTATTCTCAGAAATCCATTAAGTAATTAATCAGATTGTTAAATTTTGTTTTTCTGCTTTCAATATACGAGTTTATTTACAAGTGGATAAATTTTTACCCATTAATTTGCTGGGCTCTTTGTTCACTTATTTGGGAAGCTTTGAAATAAATACGGTAAAAGTGATTTACCAGTGGTTATGCATAATTGCCGGATATTATGCATAATGACCAATCATCTTGGTGAGTTTGATAAATTTTCCCTGAATTTCTCAATCCTACTGAAGATTTTACATAATTTTACACAATTCCCTAATGAAGTTGGCAAATTTGATTAATATGCCAGAATTTCTCTCTTTTGCCAGCAATACTATGCATTCACTTAAGAGGCAGCGACGTCTCTTAAAGGTTGCGTGATATTTGGTACATTCTCTACTGTAAGAAATTGTTCGCCATATAGCACAAACTGATATCTGGAATGCAGTTGTGACAGACCTCCCTCGGTTGAATTCTATTGATAGAACTCGTCATTTTCAGTAGTTAATATTACTGCAAATCAGGGCTCCTAACGAGAAACATGTAATTAACCCAGATTGAATAAAAAAAACCCAGATTGTAATTTAAAAATCCCAACTTTTTAAAAGTTTTTTTATTAAAAATAATTTTTAAAAAATACAAAAATAATACACTCCCCCATTTTCTTAAACTACTTGAAGTTAAATTAAAATTACTTTATTTAATTGTCTCCATATTTAATCTACACTGGTGTTCAAAATTAAGAAAATTTCCAAATTTTGTCGAATTTCTGGAAAAACTAATGGACAGACTTTTATGAAATTTGGTATGGATACACAGTTATATAAGATAAAAATTATACCATGCAACAGTCAAGGTATGCACTCATGTGATATATATATATATATATATATATATATATATATATATATATATATATATATATATATATATATATATATATATATATATATATATATATATATACAGTAACCACCGCTTACAGTGATCAGTGGTTATAAGAATCAACCGTTTATAAGAATCAATATCGCAAAAACAAATGTATTATTTCCATGTTAAAATTTTCGCTTTAAAGAATCAATCCACCGGTTTTAAGAATCAGTTTACACTCTTCGCTTTCCTTTCATTTTTCCAAAAAAGCCACTTAAACCCTCAAAAGGTACGAAGTTCTTTCTTTATTCTTTTTAAAAGAAAGAGTGGTAAGATGGGATGGAATACAGCCGTAAATTGCATCCCTTTCTTTGTTAGACATAACATAATAGTTTCCCCTTAAACGCTTTAGCTAAACACTGTCCTATTAGCTTGACCCAGGGGTATCCTAACCGTGCGGATCCGATTTCACTTTTCTCCACTGACAAACAAAGACAGGGACTCTTTTTTTCCCACCTCCCACATCCTGGTTGCGGGTTCCTGAACCCTGAAACACATAAATCTTCGGAGAAGTGTCCATTATCACTTTGGAAAACGTGACATTATTAGATTCAGCACGTTATCAAACCGTGAAACGTAAGCTAGATGGTGAATCTTGGTCTGAGACTATTGGTATTGAAAGAGGTATAAAAAGCCTCTTGAAAACTTCATTACGTCAAACTACCATAGAAAACTTTTTCTTGCACCCTTCCTGTAGTTGAAATGTTAAACTGTTTTAAGCAGGTATGTTGTAACAAATATTGGATTTTTTTCTTCTCTTACTATAATCATGTGTATCTACTTATAGGTCTAGAAATTAAGTTGTATTTTTAAAATTATAAAAATAATTTTAATAAAAGATAATTAACGTAAATTAAAGAATATTTTACAGTAAATTATCTAATATATGTATATATAGGTGTGTGTGTTCCTGTCCAAAAACCTAAATTTCGGCTATAAGAATCAACCGCTTATAAGAATCAAAATCAGCAATAACAAACGTGATTCTTATAAGCGGAAATCACTGTATATATATATATATATATATATATATAAATACATGAAAGATAATAAAATGGGAGAAATCCGTGAAGAAAATTTATTTGAAACCTGTTTCAAATGGCATTTAACTGCAATACTTAAATATGCGCATATGAATGTCCGAAAATTGCAACAAAAGGTTTTGACGCGGGATATATTTTTGCCAAACATGCATAGACCATAACATTCATGTCATTTCTGAATAAACTCATAATGAAAGATTTGCATGCTCGCGAGCCATAGGGCAACGGAAACGCACATAAACTAGGCCGAAATTTTCTCCTATTTATGCATATATTTTATAAGATAACGCTTTAGCTGTAACGAATGCATAATCTTATGAAATGAATTACAGTAGAACCATACAAGAAGAATAATCGATTTGGATGTGTGTGGTTTTCCAGTGCGTTATTTATCGCAAGAATTAATAATAAAAGATTCGTTGCCACACGGCATAATACGATTAGAGACGATTTTACGCATGTTTCGTTCCCACTTGTTTTTTTCCGAAAAATTCCAGAATCTGAAACAGATCCTCAAATTCCTCAATAATAATATTATCCAATATTATCATTTACCCAAATTTTAAGTTCTTTATCACGTCCATAGATATCTGTTGATAAAAATAATTAACGCCTGATTTTACTAAAAATCTATACATATAAAAATGTATGTATGAGTGTATGTTCTAGCATAACCCTGTAACGCCTGGAGCAATTTCAACCATACTTGGTTTGGTACACATGACTTATAATCTGGAAAAAAATACTGTAGGGGTAAGACGCCTCTAGCACCCCCTAGGGGCGGGGCTGGGAAGGGAGTGACATGTAAAAATAATTGAAAACGGCTGATATCTGTGTCAAATCCTTAGTTTTAGGGATCGCTGAGATGAATAGTGACACTCCCGATGCCTATTAAATTTAGTTCAGCCCTCATGGGCATAGGGAGGGGGAGGTGGGTTGAGAAGGGGAGTAAATATAAAATGTCCAAAATGACCCAGAGCAGTGTCGAATCCATAGTTTTCGGGGTCGCTGAGCTGATTGATGACAGTCCCGATGACATTTAAGCCCCAGTTTAGTGCACCCCTAGGGGTGTAGGTAGGAAGGGGGTTGACATTTTATAAAACCGAGATTAGTATCGAATACATAGTTTTCAGGGTCGCTGAGATGAATAGTGACACTCCCGATGCCGTTTAAGTTTAGTTCAGCCCTCATGGGCATAGGGAGGGGGAGTAAATATAAAATGTCCAAAATGACCCAGAGCAGTGTCGAATGCAGTTTTCGGGGTCGCTGAGATGAATGGTGACACTCCCGATGCCGTTTAAATCCAAGTTCAGCCCCATGGGCGGGGGGGTGAGAAGGGGTGAAAAATAAAAGGTCGAAAATGACCAAGATAAACAGAGATGTCCCAAATACCCGGGCAACGCCGGTCAAACATCTAATAGTCGATAAAAATTGTGCTTTATTTTAGTCTAATAACTTTATTTTCATTTATGAGTTAACAGTTTTAACTTCTCTGCCAAAAAAAAAAATTACAATTCCACAGAGACTATCGGTTCAAATTATCTTTACTGCCTGTAACGCCATTTTATCACCAGATCTATTTCATTACAGGCTTTCAAACTAGATCAGGGAAAGCCAACTCGCGACCCGAGAGGACTTTCTAACCGGCCCACAGCACTAAAGCAATTTTGAAAGAATATATTGTTATACTATTGTTGAAATACTTCCCTCACTGATTTCATGTTCGGCATCTCTTATTATTCGGTATGCGAAAGCACTGAGTACAAGGAAAGTAGTGTTACAGATAATAATTACAAGATAAAAAGAACTTTTTATATACCATGTTTTTAAATTTTCTGTTGAATCATATAAACTTGACAATTCTATGTATTAATAAATACCTTTTAAAAAATTTTTTTGATGAATTATCCCATCAACTTGAAAGAAAATTAAGTTAATTGGAAGTTAACTTGCGTTTAACTTTTCGTTCCCGTTCCGGCAGATAGATGGCTGCACCAGTCTACAAAACAAAATTAACTGAAAATAACTGAAAGTTAATTCGATTCTGCTTAAAGATGGCTAAAGGTATCGAAAAATGCATTGTCATCGTGTTCTGAGCTATTCTAAAAGTTTCAGATGTCTAGCTAGTCGGGAAGTTAGTTAAAAATCGATTGCAAGATTTGTACTAGACAAACACACAAACACACACACAAACAAAGAAGAAAGCGAGTTGATAAAACCATAGAAAAAATTTATTTCACCTTCTTCGCATTTCGCCATCCGAAACCGACGTTGATTTTACTGGCCTTACGACATCAAGTGCCCATCCGTAAGCATCAAGTTTTTTCTTACTTTTATAGTATTACGAAACCCGATTTTATTTTTTGTTTTGTAATACAGTGGTACCTCGACTTACGAGTTTTTTGAGATACGGGCATTCTCTCGGCAGATTTTTTGCATCGAGTTACGAGCTAAAATTCGGGTTACGAGCAAGCTTCAGATACCCCACAGCTAGTTTGCGCAGCGAACGCCATCTGCTCATCAAATGAGAACACGAGAAGCATATAATCTTTACAACCTTTATGTACAATTATTATACAATTGTATACATATTATTCTAAGACTACTATCCAGTCTAAAACCTAGAGATTAACGCTCAACAATTATCACCCGGGGCAGCTCGCTCTGCCCACACTTGAGTCGCCCTCCGAAACCAAACAGCGTCCTCCCTCTCTCGCAGAGAGATAGCTTCAATTCGCTCCCCCACACTGGTACTCGCCATGGGTTCTAGGGGATGAGATGACCTTGGTCCTAGGATCGCAAGCTCTCCCACTTCTACGGATTCTGAGAAAACGATCTTCGGATTCTCCGAAAGAGGAATATGGACATTACATCCCAGTGAACGATGCAACAATCGCTCAGCTTCCGTGTCTCACTTTAAGAGGGTAACTCGTAATAAAAGCGAAAGCGACGAAAATGTGGCGAAAAGATCAAAAATCAACGAATAAGATTTAATTTTTAAGTTCAGCTTTTCTCCTCCTCTTTCATCAGCATCTTCAAGTCCGATCTCCAAGGTAAATAATGCACATTATACTTAATAAAACAAGTTTATTGCCGTACATTCTGTTGTATTGCGTTTTTATACAACGTTCGTCATTTATAAGAACATTTTTCTTATTTAAAAACATGTAACCAAAAATTGCTGTGTTTGGGGGGGAGCCCGAAACGAATTAATGGCATTTCCATTCATTTCAATGGGGAAAATGGATTCGAGATACGAGTATTTCGAGTTACGAGCTCCGTCATGGAACGAATTAAACTCGTAAGTCGAGGTACCACTGTATATGCATATTTCTGTGAATCAAACTTGATTTCATTTTGTAAAGAAAACTGATTTTGATTAGTTTTCCGAAAATCAAATGTATTTTTAATATCTGTACAGGGATTTTTTTTTTTTTAAGTACGTTTCAAAACTGCTTTCTTTGAAGTTATTATTTGCAAAAATATTTGATTTTACAAAGTTACGACAAGTTATAACCTGTCCGTCGTATCGTTGTTGCATCAGCTAACGTTCAGAACGCGTTATGGCTTTTCTTAACGACCACAACGCGTAGTAGTCAAATATCATGAGAGCCACGACGCGAATTTCGTATTGTGCTCTTTTTGAGTTAGCCACAACACGTTCTGGCTATTTTTATAAGTGCCATAACACGAATAACGTGTTGTGGGTGTTTTAAAGAGACCACAACGCGTTGTGGAGATTTTAACGTAGGATTACGTTCATCTATAACAGTCCTCCGGAAAGCAAAATTTCAGATGTTCTGCGTCGCTAGTTATAATTTTGACAGCGCGCCAAACCCAGTCTGCATCGCTTGGTCAAGCAGTAAACAGTTAAACAGAAAAGGACCAAAATGCGTCAAAATTTTGACTTACATATCTACATACATACGTACATATATATAGATACATATATACATAATGCATACATACATATATAGATACAAGAGGTAAGCAACGATAAGTAATCCTACTTTAATAACCCGCGGTAGTTTCGTTAGAAGAGATTACCTGAATTTTTTTTCGCTCAGTGAGCGTTTTCGTTCTTTGAGACTAACATATACATTGATATCGCCAAGATTTATTTTTCGCTAAGCAAGTATTTTTATCAAGTATGAAATATTCTGAAAAATCAATAATACAATTTTTCCTATATTTATAATGAGATCTTTTTTTAGAACCTTGTATTTAATTATATACGTATTTCAAATAATTTAAATATAAATATTTAAAATTATTTTAAAGTTAAAATCTGATATTTAATGTAGGCAATTTCGCCTTCAGCACAATAGACATCAAAATCCACTCCGAAATTACAGCTGGCTCCCAGTCATTTATTTATTTATTCCTCAAGTCGCCCCCCCTCTCCTCGATTATTTTGAGTTGGCCACCCCTGAACTAAATTTAGAAACTAGGCTAAACTAATTTTTTTTAAATGCTTTAAAGATTTTAAAATGAGACATGCCACTAGATTTTGTGAACGTTTATTGTGTTATTGACGCCCGGTGGTGTAGTGGTTAAAAGCGTCAAGCTGCCACACCACAGGTCCAGGGTTCGATCCTGAGACTGGGCAAAGTCGACTCAGCCTTTCATCACTTGAGTAGGTCGATAAAATGAGGTTCAAGCATGCTTCGGAACTAAACTCTGGGGGTCTCACGTCAGGTTGACCACCTGACTGAGACATATGCTATATGGCACCCCAAGCCTACGGTCAAGAAAGCGGAAATCGGCCTTGGTCCACAACGGACTGTTGCGCCATGAGTTTAATTTACACTGTAGGCATTTGTTTTGTATATTTACACGTGTAGGGCTTTAGAAATACAAAACATAAATTTACATCCGAAAGAAGTCGCTTTGTGACCTTCAAACCCTGGCATTCTCCATCCCCTCACAATGAAATGGAAGACGAGAATGGGTTGTCAAAAAGAAGTATGTAACAAATATTGCGTTACCCTTTCCATATTGGTTCCGATCTATGTTGTTTTTTCTAATGTCCCCTGGTATTGCAGATAAGGTCCATATAGGGTAGTGAGCTTAAGGGTGCGGCTGTGGTTTATAATAGCACCACAAGGGTCGAGTCCGAATTAGCCAAGAGCCACCTCCATTTTGACTGAGCATCCCCCAAGGGCGGTATCTGGGGGTATCGAACCCTTTCCCACCATCTCTGACCTCATAGAGACTTTACGGTATACGGATTTAATGTGCCCATATCCGGCCTAGACACGGAGGTATTTAATGGCGCTTGTCGGGATTCGGTCAGAGCACCCTCAGAACCGAAAGCCGATGCGCTACCACTAGGCTATCTCGAGCCCTCATTCCGATCTACCATTTGATGTTGTTTGATATTAATGACGCTAAAATTATTTTCCGGCAGCTGAGGGGGGAAAAAACTAAATAAACAATGCGAAGTTCGTGATAGAACTGAACGTGGCATATTTTGGTGTTTATTAAGCTCTGGTGAAATAAAATATTCTAAAGCTGAAAGGGTTCATGGCGTGTTAAGAAGCAAGGATACGTGAAAAGTTTGGGTCTAATTTGAAGATTCATCCTGATTACTATCTATCTTAAGAAACTATGTATTGTTCCAATCCAATAACGACTTTCTTTTTAACTTTTAAAACTTTAGTTTAAAAATCCAGAAAATAAACTTCAAAAGAAACTATACTTATTAACGTCGCTGAAAGCAACAAAAACGTTTAGGCGTAATTTTTCTATGACCTAGATTCTATCAAGAAAAAAAACGCACACACTAATCGAAATAAAATTGGAGATTACAGTTTTGAAAGAATTTAATGCATAAGAATTCAAACTTCACTCTTCTTATAATACTTACGGATTTAAAGTTAAAACTCGGTAGGAGAAAAAATTTGGGGGGAAAATCAAGAGCTGATATTAGTTAGAAATTTGAAAATGTTGGCAGATATATAGGCATAGTTTTAGAGATGAGGAGAAAAATGAGGATCGAAATATAAAATAAACAGAAAAATTTACCGCAGGCAACCATTGTTGTATGATGGTTCACCTCTAATCTTAAGATTAATCTCTCTGAAGAATAATACCTGTAATTGTTTTAGTTTGTTTTTTTTTTAAATCCAATACCAGTGGACGGAACCTTGTCCATCTCTCCTCTCGCCGCACAGTGAATTAACGAATAGCCCATTTGGTGGGAGTAGTAGTCTCAGCAACAGCTAACGTCACACAGTTCTTTTAATGATCATCGTTCATTATTATATTAGAATTACAGTACGGGCCGGATGCAGTCTCCCTTACTCTGATTTTAATCAAAAGTGCCTGAATATAATGCGGCCCGCTATCATTCTAAATTTTGCTATAGTCCCTTGGGGTCGTTCAAATATTACGTAAGCATTCAAGGGAGGAGGGGTCCAAACTATGTTCATTTTTGCTGACAAGCGGGAAGAGGATGATCAGAGCAGTGCTTGCGTAAGACGGTCCTGACTACACCAACTCTACTACCATCCAGTGCAGATTAGTTATTGTGTGTATGCAGTGATCGCAAGACAGCGTATTGTGCTTTATTCACATTTTACAGAAGAGTCGTGCCTTGTTTTAGGTAGTTTTTTGTATTGCAGAAATTCCTAAATCTTACGTAAGCAATGGAGGGGGAGGGGGGTCGGACATCTGCTTATTTTTGCTTACATAGAGATGGGGGTGTCTAAAATGGTATTCTAAATTAAAATTAAATAAAACATACCTGGGATCTACAATAACACATAAAGAAACGAGGAAGTTAAATTTGATCTTATCATAAATATTTCGCCGATAAAAAATCTAAAAAAATTTGTAAATATTTTTTTTTTCAGTAAATAAAATCTTCGTACTCCAGCTATTTTTTAGTTTTTGTTTTCTTATAAATGCATATAATTCAAAAAAAGAAATATGACAGTTTCATAGTTTTGTCTTTTATGCTTTACATTATATTTCTTCATTTTTAGATAATTGTATTTTGATGGGATCCGCAGTGACTAAGGGCCCATCCTGTGTCCACTGTATTCGAGCATTGCTCTTTTCTATTTTTTTCAATGTAGTTTTTTAAGGCTTCAGTGCTTGCTTCAGATTTTTTTTATCCTTCATTCCTATTGTCAAACTGACTTTAAAAAAATTATTGAAGAATCTTCTGAGCAGAAGTCCCTGTGTGCAGACCAATCGAAATTATATTTGCTTTCTAGTTCTATCCTACAAATAGAAATTTTCTAGTTCTTCCTCGGAATATGGTTTTTTCCAATGTTTCATACGCAGTTGCAGAAATTTCTCCGACACAGCAATTTCTTCTCAAGACTTTTCATAAATCAAGCAAATCTCAAGTTTATTCATAAATCAAGCATAATCGTCCTCCATTAAGTTAACTGCTATAGAATTGTAATTTAAACCGAGACCTTCAATTTTACGATATTTTTATCAGAGTCAACTAATGGGTTTATCCAAGAAAATTTTAAATGAAATTCACTTTTGAACATACAAAATCCATGATTGGATGATAACTGGCTCATATTTTGCTACCGACTGGGGAAATTTATGACTTAAGGTTTTCGTGGCAATTAGTCAGTAGTGTTAAAACATTTGCGTTAAACATAAAATTTGATGGCTCACTTTTTATTTGCAATACTAGGGGCTTTGCCCCTAGGCTCGCTCCTCTGTTATGGCTAATAGCGAGATACATAGGGGTGATTCTCGAGCAATGTAACAGCTTCCATCCATTTACTGTTGTCACCCTTAATGCGAAGGGAGTTTAACCACTGTTGAATTATCAGCTTTAAAATTCAATTAAAATTCGAAAATTTAAGATATAGACTTGAAATGAGGTTTATATGAATAAGAAAGCTTTCAGATGATGTAAATACTTTCTTTGTAAGATAAAAACTCGAGGAGCATCGATATTAAATCCACATAGGGGACGATATATTTTTTGAAAAACTGTGTTTCATTTTTTTTAATGAAAATATTAGTCTGTTTTAAAATATTTTTAAACGAATGAGGTCTAGTTTGAAAGAGAAATGTCTGTAGTCTTAGATTGTAGAAAGATCAAAATTCTACGATCATTTTTTGGCGAGTTATCGTAATCTGAAGATGAAAAAGTCAATATTTTCCCACAAAACAAATTTTTTTTAAAAAAACTTAAAGTCCGACGAAGATGAGACCTGTCTTACTTTGTTCCCACATTTTTCTGCATCTATTGGTATTGGTCTCGACCCCATATCCCCAGCGGTTTTGGAGGAGATAGCGTGACAAGCTTTTGACAGCGGCTGCTGCAGCAGGAGTTACTTTTTTTAGAATAGAGAGATAAGTGAAAATAATGGCTTGCTAAAATTTATATTAAAAAATTATGAACCTTCTCACAACTGCAGTCGAGTCAACCCAAATGGCAAAATCTGCTTTTAAAACATTTAACACCTTTAATTTCTATCGTAGAGCCACTGCGCAACATTCTTGCAAAAAATTGGTGGGGCCTGGGGTAGCCTAGTGGGAGCACGTCGGCTTTCGGTGCCAAGGGTGCTCAGATCAAACACCATTAAATACTTCAGTGTCTAGGTCAGATATGGGCACGTTAAATCTGTAGTCCGGAAAGTCCCTCTATTAGGTCAGAGAAGGTGAGAGAGGGTATGATCTCCCCAGATGTCACTCCTGGAAGTGTTCGGTCGAAATTAATTTGACATCTGGCTAAATCGGACTCTGACCTTGTGATGCTATATAAACCAGAGCTGCACCTCTCAGCCTGCTAACCTATATGGACTTGGTTTCGAATACTTCTAACCAGGAGACATTATCAGGGACATTAACCAGGAAACAACATCAGTAGCAAAATTTGAGTCATCTTACAATATTTTCAGAAGCAGCTGATTATCTAACATCATCACTTACAACTGACTTTATTGTAAAACCTGCTATATACAACAATAATGTAAAATGGTTGCTTCCCAATAAAGAAAATAACTACATTTATTTGATCACAGCCGAGTCAATTTATTTTATTCTTATGGTTCCATACATCACAGTCAAATGCAGTAAATCTGGTTACAGGACATACGGTTGGTACTTTTCATGAGTTCAAATCATACTGTAATCATTTTAAAGGAAAGGAAATATCTGAATGCACTAATATGAGAGCTTATCCCAAAAGCAGAAAAGTGCAACACCTTGTATTCGAATGAAACTACAAAATGACTTTATTTATCAACACCGATTTTGTAGACAACCCTCTATTAGACATAATTTCTAAAATGACATATACCTAATTTTTTTGCATGTAAAAAAATAAAAACTTTAATAATGGACAATAAGATCATTTGAAAAATGCACTTTTACTAGCATTGGAGATAAACCCACATCCTTAAGAGATAAGTATACAAAGAGCAAGCTTAAAATAAGCAAGAGAAAAAAAAGATTAAAAAAAAGTACGACTGTTCAACAAAAATTCTGAATGAAAAAGTTTTAAAACTTAACATCAATAATATATATACATAAAAAAGAAAAAAAAAATATTTCTGCAAAAAAATACAAACAGTACTTTATCATGATACATGAAAATAAACAGAAGTTAAAACATCTTTTATAGCATCAAAGTTTTCTATTTCATAATGACATAAAATATCCAAAGCTAAAATTTCTGTCTCTTTTACGCCATTACAATTTAATGAATAAAAAATAACAAATTTGCATAACTTCTGACTAACTGAGAGGTCAATCCTTATATTACTACAAAATTAGTTGTCTTAGGGACAAAATAAAAAATATAAAGAATATTTTTGTAGGAGCTTTTTAAATATATTTATTTACTCTAAAAGAATAATCAACCTTTTATAAATATTTATGAGTATTTTGTAAATGGAACAAAAGTGATTACTTAAGTTGAGAATCTTAAAATTTCCAATGAAATTAATTTAGATGTAGATAATTAAAAAATATTCTCTAGTTTCTTCTTTTACTGAAAATAGTTACCAATAACAAAAACTTTATAGCATTTCTAAAAATTTCTAACACACTTTCAACTTCTCCACACATACAGTAAAAACCTTGTTTATCCGGACTAACTGGGACCATAGGCAATCTGGATATCGAAAATCTGGGTAATATGGGTAATAAGCAAAACAAAATCCTTAACTAAGCAGACTTACCATTTATTACAATAAAAAACTATGTTTTGTAACAATATTTAACAAATCTCAACAAAAAGCATTTTATTACCATAATTTATTGTACAATCTATGCAGGAACTGTACATTGAATCAAGCTAAAAAGTGAATATTTGACATACTTACATTCTAACTATCATAGTTAAAAATTATTATCTAATGTGAACATTAAATAAAAAACAGTCTGCAAATCTGATTCGGATTATCTGGAGATCTGGATAAATGAGGGCCAGATAAACAAGGTTTTACTGTATATCTTTTTGAATGAAAAAATACAAATGCCTTATCAGTATTTATTTTAAATATATATATATAAATATAAGGTTAACAGAAGAGATAAAACAATAGAAGACTTTGAACAGCAATATAAGATTTTGAAATGAAATAGAACTGAAAATTTAAGTCTTTAGGAAAAAGGAGCACAAAGTAATATTGTATTAATAATATATTTATTTAATAATTCAATTAATAATATATACTTTATTAAACAAATTTTCTACTTATAGATTCTAATTAATATAAATATATATATATTTCTATTATAAATTTATACAACAAAATAATACATGTAACATGATCATAAAACAATAATAGCTGTGCTTTTAGCTGACTAAGGTGCTTTTTGAAAAGTTTCACAGAAAGAAATACAAACAGCAGGATTCTTCTCAAAAGAAAACTAATAAACAAATTTAACAGGAAAAAAAAGACTTTTGAATATATTTAATTTCAGTAAAGACAGCTCAACAAAGAAAGGTGATTTCAATCTAAACTTCCAATAATTCTAATGTACGTTTTGCATAATGAATATATTATTACCTATGGCTAAATTGCAATAATACAATTACTTTTGGACAGAATTTTTTTTTTATTATTTACAAAATTTAAAAAGAATTTTATCAAAAGAAAATGGCAGTAACATTTTAAAATAACAATTATAAAATCCTTCGGAAATATCTGCCTAATATATATATAAAGGTAACTACTTACTTTTGATTATGGTAACAGCTTGGACAGAATCTGTTCAATTCAAATGCAAACATACTAGTGCTTTCGTGAAAGGGTCTATGCATGGCATAATCAATGGCACTTAAAAAATTAAAGGGGCTATTTATATGGAAAGTAACAGGTTACAGTTAATTTTCATGATATTTCCTTTTCTAATTTCAGAAAATGTTGAAAATTTATGCTTCATCATTGACAGAAACTTAAGTTAACTATGACTGCATTGAACTTCATACCTCTACAAGATCTCAGGATGAACAAACTAATGTGCAAAAAGAGTGATTAAAAGACGAACCTTAAAGAAAAGCATCAAACTTGGCCATAAATCATCGGACAGAGCAACTCATATATAAGCACAGAAAAGATATGTATATAGTTTTTATACAAAGAACACATTTAAATACACAAATATATAAATGCACCGGAGTTATTCAAAGAGTACACAAGCAGCATTAATCAAACGGTTTATACAAAATTGGAAGATCTGTAAATTTTTCTAGGAACCTAAAATAGATTATTACAGAAGGCAACATTTATGCAACTTGGACCATTTTTTTAGGAAATACAGGATACTGACATGAACAATCAATCCTAAACAATTTTCACAACTTTCTCGACTAGAAATCACTTAACAATGGTTACAAAATTTAAAAGAATTTTTTAAAAACTTTTAAATACTATGCAGGAAAAAAAACTTAAGCCTCATATGAGTAATTTAACGACTCGATATGTTGGGCTTTACTTTGAAAGATTTAAAGTTCACTCTAAACAAAATTATTTGATAAACTAGGTAACACTATGGCTGAGAAATTATTTTCTTCCGCTGTGATGCCTGTAATATCTACATTTACTCCTGTTTAGAAAATTTAACATAAAAACATCAAATTTTTTATAAGGAATAAAAATTAACTTTATTCATCTATGACACATATCTCAACAATGAATTATACTAAAATCCCACAGATATTTTTCTAACCACGCCATCGATTACTACAAATACATATGTAACACATTCATCAAAACAATTCTCAAAGACATGGATGAGTGATAATTATTAAGCAGCTTCACAACTCTTTTCTCTCAGTACTGTTTTTGTAAATGCAAAACAATGTGTTTACATAACTTTGTAATACATAAACAAAACATTCACATAATAAAAATTATGGGGGGTTCTCACCTCCATATTTTCCGTTCACCGTCTTTTTAGTATAATTCTAACAATTTCAACAGAATAACAAGGAATGATGGATATGTACGGTCAAGTTAAATAAGAGCATTCGAAACCAGTCAGATGCCTGGAGTGTTTGCTCAGCAAAATAATTTTTAAACTTTCAAAGATCTTAAGGATGGAATTCATATATGTCTGAAAAAATTAGCCAATATTACGGACAGAGTAAAAACCTGGACTGGTTATGATTACTACTATATGTCTGACTTACAAACTGTTTACTGAATCATGACAGTTAACATGGTAATGACTTTTCTAGCTTAATAAATACTCACTGATGATTTTAAAAACACAGACGCTGCAAACATAAATTATGCGTATAGTTAAATAATAATGCTAGACAAACAAACATAAGCTAAGGAATGACACTTTTAAATAAGAATATAAAATGATAAGTTTTGGTTTCACTGGTGAAATATTCATTATAGAAGCTTAATAGCAAAATCAGCATACTTTGAGAATATTTTTGTGCCAAAAGAACATACACATATAGTCATATGTTTCTGCATCCAGTATCATTTTGTTATTATTTGTCATAATACCAGAAGTATTTATTAGGTTTTAGGGGTAATTTTGAGCTGTTCTGGTATTTTTACTTAGAAGTTACATATTTACACTGGTCCCAAGAAATCAATCTTCAGGAAGATAGCCTAGATTTTAACTTACACAACAGGTATAAAACTAGAAAATAATTTATAAATATTTAATACTGACTTAAGATGCAAACCTTTAAATAACAGGTAAATATAAATATACTTCAAGCTAACATACAAATACAGCAACATGAAATGGAAAGTATAAAAAGCAGCAAGAACTCTTGACCAATGACAAGTTTCAGTCTAGGTATTCAACACACAACAAAATGTCACTTTAAGTGAAAAAGAAACAATATTTTCAACAAATATGCTGCAGCTGAATGGTTCTGAATAAGCAATCTTGCGCAAAAAAGAAAAAAAAAGCAATTACGACAAATAAAAATATTAGAAAGAAAAGCCCACAATATAAATGTACAAAAAGAAATATTCATCCCAAAACACCATTTGACAAATATTAATAAAAAGAGTTCCGCCTCATTTTACTCTTGTGAAAAATGAATAATGAACAATGACATGAGCAAGTGGCATTAAAACTTAATAAGTGATTTAAATGAGTTGGCAAGATATTGAATGATCATGACTGGTACTTAACAGTGAAGTTACACAATGGAATGCCCAGAATCTTACTTCTCAACAATGCCACTAATCAAGGATTCCATTAAAAAGCAGAATAGTTACTGCCTCCAATCATGCTGTTCATTCCATGATTCTGGTAGCCTCCATTGCCAGCTCCATAATAGCCTAAATAATAAGTGTATAAACATGGGTATATTAATATGTTAACATAATCTAGTCACAAATAAAAAGAAAAAAATAAATAAAACATGTCTACAGTCACTAGGAATTTAATCAGTTCAAGTGGAAATAAAAATATTTTACTTGTAATATTCTACAACTAGCCGCTGTGCGACCAGCATGGTTGCTTTTAGTTTTATATTTTCTTTTGTAAAACAACTCAACTGAAAGTAACATATAATGTTACCATAACCTGTCATCATAAATATACGTTGTTAAGGGGTAGTGGGAGCTTAGCCAAAAATTTACAATCATTGCTAAATTCTCTATAAGGCTGATTCTAAAACATCGTGATTAAAAAATTTGAATTTCTCTTACTTCAGAACAGAGTTAAAGATAAGACTGAGAAAACCAACACCAATGATTTTAAAAATTACATGCCTCTCTGTATGTACTATTTTTCAAAATTAATATATCTACAGTTTATCATTACATCAAATAAGAAATTGTTGGGGAAAAAAATTTTCACTTAAAAAATGGAGTAAAAATTCAGCAAGTACTAAAATATAGTGTGGATTATATCACTCTCTGTATGTACTAGTGTTCACAATTCAGATATCTACACTTACTCATATCAAACACTAAATTATTGGGAAAATTTCTTCACTTATAAAATGGAGCAAAAATGCAGCAAGTACTAAAAAAAGTGTAGAAATTAACTATTACTGGCTATCGGTTGCTATGCCGGCGACTGTTAAGCCTAACCTCACGATAATTTATACTCTCTCACGCCTATCTCTTAATGAATTATTTCTTCTTCACTTTCTTTCTCGAGACTGTTCCTAATTTTCACTTAATCGTGCAGCTTGCTTTCGAACATTCCTGATTTCAGTGCGTAAATCCATGTTGATCCATTAGCGACTGTTGCAAATTGCAGACAGCCGCTAATGTTTACATCTGGTAGTTGCAGTATTCGGAGCGTAGAAATATCATTGATTTTTGTGCCGCATACCTACGTGTTTTATATATATAGATTAACATTTCATAAATACTAGACAAAAGTAATTACTATTTCCCACAAGTTTTTTTTTTCTCCTTCTTTCAAGTTAAATAAATCTATAAATCATGATTCTATGAACACAGCTTAGGCATGGGACTGCAAGTATAAAATTTTGTTTTGATACCTCTTTCAAAAATTTTAAGCTTAGTTTTTTAACATCAAAGTACATTTCTAACTTATATTTAAAACAGTCACTGTCAACTACCTTTATATATGTGGGTATCTCATAATTATTTTTAAAATGTCCCTCATTAAGTAAAAAGGCCATTTTTAGGGCTTCACTGCATCCATTCTATAATATTAATAAGTTGTTATTTCTCCAACATATGCATCACAGGCTTCTTCCCCTAAATGTAAAAACACAGCAAAATTCTCTTTAATTTCCCAGTATTGATTATTCAGATTTTCCAATCAATTGTCAAAGTAATGTAGTGGTGGGATTCAGCCAGTTTCATAGTCAGTTTCTTTAATGATTTGCAGTTTTGACAAACTAATTGTTAAAATCATACATGCTCATATTTACATGGGTATTTCAGAATATTTTCATTATAGGTTTGTTGTTTTCATTTCACTGTACCGGTTGTTAAATTATTTGAATCCCACCACTGAAGTAAGGTATGGTAACCACCTAAAGACGAAAATTGTCTTTATTTTCCCAATTACATTCTAAATCAAATTTATGAATGAACAAAATAAATAACACCGACCCCATAACTCCAAATGAAATTTTAACAGCCATTAAGTTGCTCATGTTATTCTAATTCCAGGGACTAACATGTGAAACATACTACATTTTAAACATGCTTTCCATAGAGCATTTGCCAAATGCAGAGCCACTAATTTTAATCTTAGATAACATTCTCCTAAGAAAAAAAATAATCTAACTACAGCATTCATTAAAAAAGGCATACAAAAAATTGAACAATTACTTAATGTGATGCCTTAAAAATTTATTTCAGAAATTTTAAATGTCATTAACACTAGTAGCATGATTTAACGCAGGGGTCGGCAAACTACAGCTTGCGTGCCAAATCTGGCCCATGGGATGGTATTGTTTTATAAATGAAAAATAAATCAAATTACATGCTATTATGCAACAGCAAACAGTTGAGTTGAAAAGTTGTTAATAATTCCATGAGTGGTGCCACTGTCGTATTCTCTCGTTTGTTGTTGATGATATGTTAAAAATGATGCTTAAAGAAAAGGATCTAACCCAATTTTATAAATATCTTTCGGAAGATAAATGTGTTCAATTAAAATTATATGCACAGGGATTTATATCCGTATTTGTGAGTACTTACCAATGTGAAAAGATATTTTTGAAAATGAAGTATGTAAAATTGCAATTCAGATCATTATTAACAGACGACCATTTATAAACAAATTTAATGGTAGGAAGTACTAATTTTGAACTCCAGTATGATGAAATATTATCTCAGAAAAAACAATTACAATCTTCGTATAATAAATTTTAATCTATTTAATAATAATGCTTTTTAATATGTAGATGTAAATCTTTCTCTTTTTTATTTTTTTTTTGTAAGTGATAGTAAAATGTGAATAAATATTATGTAAAAGTATTACTTCATAATAAAAAAAATGAACTCTTTTTTTTGCCCCAGAAAATTACCCATTTATATCTTCATGCTTGTTACTTGGCCCGCTGAGCCTAAAATTTTTACAATCTGGCCCTTTCTTAAAAATGTTTGCCAACCCCTGATTTAACGAATGAGAAATTATTTATCAATAAGGAATGAATAAAATACCTCCTCCATATCTACCTCCACCATAAGGTCCTGGACCTGCTCCCATTGGCTTTGAGGATGAGTTCAAAAACAATTCAATATAACGATGCTCTGAAAAAAGGTTGAAAGGTAAAATTTAAATAATGCTACCTTTGAAGCTAAAACTAGAATAACAACTCTAAACAGATGTCACAGATTTAAACTACTTCCAGCAGATACTCCATTCACCAAAACTAATAATGAAAAGAATAGAAGAAGGAATTTTCTCTGAAGAATGCTTACGCATATGAGCTTTGTCCTTTGTCATGGCTTTAACGGCATCTTCGTGTGTGGCAAATTCAACATCAGCTTCCCCAGATGGACGGCCACTTCTGTCATTACGTAGACGGACGCTCACGGGAGTTATATTTAATGGCCTAAAAAACTGTTTAAAAAGTTTCATTATTTCTCTGAGAGTACATAAATAGCACCCAGGAACAGTCTAAGTGTTATTGCTGAGTAATTAGTACTAGTAACATAAATACAACAATCCATAATGATGATATCCAAAATTATACCTACCACTAATTACAATTCCTAAGTCATTTCAAAATTTGAAGAACAAAGATTATAGAAAAGTACTTTGGCATTTAAAAATAGCCAACTGGATTTCTAGCAATAGATTGTGAAATTTTAGGAGAAATTAATCAAGAAAATACTGTTCAAAAAAGAGTTACCATTTTCTTACATATACATAATAGTACATTTAAATACCAATGATATTAAAAATTAGACATACATCTAAATAAGAATTCTTAACTGATCAATCTATTTCTAACATTGAAAAACAACTATTATAAAAAGTTACAAAATTCCTTCAAAATCTTAAAAGACAATATTTCTGCCAGTAGATTAGAGGAAATTCAATTGAAACTACTAAATATACTCAGTATATTTAGTAGTTTCACTTCAAAGGTTCACTTTGATGGAGTTCTTATGAAATTTATAGGATGAAATCAAGATTTATCAAAATGGTCTATTCAAATTAAGTTACCAATGCAGTAGCATTTGTGTGAATCTGGCTTTCTTAAACAACTTAACACAAAAACTAAATATAATAGTACACAAGATGTTGCACCAAATATGCTAATGTAGCTATTTAGTATACCTTTCAACTAGCATTAAAAATTTACAAAATGTGAGCCTAGCACAGTTAAAAAAATATTTAATTTACAATCGCCTTACATCATATATATCTTGTTCAATGGCTCGGAATGGTAAACCTCTCATATGGACACAATGACCAGTACTGCCAAATGATCTTCCACCAACTGGTCCAAATCCTCCACCAAAGCGACCATTCATAGAATTATTCATACGCCCACCATAGCCATCTGAAAAAGAATTTAGCTTTAGGACTGAATTATTCAAATTTAAGCTTAAAATTAACAATTGAAACATGATTTTTCTCAAAGAATGTTGTCAGCTTGCTATAAAGAATATAAGGATAAAGCATGCACAATACATATCAAATGATAAAATATCTTAAATCCTGAAAGGGAGAAAATTTTAAGCTCACTATATCAAAGAAATTTTATAAATCAATACTTTTTGTCGTTTAATACTTAAATAACTACTGTTTTTTAAAACTTTTTTTTACATCATATTAAATAAAAAAATCAGTTAACTTATAATTAATATCCTATCAAATTATAACTCAAACAATACAGACATTACCTTGTAAATAATAGGTTAATGAGAATAGAAATGAAATAGTACTATTTGATTCACCATGAAAAAATATATGAAGAGGCAAATATACAGCCTTTCATTCAACTGATAAACAGAAATATTCAGATTTTTCTTTAGATATTTAATGAAATGCATATGGGGATTATTGTGTTTGAGAAATAAATGTGTATTTTCAACATGTAAACTAATGAGTTGATAAATTCCATTATTAGAAAAAGAGAAAAAATCTATTTGACAAATGAGAATATGCAATTTTACTAGATTATTTAACAAATTTAGATATCGGACATCAGTTTGTTAGGAGTAATAAATGGAACATTGGCTCACTCAGGATGAATTCAAACAGCTTCTATGAAACTAGTACTGATGATACAATTTTTCCATAGTAAGGAAGATGAACAAAAAAAAAATGTTTAATTATCATTTCTGCCTGCAAAAACTATCACATTTTCAAAATAAATCTATTTGGTGTGGATACTTTCCTTTTCCAGACTTAGGCTCTAAAATGACCCATGTATTGAGGTATCATAGCAGTTAAGTTGCTTATCCCTTAGAGCAGTGGTTCCCCACCCGTAGAAGTCTGTGGACCACTAAGCCAGAAATTGAACCATGTGAGGACCCCCCCACACACACACCGACTTGAGGGGGGGGAAGACCTTCCGGGGGATATGGGGTTATAGAATATCCCTCAGGCTAAACGGATACAGATAATAAAATAATTATGTTAAACTTTTAAGAAATTTTAAGACAACACCTGATAGTCATTGGATATATTCTGCCCATCTAGATCAATGAACATTGCTTTCAAAATCTCCATTTATTTGACAACTTTTTTATGTGATGCCGGACCACTCCCAAGGCTCTCGTGGATCATCTGTAGTCCGCAGACCACTGTTTGGGAACCACTGCCTTAGAGGAAGGGTTAGTACTACACAACATAAGAAGCCAGGTACAATCTTGCAATCTGACTTCAGAACAACTTTTTACATTATACCTTTTAAAATTTTTCATGAAGTTTATTTTGAAATATTTTTAGCTTACATGAAGAACATAATATGGTCACCAATCTATGGTGATATGGTTTCAATGTGGCATACCAATCTGAAGAACCATGCAGAGGAAATTATCAGTGATCTTTCTAGAAACCCAGAAATGCACCAAACCTTTGACGGAAAAAATGACTTGACAGAAAGCCATATCATATTCTTCATATTCACCATATTTTTCATAACATGCAAAATGTGCAAGATTTCTCAAAAAAATATCAAAACCACAGTAAAATTAAATTTTAAAAAAATCTCACCCATGTTTCCAAACCCTCCACCACCAAAACCAAATCCGCCATAGCCATTTCCATAATTTCCATTATATCCATTATAATCATCGTCCATAAAACCTATTAAGGAAATAAGCATGCATTACAAATGCTAATATATTTTCATTTTATACAAATAACATTGAGGTGAACTACAAATTTATTAGTACACAATATGAATGTGTCAAAATACGATTCCAATTATGTGTATGGTTCATATTATGTATCAATATGATTCATATGTGCCATAATATGAATCCAATAAGTCCCTCATACTAGCAAAATGATTAATGATAAACAATGCATCTTTATACAATATTAAGTTCAAACTTTTTAAATAAGTATGTAACTCAAATTACTTTCAGAGGCACATAAATAAGGTCAATATTTATTTCAAATATACACAGCATTTTATTGGAATTCATTCAATGAAATGGAGCAATTCATTCTATGAAAATTCTATGTAATTCATTCTATGAAAAGTTTTGTGATAATATAATATTTATCTTGAATTCAATTAGTTTTTATTTTTAAAAAAAGTATGAATTGGTTATTCTCTTTAAAGAAAACAAAACTATTTTTTGTTGCATAATTTAATGCTACTTCATACATCTTAAAATGACTGAAAAACTAAAAAATATTGGAATATGTTCTTTTTCAAAAACTTACCATGCCTGTAAAGGCTAATTACAACTTAACCAAAGTTAAAAAAAAAAAATGCATACACTAATATTTTTATTTATAATAGATAATTTCAACTTCCCTAAATAGTCTAAAAGTAATTGTGTTACTAGCACATTTATTTTCAGGCAAATTATGTAAATACAAAAATGCATTTTTATAATCAATAAATTTTCAAAAATACATGATTAAAATGAAATACGTGCATTTCAAAGAAAAAAAATCACAATATCAGTTAATATACAGCTGTTGGAGATAAATTTACCCCTTAATAATGGATTTTCACAATGGAGTCATTTTCTTAAGGGGACGGTGGACGTTAAATATTTTTTTTGTTTAGTCAATGCAATGAATTTTCTTGTTTGTTTAGTCAATGCATTTGAACTTTTTCTCAGAAAAAAACATTTTTGTGAAAGTTTATTTATATTTGATTCAAATAATAATTAATCCAAATAATAATTTTCAACAAGAAATTTGTTTTTTAAAAAATGAACATTTTGTACAATATTTCAGCAAAAAATGTTATTTTCAACAAGTTTACACTAAATAAATATAAACCTTTTTTTTTAATAATAATTCAGCAAAATACATATTTTCTTATAAAAATAAGAACATTTCATTACAATATACATTAGGCACAATGCTAAGATCTGTAAAAAATGCTCTAGTCCTGCAGAATTAATACCTGGAATGGTGGTAAAATGGACAGTTCTCAAGGTGTTACATTAAAATACAAGAAAGCAAAAATTTATTCATTAAAAATTTAAATGTTAATTGATGGCAATTTTAAAAAGAAAGAAAGGAATTTAAGAGTAATTATTTGAAAAATGATGAAGTGACAGTAACTAAATGTGAAAGATAGCAAGAATCAACTACTTGAAGGGAACAGAAGAGTAATATGGAAATACAAAACCGCATCAACTGCACACCATCACATTATCTTTATAACCTGACTTAAATCTTGTCACTTTCCTTCTACATCCTTAATTCCTTGCTAAAAGATGCCTTACAGTTAAAATTGTATAGTTTTGCAAAAATATTAGTGGTAATTTTAAAGAACTGTACAATGATTGATTGCTATATACACAAAGACTGAAATAATAAGATTACAAACGCATAGTTTAAATAGATGGTGACTTACAAAAAGGCATCTTTAGTAATAAACTCCCATTATCTTTAGTACATGTTATCTTTAGTAATAAACTCAGTCTAATAAAATAAAAAAAGTTTTAGCCTTTAATGAACAAGTTATATATATATAGCAATTAAAACACATGAAAAAAAATTAAAAACCTTTCTCTTTGGATACATTTTGTTTCAATACACTTAAAACAGATCTTAAATTAGAACAGATTATTCAAAGACACAAATTAAAAGTTACTTCAAAATAATGATTAACCCCTTTAAATAACACTCTCAACTCTAAAATTTTCAAATGCTTTACTCTGGTTCACAGAAAAAAAAAAAAAAAACCACTGTCTAAGGTGTTAGTTTTTTTCTAAACAAAACATTAGTAATGAGGACCACGGAAAGTCAACCAACAGAATTTTTAAAAATCGTAATTTAGCCCATGTCTTTTAGATAAAATTCAACTACCTTAGAATAAAAATTTTACAAGAATTAAGTAAGATTAAAATTTAGAAGTGATTAGACATGCATAAAATATTGAATATCAAGTAGAATAATCTTCGAATGTAATAATTGCTAAAAGGAAAAGATTAGTGGCAAAATGACAGATTAATGTAAACTAGAGCAACTTTTAATATATACAGAATACAAAAACACCCTTCGTAAAAAAAAATGAAGTTAAACAATATATATAATGTATGAGCTTATACTTGCATAAAAAAGAGATAATAAATACTTTCTTGGAAAAAGAATATTTAAGTAATTAAAAACATTAAATTTTAGACATTCATATTACCTCTAAAATTGCGCCCTCTTCCCATAGCATATCTATTCATCATACCACCAAAACGATCAGATCTGTCATATGGACCTGGACGATTTGGTATAAGAGGCCTCATCTTTGGTCCAGACATTCCTACAGCTACCCTAATTTCTTGCAAACTGCTCTTGAATATTTCAATATATCTAAGCATTGTAAAAAAACAATGAAACAGCATATTCCTCCATCAAACTACATTCAATGACAAAAGCATATATTACCAACTAAACACAACCACTTCTATCAGTGCCTCTTAAATTTGAGAATTTAACTGAAGCTTTCAAAAGGTTTACATTTTTTTTTATAAATTTAAGAGTTTATAATTCGTATTAGCTAATGCAATATCAGTGAAATACTATTAAAAAAAATAGATTTTAAAATATGCAGAGCAATAAAGATCTAATACTTTTTTAATGTCATTTTTGGATCATCATAATTGTCTTAATTATATCCATGAAAATATTTTTTTAAGAGCAGGTAGAGAGAAATTGAAAACATTACTTCTGTTCTTGAATATTTTATAAATTTAGAATAAAATGTTAGCATGAATAACAAAAGAGATGAACTATGTGTATGTGGAAGACCTTTATAAGAAAATTGAGTGACACCATCCAGAGTATCATAAACTACCATGGAACTAAATGCTTTAAATCAGAAAAAGCAAAATATAATATTGTTAATCTAAAGTTAAAACCAGACAAACATTTTTAAAAATATTTTTGATTCAGAAATATGATTTATAATCGCACATTAGATAATTGTTTAATTTAAAAAAATCTATAGTGCGATAATTTTTAATTGTTTCAATTGTTTAAGGTTAATTTTTCATTGAAGATAAAAGAGATGAAGGGCTTCATTCACAGCAACATGAAATAGTTTCTAGCAAAGAAGAAGGTATCTGGAATAGATCTTTTTGTACAGTTTGACCCAAGATTATTTTGCATTTATAGTAAAACATTTTTAACAGTATAAAATTAAGTAAAAGTATTCTTAACTTATGTTTTCAATAGTTAAAGAGATATAATGGCAAACTTATACCATCTTGATTACTCTGCAGTAATAATTCAATATTTTTCAAATATAAAACCATTTCTAGCTGTGGAAAAATGAAAAAATCAATGATACAGTCATGCAAAAATAAGCACCAATCTACTGTTAAGACAAACCATCAATGTACTGTTAATAATGCAGTCTCATTACAATCACAACTAGCACTTCATTGCATTTTTAATACGAAATTCACAAATTAATACTACTTAAAATACAAAAAAAAATTCATTTTAAAGAACCAGACATTACTTTCTACTTGTTAACAATGCAATCAAACAAAAAGCAGGTCATGAGAGTAGTGGTTGCTTATCATGATAAAAATTAACAAATTAAAAACTAAGAAAATGAAATAAAAACCTATTTTCTGTTCAACTTCTATTTATTAAAAAAAGGAAAGCAACCTTTGATTTTTTTTAAAGAAAACTTGTCAGTCACCCTTTATTTCATCAAAGTTTGCTTTCAGTAGTCATATGATAATATTGTAACATTTGTGTTTTAGCTAGATAATTCAAAACAGAATGTAATTAGTTTTGTTGGTGCTGAATGGGTTTAAGTAAATAAAAAAGAGCTAAAACATTAAGAAAAAATTCAATGTCCTACAGCTAACTAATGTAACCAAAATTACTTGCACAAAGGATCAAATCAAAGAGAAACCAAAATTTTTAACACATTTAAAACTACAGTTACTAAAATCAATTAATATACAAGCATGACGACAAATAAATATTCTTATTTTTAAGTTAAAGTTGTTAGATGAATAACATACAATCTTCATATAAGTTAATTCAGTTTTCAAAATGATAGTAAAGCAAAAGTATTTTTTGTTAGTATCTCTGTTTAGATGAAAACTTCACTGCTTTTAAGTGCATACTTGCACTAAAGCTCAAATTTTTAGAAACATGAAGAATTTTTTAAGCTAATTTTGCTCTATTTAACCACTGAGTTAAATTACTCTGCTTGAAGCCTACATTAATAACAAAGTCTGTCGAAAAGATAAAACTAAAAGTCTTTCACTAACAATCCAAATGATATTTAGAGCAGAAAATAAAATAACAATAAATATAAAGACAGAAAATTTTGCTTTATCAACCCAATTTTTTTAATGTATTTTTCAATTAAAAAAGCATATATGGTAACAAGTTTAAAAGTAAAATATATGCTAACTGATTTGATGCTCTAAAAAGTGGAAAGATAAAAAAACACTACGCAGGGGCAAGGTAAAATATTACTTCGAGAAAATTGGCATTTTCCATGTAGCTCTGTATACAGCCAAAACATTACAATAAGAAAGACTTAATTCTTAACAAGGTTTGTATGAATACAAGGTACAATACAAATAGTATTAAACATACCTATAGAAGGTAATTCAATGCATAAATGAGGTCAACCTGCCATTTGAGAAAAATAGGTAATAACATATTCTCAAATTCAATCATCAACAGTATTTATGCTGGATAAAAAACACTTAACACCCCATTACATTTATTTAAAATAACATACTATCCTGAAACTACGACTTAAGCAGGAATTAGAAAATTAAAGACCATAGAAATCTTCATGAATGCAACCAAACAAAAAATCAGATTCCTGGCTAATAAAAATGGTTACATGCATTCACATAAGTACAAAAGAATAAATTATAAAAAGTTGGCTGATTATTTCATTGATAAAGATTTGATGAGACAAATTGATAACAGTGATAACTCGTGGAGGATAAAACTTTACAACCTCAGAAACCTGATACCAACATGGCTTTGATAATAATCTTCATAATTTTTCACTGTCATTTTCGGCAGATAGACATTAGGTTTTTGTTGATATGATATAAAAATCATTCATTATATAAAACAATTTTTCATTGGTAAAAATGCAATTGTAATACCAGCTTTTTAGAGATAAAACAACTTATTTTATACAAATCTAAAACTTGCTAAGTCTTCCAAGAAATATTAAAAATATAACTAAACTCTTATTTTAATTGGAGAAGTTGGACTTACTCAATGGTGAAAAATTTTGAACTAAAGTAATTGCAAACTTTTTCATGCACATTTAGAATAAAATTCAATAAAACCAGGAACTACCTTCTTTTGACAAATCACAACTGCCATACACACAAATAGAGCCATAGTTGGTGCTGTTGCAAAACACTTTTACAGTAAAGTGAAAAAAAGTCACAAGCCAAATGGTTCAAATTTATAAATGTGACACAGCACAATTTTAATGAAGAGTGTGACACCCTCTACTTTCATTTGATATCCTCTTAATCTCCTAACCTATAACTTTTTTTCTCTCTCAGCTTAATGAATAAGATGATAAATTTAACAGACTATCAGAATGGATTTTGCAAGAGTTTCTTGAGACCTAACAAAAAACCAAAAGCACAACATACGAAAAATCTGATAACACCTCTAATGAAGAGTATGAATCTAACATTATAAAAATGGCTTAATTATGATATGCTAATCAAGAACTAAAAAAATATCATGAAAAATAACAAAATCAAATTTATTATTTTATACCATTCACCACTTTTTCAACACAGTATGAAGGAAAGAAAATACAGGATACAAGCACACATATAGTGGTATTTGTGACAATGATTATTAAACTAAAGACTAAATGTGAGGTGCTTAAAAGTCATATAAGAAATTCTTTGAAAATATAAAAATTCCCATATGTAAATAGCAAAAATTCCAGCAATTCTTACTAAACATAAAAAGTAAAATTGGTTTCAGGGTACTTTTACACAACATTTAACCCTTAGCAGATGACGAATGCATATATAAGGCTGTAATTTTTCAACACAAGAAAATGATCATAACTATGTGTACTGGAGAATTAAGGAGATAAGTATAGCATATATGATGACTATCTTGAAATATTTAGATGTGTTTTTTTATTTAAATTATAGACGGTTATTATCAACTACAATGGCTGAAACGTTTATTTGACTGTTAATCTTGCACTTGAACGTCATAGCACCATTGGAGGGTCTTTGTGGCTTGGGGGAGGGGATATATTTTCTATAACAAAAAGAGATTTAAGACATCTTTTTTTACCAACAATGCCTTGTTATCCTGTTTTCAAGATATTGCCTGTAGCATCTGATCTGGTTCTTTTTGTTTGTTTTCATTAACATGTGTATTATTGCCTTGTAAGCATCAGTTTATTAGTGACTGAAAAAGGATGATAAAACAAAACGTTGGCTCGTGGAAGAAGGGAAGCTTTTGGAATTTTAAAACGAAACAGCAAGTTGCGATGCAATTATTGATAAAGAGAAAGAAATAATGTGATTTGTCAACAACTAACAAAAATTAAAAACAGCTAAAATTCAAATAAAAATTATTGATGCCACATTCAGTGTCACTCTCTTTTTTGAAATACATCAAACTTTCAAAATATTCTAAATAGCTAATGCTGTTATCTTGAGTTTTTCATATAAATATAACTTTATGTAAAGAAAAATATTTTATTAAAAATATACATGCTTAATGATTATTGGAATTACCCTAAAGCAGCAAGATTTTCAAGGTAAGTGTTAATATTATTTTAGAATTTCCAGGCTTACAATACAGTAAAATATATGATTATAAAGAATATCCCTGAATAATTTCAATCTGAAAAGTTTCCACATTTACTAAAAAAATATGATACTTTATATTTAAAGTAAGTTTATAGTTTTATATTTAAAGTAAAGAGTGCTACAGATGTGTGTAATTTTTTAAAATAATAATACAACTAAATTAGAAAATACAAATATTACTTATGAGCAATGACAAAATAATAAGGGCAATAAAGATCTCTAGATTTGTAAATGAAGCACATACTCTTCAAAACAATGACAGTTTGGTTTCAGGAAATAATTTAAACAATGCATATGCTAGAATTTTTTAAACTTAGAAATATGAATCTTATTATTAAAAGAACCATATAATTTAAAAATTCAATACACAATAAGCTTTGAAAACTTCAAAGACTTTTTAAAATCAAAATAGGAAAAAAACTGAATTTTAAAGTTTTAAATTTAAAAAACTACTAATATAGGCAAATTTCTTGAAAGAAGCATTTTTCCCAAAGAATAATGATTACTATGAAATGGAACAAATATACATAGTTCAATAAAATAACAGATTATGAAAAATCTGAATTTCAAATACAGAAAAAAAAAAACCTATTTATTGGTAAGTGAAACTTTCTAAGATATGAAAAGCAAAAATTTTCTTTGCTTATATATTATAAAACTTCTAAAGAGAATTTTCAAACTTAAACTGATGTTTGATATGAAATGAGGTTGAATATCTTTGGATCATAAAGCATTTTCAACAGAACAGTTACATTTTTAGATTTTAAACCTTTAGAAAAAAAAAAATAAGAGATACCTTCAATGATACAAAGGATACTCAATTTCTACATTAAAAAAAATAATATAAATGAGATAGAAGCTGAACAGATAAATGGCTTGTATTAGGTAATGTATAAAAGAAAGAAAGTAACAGGCCCCAAACACGGAATGAGACCGCTCGAGTAGCCCGTGAGTGCCCACCTGTGCCCAATTTTTTCCTTGTGTTTCCCCATCGCCTTTTCTGCTATTTCCCTGGATGAAAACTGCACATATGCTTCCCCAGTGCTTCGCCCCTGGTAGTCAGTCGGGAGGGAGATACCATTCGGAACAATCTCCAACCCTTCAATTGAAATCCAACCCATATTCATACATTATCAAAAGGTAAAACAAACAAGATATTTCAACATAATTATTTTTATATATAAACAATATAAGCAACAAAAATAAACTTTTTGACAAAATCATAAAAAATAAGCATAAACTCTTAACGTACAACTGAAATACATACAAACCAAACTACAAAGGGTTGTCCAGAGATAATTTGGCATGATCGCATTTTGTTTGTATAATATATATTAAGCCATTCTATGTCTTTAGAGATGTAATTCTCAATTATCGCAACATTTAGTAGTAATATTTCCTGTATTATCATATATTAAACAGATTTAATTTTTTTTTTTTTTTGCTAGAATACTAAGTACGGAAATATGAACACAAGTCTACAGAGGAATATAAACAAAGTTTAAGTGTACATGAACATAAATTGAAAGGACAGATTATATTATTCTTCAAGAAAAATCCATCGGAGCTAAAAAAGAGGGTAGTCATTTATTTCTGGACAACCAAAAAAAGCAGAAACTGGCTACAAATCAATAACTAAAGTCAGAAATATTTTGCAGTAGCTTGTGAAAAGTTCTTAATTGCTATTTTCACAATGAACAATACTATAAACCTTTCACATTAATATCCATTATACTACTAATATACAAATTTATGAAAAAATTTAACTCCTCTCTCATAAAATGTAAAGAGATTCTCAAATTTTACTAGTTGAATTCTAAAATCACAGCATTACACTGCCATACACATGGAACAAAATTATACTAGATAGTTTGATAACCATATTATCTATCATTATCATTAATGGGCAAGATATTTAAAAAAGCATTTCAAGGTTTTTTTTCATACATGTTCTTTGTCTTTAACAACACTCTTGTCTGAATAATTTATGAATTAAAATTTTCAAAATTACTTAGAATGTATAAAAATTAAAATTCAATTTTTAGAGCAATTAAAACTCTTCAGAGACTACTTATTAAAATACAGTACATAAAAAACACAATATCAAACCAATAAAACACAATTAGCAGTAAAATAAATATATATTTATATACATAATACTGTTTCATGTTTTCAAAAAATGACAAAAAAATTGATACTGTGATAAAACAAATTTAAACAGCAAAAAAAATTTATCAAAAAATACATGAATGATAGAATAATTTATGTAAAATACATGAAAAAAATGCCATAAATACCAAGAAACTGCTAAAAATAATAATATATTATATTTAAACATAACTTTTTTTAAAAATTATTTAGAAATAAAAGCTGTGAAGAAAATAATTAAAACCTTAAAAAGAAGGAAATATTAAATATTTTACAAGAAAAAAATTAAAAATTTATCAAGCAGTACATTGTTTGTTCACAGATAAAACTAAAGAGGGAAGAAGATATGTAGATATATTTGAAAAAGAAAAAATTACAACTATCCTAGAAAATGAAAAGCAATGAAACAGACATCATAGCAGATGCTTGCATTTTACACTGTATAGGATTTAGATGCAATCAAATTTAAAGATAAGATACAGAGAATAATAGAGAATTAAAATACTATACAGTTCAAAGAACGAGAATTGCATATTAAATTTTGCCTCAGCAATGCCTTAATAACCAAAAAAGATTTTGCCATTTCATAAACTGCATCATTTAGAAGTTTAAAAAATATTTCCAAATGATTGTAAATACTACAAAAATTTACATAATAAACCATAAAAACTAGAAAGATGATACATATTTCTATAATATTTGATTTTGAACTAAACCTATGCATACAGCTAAATATAAAAAACTTTCACTAAAATTCATAAGCTTAAATTATAAGACAGCCATCTTGTTAAACATTTATTGCTTTAAAGACAGAAGAATGATAGAAAAAATAGTAGAATACACAATACTCAAATATATTTTACATTCATAAAATGTTAGATGCCACATACTGCATATCATAAATATGACTTTATAATATAACACCAAAGCATGCTAAGATTAATTATACTACCTCTGGCAAAACACAATTTTTAAGGTCATAAATATATTTTATGTGATACATTATAATGATTGCAGGGTGTAATCAAGAAGACGGCCAATGTAAAACATAGAAGGCTAATTTCAGGACAGAACTGGAAAACAGGTTAAACTATACAGCCTATAGAGTTCAGTATATTATAATGTTATAACTAGGTCATCCATGATATATATGGTTAATAGGGAAAAAAAAGGACAAATTAAAAACTTAAAATAGTAACAACTGTATTAAGAAATTACTGATTCTAATAATTAAGTAACAATTTCATCAAAAGCTTCATTCTCAAAAATCTAAATTTTTCAGATTTTTTTTTTTTTTCAAAACAGCAGCTATAAATGAATGAATGAATGTGACATTTAATTCTACTAAATATATAATAAATGAAATTGTACACTACAAGATCTAGACGAAATTAAAAGGAAATTTTCTGAAATTACTATAAAGACAAGAGCACTGATTCAACAAATATCCTCATGAGTAAAATTAGAAACAAGATTAGAAAAGCCTTGATATATTCACTATAAATAACAAAAAATTAAACTCTTTGCAAAAATATAAAAACAGCTTTCTTCCTAAGAAGCAGATAAGAAGAATGCCTACACTGCAAGAACACACACACACACATCAGAAAAATGTCACGCATACTTTTTTTTGCAAGCTAAAGCAAGCAAAATGCAGCTTACATATAGTCATTCTCTTGCTGCTCTGCTCCTGAGGAAGATGAGTGCTGAGTTTGCTTTTGAAATCTATGAATAGAGCTCAATTTTCTGCAATTTAGAATGAGTACTAGAAGGTTTTTCAAATCGCTGTCCTGTTCATTAGTTTTGGTACTATATTTTCTATAATATTTGATATGTTTTATTTCTGTACACCATTGCCTGCAAAACATGAATGAATGGGTAAAATTTCTTATTTCCAAACGATTTTCAGAAACTTTGTCATATTTTTACCGATCTTAGCAAATTTACAAAATATAAATGATACCTCCCAACAATTAAAAATGATTATTTTGGCAGATCAAGTTCTAAATTTTTAAACTTTTATGTAGCAGTTAAGTTGAATGTCAAAGTAACATGTTTGTGTCTAACAATAAACATTTCAGCTTATCTAAATTATTATATCCTGACATTAATTTCTAAAAGTTTCCAAGCTAAAAATGACTAACATCAGAAATCTCAGAACTTTTTAAAGAAGCTTCAAAAGAGTGAATTTATAATGTCTTAAAATATTCTAAGAAACATGCTTTTAAAGAAATCACTGAAAAGGACTGCAAAAGAAAATAGGACCAACATGAAGTACAAGATGCTCTCAATATACCTGGATATTTCATTGTTAATAACTGACCTATTTCTACAATTTGATGAATTTTGCATATTTATTACATTTAAAGAATCTCCCAAGAAGTGAAAAAGGCAGACAAACAGGGCAAAGTGAGAATGGGCATGCAATCATCACACTTGAAGAACTCTCATTATGATAAATGGAATGAAAAGGGTTCATAAAAAATTTTGAAGTGAAAGATTAATCCGAAAAGGGCTATCATGTAACAAATCTAGGTGCATAGTTTCAATCAAGTAACTGTTCTAATTATACTTTCATTTGTCCATAGGCATTTATTAAAGTCAAAATTTTCAGCAGTATCATGAAAATTTTCATTTTTTTTTTCATAAGTGGCTGGGAAGTTCCCTTAATTGTTAGAGCATAATTAATCTAACTTCACTCATCATAAACAAGATAGGGATATAATGTCTTGAAATTAGGCAGATTTCATAATGGTCAAGTTTTAATAGCTTACTGTTTAGAAATTTAGGAGTAATGACAGCTACTGTAGTCTTCTGGCCAAAGAACAAGCATAGTTATTAAGGTCAGTACAAAAAATATGAATCAAAAAGCAAAATAAAAATGAAAAAATGAAGGTTTTCCACCAAAAATCTTTAAATTGTGTACTGGTACATATCTATGTAGCCCAAGATTATCATCCACTAAGAATAATCAGCAAATTTGTCATTTTACGGCTATGTTTATTAATTTGGTCAAGCACTGAATGGTAAACTCCACTGAAGTTAATTCTCATTTCATCACAAATAGACTTGAATGCTTCAATAAAAAAAATTTCTTTTAAAAGCCAAAAAAAAAAAGTATTTTTAAAGGAAGTAACAACTGCACATATGCATACACACAAAGAAAGAAAAATACATATTTGGTTAGCAAAATTTACGACTTTTCATTAATCAGTAGGCACATCTAAAATTAGGTTAACGATGGTAGAAACAAAGGTGACATTCTTGAAGTATTATGGTACCCTTTGGTGTAGAGAAACAACAAAAAAAAAAATTGTTCAACTACATTTGTTTCTCTCTGCATTAAATAAAGAAGTTATCTCTGCATTAGTTAAGCTTTTTGATGAAACTTTAAAAAAAATAGTAAAACTTTTAAGCAATATCTAAATTTTTTAGAGATCAAAAGATTTACTCTAACTATATACATATATATATAAAACAGTTCCGTAACTGACTGACAGATAATGCCCAGACCAAACCGCTGGACCTAAAGGGTTGAAATTTTTCATGACGATTCTTATTATAGAGCAGGGGTTAAATTTTTAAGCTGTTTTTGTAACTTTCTTTTAAGTTTACATTTAAAATAATAATCTGAGGGTTATAAAATTTACACTCAAAAGCCAAAACATTATGACCACCCCTACATTTTGCAATGAATTCGCCTGGATGACGTGGAAGGCACGTGATCAGGTGGAAGTGGTATTTAACTGCTGCTGGAGTCTGAAGAATCATTCTTTCACTTACTTCTGTGTGTGATGGGAAAGGCTGCGGATCTAAGCGACTTTGATAGAGGGCAGATTGTAATGGCTCGAAGGCTCGGAACAAGTATTTCCGAAACTGCACGACTCGTGGGTTGTTCGCGACCTACAGTTGTTAGTACTTATGCAAAGTGGATGAATGACGGTGAAACCAGCAGTAGACGACATGGTGTTGGACGTCCACACGCTATCAAAGAAAAAGGTCGTCGGAGACTGTCTCGCATGGTGAAGCAAAACTGGAGCCAGACAGTGGCTCAGCTGACAGCCCAATACAATGCAGGGCCAAGTAGAATAGTATCGCAGCACACTGTTCAGCGGACACTGTTGGATATGGGGCTATGCAGCAAACGTCCCACTCGTGTGCCTTTGCTGACCAAGCGTCATCGCCAACTGCGCCTGCGCTGGGCCCGGGAACATCGCGACTGGTCCATGGATCAGTGGGAGAGAGTTGCCTGGTCAGATGAATCACGGTTTGTCATTCATCACGCCGATGGCCGTGTCAGGATACGCCGTTTTCCAGGCGAACTGTTGCTCCATCAATGTACAGTAGGCCATACACAGGCCGGTGGTGGCGGTATTATGCTTTGGGGGACGTTCTCTTGGGCGTCTCTGGGACCCGTGGTTGTGGTAAAGCAGACCATGAATGCTACAGGGTATCTGAACATTATTGCCTACCAGTTTCACCCTTACATGGCCTCTGTTTTTCCAGCTGGAAATGGAATGTTCCAACAGGACAACGCCCCGTGTCACAAGGCTAAAATTGTGTTGGAGTGGTTCCAGGAAGATGATGCTGAATTCCAGTTAATGTCTTGGCCACCTAACTCACGGGATTTCAATCCGATAGAACACATTTGGGATGTCATGGGACGGCAGCTCACAGTTCAAAGACCACCAATTCGTAATATCTCGGATTTGCGTGACCGTTGCTTAAACATCTGGTACAATCTGTCTCTGGCCATCTACCAAGGACTTGTGGCATCCATGCCAAGGCGGGTTGAAGCTGTGTTGCGCGCCAAAGGTGAGCCAACTTGTTATTGACAGGTGGTCATAATGTTTTGGCTCTTGAGTGTATATGAGAAAAATCATAAAAATTCCTTTGAAATAAAATCTTTTTCGAATCATTACCTCTATTTTCTGATTTTTGGTGAATTTTTAAAAGATTAATTTTCAGAATTTAATTTATTAAATGCTGATCACATGGTTTCTTTTCTTTTTATGATACTTTAAACTAATTTCGTGTCATGTGCATAAAATAAATTGACAAAAAAATTTTTCTTCTTCTTCTTTCTAATGCGGCAGATGATTGGACAATATACAAAAAAAAAATATTAAAATTCAGTAAAAGATATATTCCTCAAACTGTACTATATTAACTGTACTTTATTCTTTAGTATGTTCTATTAGATTTAATTTGAATATTTTCTTCTACATTATTTTGTCTATAAAAATATCCATTAATATTTTTTCCCCATTAATTGCATACATTGACTTGTATTTAATTTGAATGTACTCCATAGCAAAGCACAGGTATTCAGCTAGTTATTTATAAGGTTCAACTGCTTTTCTGCTCCTTTACTTCCCTTGGGAGAAAAATTACTCATTTTCTCCACATTCTAAATATTAGATAATATTACAGTAAATAAAAACACGATGATGTTAATACAATAGGAAGAAGTATTGAGATCAAATGATGATGTATAGTAGAAAAATTTCAATTCATCACGGACAAAATAGTATAACTGAAACTGCCCCTCCTAAATAAACAACAAACTTTCTAATCAGATATTTTTTAACTGTTCCTTACTTGTGCAAGTAACTGTAAAAACATGTATTATAAGGTTCATCATAATGACTCCCTTATGTTCATTGTAACGCTCCCTAAATTGTATGATTAAGGGAGGGAAACAAAAAAAAATGCTATATTCATATAAAAAATATGACATCTCACATTAATATCCTCCAAAGTTATGTCATGATTTCCTTCATGACTGGAGCTATTCAATTATATAAAAATTAATTTTGAAAAAATTCGAGGTAGTTATTCATAAAAAAATTTTACATTACAAATGCTTGGTCCAAACTGAAAAGATAACCTTGAAAATGTACTTATCTCACAAACCTGCTGTTTTAACATTCTAAACACATATTTACTTAGTTACTTAAACTAAAATACTATAAACTAGGTTAAGTGACAAGTAAATTCTTAAAACTTTATTTACCTGAAAAGAATTGAGATATTTCTTCTTTTGAGCAACCAAATGGTAATCCTCTGAGACGAACGCATCCATCATTTAAAGAATCATCTTGGTGATCCCCACTACGTTTAATAACCCAATCCATTTCACTTTTTTTAGATTTAAAAACTAAAAAGAAGTATTCACATCAAAATGAATAGGAAGTATAGGTATTGGTTACATAAATTAATAAAAAATTATACTGCAAAATCATATGTAAAAAAAATTTTTAAAAAATCAGATATATATTTATAAATAATCTTTTAACAGTCACCCTTTTTCCAAAACAGTAAAAAAAAAGTTTAAAATATTAAATCCTTTATGTATATACGTAAAGACAAGTTCTATGAAAAACTGAATGACATTTTTATTTCAACTGTAATATGATAAATGCCAATAAACAAAAAAACATATTGCCAGTGAATACATTTACAATGCATTAATGAAAGTACATGATAAAATTGAGGATTTATTTATTACAATGTCATGCAATATCTAACTCAAAGATTTAACAGTTCGCAAGTTGTAAAAAGGGAACAAGAATACATAATCTTAGAAAAAATTCAAGGAAAATAAGTATTACCTTCAATATAACGATGTCCCATATGATCATTGTGTTTTTCAATAGCTTTGTTTAAATCTTCTTCAGAATCTAACTCAACATAAGCTTCACCACTAGGCCTTCCTTCTCGAGATAGAGTCATATGAATACCCTCAACCCCATTTTTTATATTTACACCTTTAAAAAAAATTTATTCAAATTAACATTAAAAAATTCAAATAGATATTTTAACGAGACTTCAAATGCAATCTTAAAAAGTTTCTAAAAATGTTTAAAATTATTACAATATACAAAATGAGAGCAGCAACAAACATAATCAGTACTAAATAACAGCTTGGAAAAATAGAAAACAAAATAAATGCCTGTTTTCAAAGATATTTCTTCCTTATTTTTAATTATAACTAAGTTATCAGCCTTTTAAAAAAAAATTTCCCAATGAAATGAGAAAATATCTAATGGACTTTAACATACACACAGCGATGTTTGTGGGATTTTTTACTATGAGGGAGCAACTAACAGGTGAATCAACAAGACTCTTTAAAATGGGGCAGCACAAGAACATCCTTACCTTAGCAAGGGGACCCATGTGATAGGTTGGTTATTTGGTTAATTTAGATCACTAGGTTCATCTTCTGCAATACAAGGACTTTACTTAAAAAGATATACATCTTAGTGCCAATGCTGAATGACTACAAATATACATGCCTATCACAGGATATGAACCTGCAAACTCTGATTTGAAGAATAGCACCCTAGCTATTAAGCCCATATCCACCTCCAAGCAGATGACATCTTAAAAATCATTCCATCAAATGTTTTCTTTTTATTTATCAAATAAAAGTATAAAATATAAATGATCATTTTTATCTCTATTTTAAAATTTTATTTATGTTTATATTTATCTACAAAAAATGCCAATGATAACACTAGTTACCTTACACAAAAATTTTAAGAGTAAAACTTCTCTAAAGCAGCCAGTCATAGTTTCGAAAAAAGTGTCCGTTTTGAGGGATGGCCGTCGAAAAGGAGTAGATTTCTCTATGGTAGCCAATAATGGTTCCATAAAAAAGCTGCAGTTTTGAGTGGTGGCCAGCTAGAGAAGTTTCACTGCTCTTAAATAACTTGTAATTTAAATTTTTTTCTCTAGCTTAACAGACCTGTACATGGGACAGCAATGATCCACAAAAAATTATTCTTTTGAACAAATTGAAGATTAAGCAATATCTACTTAATAATTGCATTTCACTTAAATAACAAATGCAGATTTTTCTAATTTTATTTTAATTGTGTGCAGCAAATCAGTGTAACATGTCTTATCCAGAGATGGTAACCATTTTCATAAAAGTAGGCAAACATGGTAATTCATATAACTAAATGTAACTGGAAGTTTTTATATACAAGCTTTTTCCTCTGCTATTTGACTTGGTAGATGTTTAGCAAGTATATGATTAGATTGTTTTTATAGTATTTTTTTCAATACAAAATACTCATTCTAAAAAACAGCACAGTATAATTTTATGCATTTGAAGCTGTGTGAATTCTAAATGTAAAACAGCTGTTATGGAAAACTTCTTTGATAACTATTTTTATGAAAATAGAAAATTTTACATTGAAATAGCCCTTAATAAAACACACCTTTTGCTTATGATATTGAAATATCTTAACAATTATTTTTTACAAAAATGAAATTTTAAGCCCAAAAAAAATTGCATATGTATCAACAAAAAAAGTTTAAAATTGTTAATCTTCCTTAAAATAAGGCATATACAAATAATTACCTGAAAAAAATTTTTGTATTTCTTCTTTAGTAGCAGACCAAGGCAACCCACGTACACGAACAACAAACCCTTCATCCTCATTTTCAGTAGACATTTTCTATAACATGAAAACATTCTTATATGAAAAGATGAGTTTATTGTTGATTTCAATTTATACTATATTTACACAAATTTAAATGATCAGGTTTTTATAGAACATGATTTAAATACAAATAAATTTAGGTATCAACTGGTTTAATAATATTGGTTACAATAAGAGTTACAACAGGTTGAGGGAAACATTTTACCACACCAAACGTGCATACAGCCAATTTTTTATCACAGCAAGATAAGAGTTAATTTTATCCTTGGATATATTTTTTTAATAACAGCTATAAAACATGACTTTACAGATTTATTTTAATCTTTTGAGGTTTGATTGTAAAAATTTAAACTTTTCTTATTGAGTTTTGTTTGGGGAGATTATTTATTAAATGATCGTTTAAATTAACCAACTGTAGGGACATATCTTTACTGTAAACAGATGATACTTAATGAGCATATACTTATCAACACACTCATGTAAACTTCCTTTGATTGAATGCCATTAAGTAAAACTATTTTCTCCAAAGCATAATTTTATAATTTACCTAAACTCTGAAAATTTACATTCAGATGAACAATACAACATTCTTGTTTCTTCCTTTGTCAGAGTTTTCAAAATAAAGTGAAGTTCAAAAGTACTAAAAAATAACCCATCACATGATATATAACTACCACAGCAGATAATGCTATCAATGATTTTAGCAAAAAGGTAATTTTTTTTTTTACAATATATTTAAGGAAGAAAAATTCTTTAAATTCTTTCTTGCACCTTTCATTCATTTGAAGAAGTTCAAGCGGACAAAACAATTCTATGTGAATGTTAGAAAAGGACAAAACTACATCAGAAAATAAATCTTTAAATCTCATTTTAGTGTACATTGCGGCCCACTTCTTACATGCACTTAAACAGTTGTTTTTGCTAGCAATACCGTACTGTGGTGATTGCATCTGTGATTTGTAAGTAAATACTCAAGAGATTAAACACTGGTCTCTGCAAGCATATAAGAACATTTTTCCTTGCCAAGAACTGCAGTTCACCGAGAGGTTGGCGACAGGTCGGAATAATGGCAAAGTACCAATGAAATTTTATAATTTTATTCTACTATTAATTTTAAAAGCAAAATATTGCCAAATGGTGAAAAATTTACCTGACCGTCTTATACAGTGTAGCCAAATTAAAAATTAGACCCTAGTTCTAAACAGATAACTGTAGTTTATTAAGATAGGAGCATTAGTTACGCTTGCCTTTATTGATTTCTAAATCACCCATATAGACAATCACACCTAATGCTCTATTGCCTGATGTGCTACAATTATTGGTTTTGTGCAATACTAACAAACTTATTTTTGAGCAGTTCATTTAAACTCTATGTACTTATTTAATAGTTACAGCTAGGTACATGTAACAGTACCACAAAATGTTTTAAGGTTCTGATGTTACCTCACATTTCAGCCATCAACTACAGGTAGAAACCAATAAATTCAGGGTCAAATTCATACATAAAATAATTTGTTAGGGATCTGCAAGCAAATCTCATCAAATAACTAAATCTTATCTGAATGTACACTGTGTAGCCATTGAAATAATTCAAAATCACTACACAAACTAAGGTCTGATATTTTGCTTTGTAATCACGAAACTCATCTACAATTTAAAATGCCAATATAATCTAGCATTGAGTCTTAGATTTATTATTTATCACAAACTGAATAATAAAGAAAAAAAAACCTAAAATGTGGAAGACTGTGTATCAATATCATTTATATAAGTAAGCACTTACAAGAAACTTAAGAATTGATAACATTAATTTCTAATGAAGATCACTTCGATGATGATCACATAATTAATTACGACTTAATTCAATACCGTATTTAAAGACAAAAAAAAATTAAGTAGTTTAAAAATTTTAAGTAACGACACACTGAAATAACCATCTTTACACCACTTTTTACAAGATTTAAAACACGTGAAAATCGCTTAAGACACTACGTAGAAATATTGACACTTCCCGCTAATACAGTGTTACAATAAAATGAATTGGTGATACCATGCCGACACGTTCAAACATATTTTGAAAAAAATAATACTGAATCTAGATACATTCTAGAGGCACCCAGTTGGAATCAAGTAAGAAACGCACATTTATATTAAGATTAATAAAAAGACATAACTAACATAAAAAATTCGTACGAATGAACATATATGTACCTTTAAACTATTTTTAAACCCTTTATAAATAAAATTAAACTTTAAGATGTTCAGTAATACCAACTGCAAATCATATTTTACCCTACATACTGAAATTACATGATAATTTTTAGATAAATAACTTACTTGTAGCGAAGTTTAATTCACTTACGAGTATCACAATAAATAATATTCTATTTCAGAAATTATCCCAAGCGCTGTTGTTAAATGTTTCGATTGAGTTGAGAGAGAAAAAGCTGGAGAGCGGCAAAATTTTTCTCGGTTGCTAGAATGCGAATCTCGACAGAGCAAACGTTCCCTTGGCATAAGCAAATGACGTAAAATTTAGAGAAAGCAGTTAAGGGCTATGCATCGGAGTGGCAATACACTGGGAAATTAATGCTAATTTATTGTAGTGTCAGCTAATTCTTGAACTACAATCTATATTGAGTTTAATTTATTACTTTTCTCCAATATACAGATAATGGTAATCTATCTTGGCTCAATTACTCAGTTTTTAAACTTTACCTTTAAATTACGAATATATTCCAGCGATTAAGCTAGTGTACCGTAGTGATAATTCTGTTGTATATCTTGATGATTTGTTTTGTTTTTGTTTTTGTATTGTAACTGATTAAAATATTAGTATCTTTAGAGGGACAACTTTTCATTCGTGATAAGTTTTTGTAGAAAAGTTTGGGCATATTTTCTCGTTGTGATCAATGACTATTATTTGCATAATGTTGATTTCGTAAGATTTAGATTGAGAGTGCATGGTTAATTAGTATGTATATACGTGTATGCATAATTAAGTGTAGTTAAAAGGAATAATGCTTTTGATTTTGAGAGCAAACTTTGACTTATTTTGCGTCTATGTATCTCCACAATAAACCGCCTACAATGCAGAGTGGTTAGAATCTCTGGCAGTGGCGCACCCAGGTTTTTTATTGGGGGGGGGGGGCGAGATGAAAGGATAAAAATATTTATAATGTACTAGATGTATTACCCTGCTTCGCTCGAGATTCAGTTTCTGTTATTATTTTTTTTCAATGATTAGCCTCCTGGTATGATGTTCTAAAGTTTACACTAAAATTATTTTGCGGTAGAAAATAGAATTAGTTTGTTGTCATTGCAGTGGCGCACCCAGGATTTTTTCTTGGGGGGGGCCCGAGATGAATGGATAAAAATATTTATAATGCATGGGGGGGGCCGAGATGAACGAATACAAATATTTATAATGCAAAATCAATATTTCTACTTCTTTGGGGGGGGCCAGGGCCCCCTGGGCCCCCCCCTGGGTGCGCCACTGTGTCATTGTTCATCGCTTTCCTCTCCTTTCGATGTTGAAGCTCGAAGACGATCGTATGTTCGACGCGTTAAAAGTTTTTTTCATCAGTCTCACTGCTTCGGATCACTACAATTCGAATTCTGTTGCCTTCAAGCTCTTGGGAATGTTTTTTTCTCTTAGTCTTGTGTTCGTCTAACTGCATTTCGAATTCTGTTGGCTTCGCGCTCTTCTGTTTTTTTTTTTCATCACATTGCTCATTTCTCAGCAATCTTTGAGATTTTGCCCTTACTTCTGCAGGATTAAAAGTTGCTCTCCTCTTTTTGGGCATTTTAAAGAATTAATTTACAGCTAGTCAATAACGTTTGAATGTATTTATTATTATAGAATAAGAATCAATAATGTTTGAATGGATTGAGAGCACATTCAATATTAAAACACAGCAAATCTGATAATTATTATAGAAAATGTATATATACGTATTTCATGCTCAGAATTCTTTCTCAAAACTAAATCGTCTGCTACGTTTCAATGCCACTTTCAGACTTTCTTAATTATAATATACACGTATTTCCTTATTGTAATTCTTTCTCAAAACTAAATCATCTGCTGTGTTTCAAAGTCACTTCAGTTGTATAAATCATCGCGTCAAGGCTAAACGCACGTGTTTCTAGCTAAGTGAACGTGTCCTACAGTATATTTGAGTTTGAAAAGGTAGCTTGGGATAGTTTAAATTCATGAAATGGATAGATAACACATTCATTGAAAATGAATGACTTTAAATCCTTATATTTTCATTTTTAAAAAGAAATATTCCGGCGTTGCCACGTATATGAAAATTATATATCAAATTCATTCTTGCATGCGCCAATATATGAATAAATCACGTTTTTAATTCATGTCTATTTATTTTTACGGAAATGTTATAATTTAATTGGTAACAATGAAATGTTACAATGGCTTTAAACAAAAATATCCAGGGAAATTTGGCGATTTTTTTGGCGATTTTCAATATCCGTTGATACTGCTAACATAATTAGGGAATGGAACGTCGTGGAAGAATGAAAATAGCCTATAACCATTGTGCAAGTTCAAGCAATAAGTTGACCAAGTTTCATCGCAATCGGATGAACGGTACGGCAGCGCATAAAATACGAACAAACAAACAAACAAACATTTTTATATATAGAGAAAATCGGTACTTTGGGATTATCCCGTCGACTATTTTCGCCAAACCCGATATTATCGCCAAAAGGTAGATTTTGTGCTAATAACCGCAAATTTTATCACATTTACTGTGCAATCCTTGACTACGCGAGTAAGGGCCGGTAGCGGAGCATTAAAGGAAAGATGACGTTGAGACGAAAATAAACCAATCATAGGCGTTAAAAATTTCGTTGCTAATCGTTTGGAGGTTTGTCATTGGTTAAATACACTGCTGGCCACCCAAATTGCAACACAAAGAAAGACAAGAGATATCACAACAAAATTTATTTTATAGATAACATGTTGACCAAGTATCAAATGATTAAATTTATAGACTTCTGTGAAGTGTGGTTCCTGCCAAAATCAGTAGCCAGAGTAGCCGCCATTGTTGGAGATCACCGCTGCCACACACCTCGGCATTGATTCAAAGAGACTTTGGATGAGTTCTTGGGGTACAGCAGACCAAGCAGCTTCCACACGTTGCCAAAGTTGATCTCCTGTGGCAGCTGGGGATGGAATCTGGGTCAATCGTAGAGCAACCATGGACCACATGTTTTCTATCGGCGAAAGATCCGGAGAGCGAGGCGACCAGGGAAGCAATTCAATCTGGCGATTGACGAAAAACCGTTGGACAATGCGTGCCACGTGTGGTCGCGCATTATCCTGTTGAAATATGGCTGTGGGCAAGTCCTGAAGGTAAGGAAGGACAACTGGCTCCAACACCTCGGAGATGTAGCGCTGGCTGTTTAAAGTACCGGCAATGCGTACTAGAGGTGTGCGAGAGTGATATCCAATACCGCCCCATACCATAATACCCGGTGCAGGACCAGTGTGGCGGTGCATAACGCAGCTGTTCAGCATCCTCTCTTTACGGTGTCTCCAGACTCGAATGGGACCATCGTGGTGTTGCAGACAGAAGCGTGACTCGTCAGTAAAGACAATTTCATTCCATTCTGCCGTCCATATCCTTCTGTCATCGCACCATTGGTGGCGGAGACGTCTGTGGTTCTGCGTCAAGGGTAGACAAAGCAATGGACGTCTTGCGGACAGACCACTCTGCTGTAAACGGCTTCGAATGGTACGCGCAGACACTGGATGATGCGTTACAGACTGCATATGCTATGCTATGGTTCGTGATGTGACTGAGCGATCCGTCACTGCCATGCGCACAATTTGCCTGTCATCACGTGAAGTGGTGCGCTGAGGTGGATGCGATCGAACACGCCGGTCCGTCGTACCCTCCTGCATCCAACGATCACATATCCTCATTACAGTTGTTTGGTTTCGTCCAACACGACTACCGATTTCCCTGAAAGATAATCCACAATCTCGGTAGGCCACTATCCTTCCTCTGTCGAACTCAGATATTTGATCAAAAGATGATCGCTGTTTTCGACGAGGCATAATTGATCGTTTTTTTTAAAAAAACCACAAGAAAAACACTATTGCCGAACTTGAAATCGTCGAAATCTCCAAGCCTTAAATATCGCTTTGAAGTGGCGCTACAGGCGCGCGTGATGTGCGTCTGCGCTGAAATTCTAATCATTTGCATATCTCACCTCCGCTAATGCATGTTGTAAATTTCATGTTATTTGCATGTTTCCTTCAGGGTGTTGCATTTACAGTGGCCAGCAGTGTATATTTCAATACTTTAAGGGCCTGTTCACATAGCAGTCCGTTGCGTTGCGTTAAGGAAAAGATGACGTTGAGACGAAAATAAACCAATCATAGGTGTTAAAAATGTCATTGATAATCGTTTGGAGGCCTATGATTGGTTTATTTTCGTCTCAACGTCATCTTTTCCTTAACGCAACACAACGGACTTCTATGTGAACAAGCTCTATCGCTCCGCTACCGGACTCCTATGTGAACAGGCCCTTAGTGTTCTTTAGCGTGTTCAAATATACTGGTTTTTTTTACTTCGCTGCAAAATGATTCGAATTTGGGATTTGCCTAGCACCGAAGAGAGTGCAGTGGCATATTTTCAAGAGTATGGAATCATTTCTTCTAAGAAAATGTGCGTGAATGGCCACGATATGGCGTTGTATATCAAAACTGATAAGCGATGGCGATGCAATGTAAAGGGGTGCGATAAACGAGTAGCTATTCGAAAAGGCACGTGGTTGGAGGTCTCAAAATTCCCGTTTGTGACTACCCTCCGATTTATTTACTGCTTGTCACATCAGTGGCGTAGCGAGAGGGGGGCAAGGGGGGTATATCATGCCCCGGGCGCCTTTCGCAGAAGGGCGCCAAATGGTCATTTTCACTAATTCTATATAATATATTACTATATGTTTTTCGGAAGGGGGGGGGCGCGCCAAAAAGGTATTGTGCCCCGGGCGCCAGTTATGCTCGCTACGTCACTGGGTCGCATGAATTAACAACAATAGAATGGGGAGAAAAGCAGCTGGATTTCACAGGAAAGACAATTGTTGATTGGAACAATTATATAACGGAAGTGTGCACTCATAGCCTTCTACAACGTGATTCGAAACAAATAGGAGGTCCGAACTAAATTGTAGAGATAGATGAGAGCCTTTTTACAAAGCGCAAAAACCAAGTCGATCGTATTCTTCCAGAACAATGGATATTTGGGGGACTGTGCAGAGAGACCAACGAGTGTTTCAGCGTAAAGGTTCCCAATCGAAATGCAGAAACTCTCATGGCTGAAATTAGGAACAACATTGTAGAAGGAACTACAATTTTCTCAGACTCGTAGAAAAGTTACAAAATTGATGAATTGGAAGCAGCGGGATTCCAACACTTTAAAGTGAATCATCGATATAATTTTGTGGATCCTGAAAAGGGGGCACATACACAAAATATAGAACGATTGTGGGGTTTGGCAAAATGGCGAAACAAGAAACACCGCGGAACTACCCAAAAACATTTGGATTCGTATTTAAACGAATTTATGTGGCGGCGACTGCACAAGGATAATGACTTGTTTATTTGCTCTTTAAAAGTTATCAAGGATTTTTGGCCGCCGAAATGATTGATAATAATATATATGGATAGATTCAAGAATAATTCAATGTGAAATTATAAAAAATATAGAGGTTTTTACTTTGTTTTGATTTTTTTCATTAATAATGTGTTTTAATATTTTCGCGAGCGTTGACAGGTCGACGAAATAATTCTACAGTAGGTCGACGGAATAATCCTAAAGTACCAGAAAATCAATATTCATAATGCAATTTCTATTTCTTTAGGGCCCCTTGCCCCCCCCCCCCCCTGGGTGCGCCACTGGTCTTGGGTATCCACGGTGTGAGTTCGGGTTTGAATCCCTGTTAAGTCATAGACATTCCCGACCTGTCCCCTCACTCACAGGAAACAGACAGTGTTGGTTCACCTATATGGTGCTCCCATAATAAAATATTAGATGAATTCCCGTTGTTTATGGGTCAATATCTTCAGTGCAAAAAACCTGCATCGTTGAAAAACAATTCTGTACTAAGGTCTAGTATTCCGAGTAATATAGCTATTCCGGGTTCAGTAGAATTTCCCATTTCTAACACTTCATTATTTACGTATGATTTTTTTTTCCAGTAGCAGATGAAGCATTTGAAGCCCCCCCCCCCCCATGTTTAAATACACTATTAAAAATATTTTTTATTACTCAAAATATTTTCTCACGATCTAAAAGGAAATTATACTGGTTAATTATATGGTAATAAAAGATTTTAGTACGCCGTATGTCATTCAAGAAACGGCAAATTGTCTAGATGTATTTGTTCAGTGGTTCCGAACCTGAAGATCGAAGTGTTTTCTGGGGGGGTTGCCACAGTTTTATTCATTTAAAAACACTTTTTAGGGAATTTCACCGAAAAAAATTGCCATGAAACTACCAGGCAATGTTTTTTAAAAGAGAAAAGTCTCATTCAAAGAGCAAACTTAGTTCGTTAGAAATCTACCACCTTTATTGGATGGTCAATGAAAATCACGGTTACTTACAATGTACAATATATACATAAAAGTCAGTTTGTTTTTCATCAGTCTGTGCTGTCACTTTTGGCTGAACTATTGGAGTTTCCTCAACGGAAAAAAAATTATGTAAAAGGTTTTTAATTCTTGTTGTTATATAATTGGGAATCCATACGGTATGTGCAATATTTTTCTTGAGGTTCTGTTCTGTTTTGTTGTTACTTTCATATACCTTTGAGTGAGGGATGGATATTTCTTAATGTTCCTTATTTCTTACAATTTCACTTTTGTTAAATTAAAAGTTCAGTTGGAATTAAATCATAGAAAATGCATATTAGTTTATCTTGTTTGTCTTAAAAATCTTTTTAAAATCAAAATATGTGGAAGAGAAGCGGAGGGGGTGGCAGGATGCGAGGAAATCATTGAAGAGGGAGGGAGGGGACTCGAAAAAGGTTGGGAAACACTGGTCTAGATGAAGATGGTATCTTTGCCTGGGATTCGCAGAATGCACTCTTTTTAAGCTGCTAACTTTCGGACGCACCAAGCGCTCGCTTCTTGCGCCTGTGCGATGATCGAGACACTGACTTTATCTTTATTTTCTATTGATTTTATAGTTTATGAAACTATACACATTGTATTTCAGTAACTTTAGAAACATAGATTTATTCCCTACAAAAGTACATAATCCCCAAGTATGAAGTATTTTCAGACATATTAGTATGAAGTTATTACGTATCTTTGATTCTACCTTTTTCAAAATGTGTAGTAAATCAGGTTAGTTAACAGAATATTTTTGAATTGCCACGGATATGTTCTACTAACTTTCGAAAATTTCATTCTTAAGCAAACAAACACAGATAAAGTAACAAATTTACGTCCTTTTACGTATCTACAGGGTGTCCATAATCAAACTTCTCTACTTTAAAGTTGTCTACAGTCGACACTATTGTTCAGAAAGTTATGAAATTTTGTGTAGGACATTAAAGGGATGGGAATTTGTTTGAGCGATTAAAAAAATTAGTTCAATATTTCACCACCAGGGGGCGGTTTTGATAAATTACACATTAGCCAACATTTACTATAGTTAAAAAATGTATTACAACAAGACATGTTCAATAGGAAGGCCATCATTTTTAGCTACCATTTTTGAAATCGTAAGATAGCATGTTCTACAGTTGACCGCATTGTGTACGGGGAAATGGTGAGAACATTTCGTGAAATGCTGTCTTTCAGATCAGGAATAGTTCTTGGTTTATCAAGACTGACTAGATGTTTCACATGCCCCCAAAGCCAAAAGTCGCATGAGTTGATGTCTGGGGGATTGGGGAGGCCACACATTAGGAAAGTGGCGACTGATGACACGTTCTTCTGTAAAGTGATTTTTGAGAACGTTCTTAACATGAAGGCTAATGTGTGGAGGAGCTCCATCTTGCATAAAAATTGTGCGTGAAAGGCACTGACGTGATTGCAGATCCGGAACAATTTTATTCAATAACAATGATGCATATCGCTCCCCGGTGACCAACCATGTTACTGGACCTCTAGGACTTAATTCCTCGAAGAAATACGGGCCTCGAAGAATAAAAAATGCAGAAAATCCACACCACACGGTTACTTTCGTGAATACATCGGAACTGAATGGTCGTGGGTATGTTTCGTGAATGGTCGGTGAATGCATCGGAACATCTAAGATTAAACGCTGATTTTCTGGTTCCCAAATTCAGCAGTTGTGAGTATTCACCGAACCGTCCAAATAAAATTGTCCTTCGTCTCTCCAGAGGATATTCCAAGGCCATTCTGCATCAACCTCAAATCGAGCAAGAAACTCAAGTGAGAACCGGTGTCGAGTCACGAAATCATGTGTAAGCAACCTCTGCACAAATTGAAGCTTGTACGGATAATACCGGAGGATATTTCGCATGACCTTCTGGACAGTTGGACGGGGCAGATCCAATACTTCTGCCACACAACGAATACTGGTACTTTCCTGTTCGTTGGAAGCTTTGTCATCTTCCACCTGAAGCGCAACCTTCTCTACAGCTTCTGAGGAAACAGGTTTCCTCAGAAGCTTCCTCTTCCAGAACCTTCTCAGAACCTTCCTCTACCAGAACGAATGTTAAAAGAACCAGTTTCTTCAAATTTGGTAACTATTAATCGAAGACCTTTAACAGTAATTGGACCTTTTTGTGTCCCCTTCAAACTCCGAAATTTTCTTAAAGCAACTCGTGCTGAATTATCGTTTTTGGTAAAACAATTTTACTAACAAAGCTCGATCTAGTAATCGTAAAGCTACAGAGCCTGTTCGCACATTTTTTAGACGATTTTGGTAAGCGGTAATAAAAAATCGTTTGCTGCAAAAGAAATAATTGCAATTGTACTATGTTTTTAAAAGTCAAAATTATCGTCTACGGCTTGAAAGTTTTGTTTTTATTCAAAATGGTGTTTTTAACAAAGCAGTGGTTTGAAGGCTACATTTATGCACTTTCCGAAGAGAAATATGCATACTCCGTTATCCAAAAACGATGTGAGAGTCATGGTTTTGCGATATCTAAAGCGTCGATAGGTAATATCGTCAACAAGAAAGGTAAAAAACGTCAAATTGGAGACTCAAGTGGGACAAAAATTCCAAACAAGTATCCAAGGAAAAAACGGAAATCTTCGACTATTGCAAAGGTACGTTGTTTAATGTTAAAAGAAAATCCCCCTAGTCAAAGGACAGTTACAAAATCATTAAAATGCTAGGTGTCCACTGTAAACAAAATGATAAACGTTGATTTAAATCTTAAGAAATTGAAAAAACGCAATGTGCATCGTCTTCTTCCAAATCATATCGCTGAACACAGGACACGGTGCAGAATTCTATACAAGAAACACTTATCCAAAGAAAAATGGAAAACAATTGTCACAATAGATGAATCATGGGTATATTTAAATGAATGCAGCAAAAAAGAGCCATTTATTATCATAAAAGGGGAGACAAAAATTTAAGTACATGGTTCAAAGAATCGAAAGAAAGTTTTTCTAAGGGATTCATGATTGTTGCTGGTTTTTCTTATAATGGCAAGTTAAAAATAAAGAGAGTGGAAAAAAAGTCAAGATTAACTCCAAATACCATCAGGAACATATTTTATCGCCAATTTTTCTGAATGAAATGCCATCGCTTTACCCACAGTGTCATCAATCTGTGAGACTCCATCAGGACAAAGCTAGCAGTCACACATCAAAATCCACTGTAAATTTCCTAAAACAAATGGAACAAAAAACTGGTATCAAGGCCATACCCTTCTCTGATATCCCTACTAAATCTCCCGATGTATCACCTATGGATTTTTGTGCTTTCGGACTTTTAAAATCTGCATTATCCAAACGTCGTCCCAAAATCCCTTACAGGACTCTGGAAAGCTGTTCAGGAGGAATGGGATAGAATACATCTTCTGACACTTCAAAAGGCATTATTATCCTGGAAATTGCGGTGTCGAAAGATAGTTCAGAATAAGGGATGTCAAATAGAACATTTAAAACACAAGAATTTTATGTAATTTAGTTTTGTGAATACAATATACATCGTCTAAAAAATGTGTGAACAGCCTCTGTATGTCCATAATTTTGCGCTTTCGCGTTCGATTTCGCTTCGTCTTTCATTTCATTTTGCTTTTAGCACATGCTTCCCGGCATGCCTCTAGACCAGAGGTCCCCAAACTTGTTTGTCTCATAGACCCCGTGCCGATTTTTTTCTGTTTTGGGTAGACCCCCCTGCTATCCTAATACTGATTTTTTCAAATTCATCAACTTTAAAAGTGTTTTTGAAGCTGACACAGAGCTACTCACTTTGAGAGGGTTTACTGTAGAGTGAAAATTTGTAAAATAACATATATATATATATATATATATATATATATATATATATGTGTGTGTGTGTGTGTGTGTGTGATAATAATCACATTTGGAACTGGAAGATGCAGTCGGGCTGAGTGTGGTTCAGGAAAACACTTTTATTCAGTTATGAAGCATCGCGACGAGACGCCGATTACATACAGGCGTGGACAGCAGGTCCGACAGCAACAAAAGTTAGAAACGGAGAGAGAGAAAAGTCTTCTGTTCATGCAATATTAAATGGGTGTTTTGCGATATTGTCGCCAGAGGGCCTAAACTACTTTTATTTTTAATTGGGCGACTTTAGATTCGTGGAGTTCACGTGTCCACTTCAGTTTCCCGGGGACTTTACTGCTAGATCCCACGCTTGTTAAAACCGTGAACTGTTGACTTGGGCGTAGGATAAGTGGCCATAAAGTTCTTGCAAAGTGGGGTTTTTGACGTTATAAAGGCATAACTTCAGAGTGATTCGAGGGCTCTTCAAGAATTTTGACACTATACTGACATTCGAAATCTCATAAACTTCTAACACTCATATCTGGGGATGTTATTGAGTTCCGATACTTCACATGCCTGCTTAATGATCTGCAGGGCTAATATAAATTATACTTACTTTACTTTTAGGTCGCAATTTTTGGAAAAGGGGGTCGTGCTTTATTAAAAAGATAATTTAGAATACGCTGTAAAGTAAAGTAATTTAGGAAGACGCGTTTTCTTGTTACATATATATATATATATATAATATATATGCAGTGATTTCCGCTTATAAGAATCACGTTTGTTATTACTGTTTTTGATTCTTATAAGCGGTTGATTCTTATAGCCGAAATTTAGGTTTTTGGACAGGCACACACACACCTATATATACATGAGATAATTTACCATAAAATACTCTTTAATTTACGTTAAATATCTTTTCTTAAAATTATTTTTTATAATTTTAAAAATACAACTTAATTTTTATACCTATAATTAGATACCCATGATTATAGTAAGAGAAGAAAAAAATTCAATATTTGTTACAACATACCTGCTTAACAGTTTTAACATTTCAAATACAGGAAGGGTGCAAGAAAAAGTTTTCTTTGGTAGTTTGACGTAATGAAGTTTTTAGGAGGCTGTTTATACCTCTTTCAATACTAATAGTCTCAGACGAAGGTTCACCTTCTAGCTTACGTTTCACGGTTTGATAACGTGATGAATCTACTATTGTCACGTTTGTCCACAAGTGATAGTGGACACTTCGCCGAAGATTTATGTGTTTCAGGGTCCAGGAAGCCGCAACCAGGATGTGGGATGTGGGAAAAAAAGAGTCCCTACTGTTGTTTGTCAGTGGAGAAAAGTGAAATCGGACCCTGCCGGATAAAGATGCCCCGAGTCAAGCTAATAGGACAGTGTATTGCTAAAGCGTTTAAGGGGAAACTATTATGTTATGTCTAACAAAGAAAGTGATGAATTTTATGACTATATTCCATCCCATCTATCCCATCTATTTTATGACTATATTCCATCCCAATCTATCTTAAAAAAAAAGAAAGAACATCATGCCTTTTGAGGGTTTAAGTGGCATTTCTGGTAAAATGAAAGGAAAGCGAAGAGTGTAAACTGATTCTTAAAACCGGTGGATTGATTCTTTAAAGCGAAAATTTTAACATGGAAATAATACATTTGTTTTCGTTTTCGCGATATTGATTCTTATAACCACTGATCACTATATGCGGTGGTTACTATATATATATATATATATATATATATATATATATATATATATATATATATATATGTGTGTGTGTGTGTGTGTGTTAAGTTTTATAGTTATACATTTATTAATTAAAACGACACAAAATGCTAAACTAGTAACATTTTTACATAGAATAAATACACAACAAAATCATTGCTTTTAATGGGAGGGATGAGCTTGATGCTTTGATAGCAAAATTTCAATATTTGGCTTCAATTTAGTCAGGTTTAGCCTTAAATCTCCTCGGCAAGTGATTTTCAATGTTTTTTTTTTTTTTTTCGGTAAGGAGATTGATTGACAACCGCTCTGAAACCCCTTTCCACGAGGTATGAAAATGGAAAAGCTGTCAAAAATTTCTCGCGATAGTTCATATGCAGAATATGTAACTGGTATGTCTCTTGGAAGCCAGAATTGTTGATATCCCTTTCTAAACTGCACATTAAGTTCTTCGTTGGTGATTATACCAATCAGTTCTTGTAATATGACATCTGTTTCTTCAATGTCACCATATGGATTGAAAATCCACTGTGAAATTTCCATAAACAATACATCTACAAACCTAATTTCAAAGTTTGTGTGAAGGACATTTAAATGTTGAACGTAGGCTGAAAGGTCATCATCCTGGCAGTTTGTCTGTGCCAAATTGGAAAACTGACAAGTTCAATATAACGGCCACCTGCTGGCCCTCGCTGTAACCGTTCCAGTTCAAAAGTCCATGATGTCGCAACACAAGTTACACGTACTGCGGCCGAAAAGTTAATAGATTTCTTACACAATTTTATAAAATATACATAATTAGGAAATGTATCTACCTATTATAAGAAAGTACTCGTATAACGTAAATACCTCCATAGGTACTATCTGTGTTAGACGGATTATTACATTTACAGGAAGCTAAAATTTTGGTGGCGGCCTGTCTAACTCGCGGACCCCCATTTACATCTCATGCAACCCCAATTTTCTTTTCACTGGCATGGACCCCTTGGAGGTCTATATCGACCCCTGGGGGTCTATATAGATCACTTTGGGAATGACTGCTCTAGACGCTTTCGATTTGTTGTCCACACTTGTTCGACAGTTCATACCTCACGAGATGGAAGAGTCGGACGTGTGTTTACTTACTGCGGTTAGAGCTGCGTTTCTTGTGAGAAACAGACGAAAACGTCAACGAGCGATCTGGATAAAAGAATTTTTTAGAAGAAGGAATAGCGAATTATTAATGGAACTTCACGTAGATAACGGTTTGTTCAGGAATTTTACTAGAATGTCGAAAGAAAACTTTCATGTACTTTTGACCATGATCGAGCCGGCAATTAAAAAAAATACTTCCGAGATTCTATTTCTCCGGAAATCAGGCTGGCGATTACGCTGAGGTTCCTGGCTACCGGAGATTCTCTAACATCCCTATCATATCTATTTAAAGTGTCAAAGCAATGTATTTCTGCCATGTTGCCCGAAGTTTTGAAAGCCATCATAGAAGCATTAAATCATTATGTAAAGGTAAGTAAAGTGTTTTTCTTTTTACCAATGATTTTTATTTCAAAAACAAATAATATTTTACTAAAAAAATACACTTAAAAACAGTTTCTTAATTAATTTGACATTGGAAATCTCAGAAATTCCCCGAATTCCGCAGATGTTACCCCTACAGCGTCCTCAGTTGTAGGAGGATGTGAGCTCTCACTCGGATTGGAATAGTCTGAATGGCTCGGTGACTTAGCAGGTGTTAAATTGTCTGAGGAATCAATGTCTTCCATTTCCAGACGAAATAATGGATTGTTGATTTTATTCTGAGCAATAGCCCAATTAAGTGGGGTAAATTTTCTCAATTTGGCTGCTACCATTTCGCCAAAAATAGCGCTTTCATCATTGCTGTTGTTTTCAAATTTGCTAACAGCTAGCTTCGTAACCTTATAGGCTTCTTCTTCTTTAGAATCCGTGTTCTTTGACTTGCTGTTCCTTCTAGGAGTAGCAGACTTTGCAAACAAACTCTCGTTCTGCGGTGAGTCGGTGACTTCCGAAATAGTAACTTCATCGTCCACATCCTGAAACAAAAAAAATTAATTAACTTTAATTAATTTCAATTGAAAACAAGCACACAAAAATTTATATTAATGATATATTAATTTGGTTCCACTTTATTAAGCTGTAGTTGCTTTGAATTTTTTTTAAATAACTAGGGGCTTCGCCCCTAGGCTTGCTCCTCTGTTACGGCTAATAGCGAGATACATAGGGGTGATTCTCGGGCAATGTAACAGCTTCCATCCATTTACAGTTGTCACCCTTAACGCGAAGGGCGTTTCATCACTGTTGAATTATCAGTTTTAAAATTCAATTAAAAATCGAAAATTTAAGATATAGTCTTGAAATGAGGTATTTTATATGAATAAAAAAGCTTTCAGCTTCCAGATGATGTAAATATTTTCTTTGTAAGATAAAAACTCGAGGAGCATCGACATTCCTGCAGTGACTTGATGGCATAACGGATAAGGCATCAGCCTACCAGTCCGAACGTGGCGAGTTCGAATCCCGCCGGAGACGTCGATTTTATTTATTTAGTTTATTATTTATTTCAGTCACTTCTAGACGATTCTAGAAGGTTCTCCGAGGATATCACGTTATTGATCATTTCCTATCAACAGAGTATAAATTCAATTCCCCAAGTGTTGGAAGGCAGTCTACGAGTTGTAGTCAATGAATAAATATCTCGTTCTTCTATGTGTCTGTGATTTATATGTGACAGCTAAGTGGGGGCGCCGGGTACTCATAAAAAAGGTACTGTTTGCATTGATTAAAAATTAAATTGTTAAATTAAATACTTAAGAATCGTTAAATTAAATAAGTAAAAAAATGAATTCGGTGTGTAAAAAATGCGATGAGGTGGTACTAGATGAAGATGCAATGAACTGATCGAATTGTGAAGAAAATTTTCACTTCTTATGCGTTGGGTTCACTGAAGTGAACTTCAGGAAAATGAGCAAAGTTAATAAGGGGAAATGGAAGTGCCTTGAAAGCCGACAAATAGGCAAAGATACTGATTCTAACGACCAACCTGCTCAAACTACTAGCCAGCAAGAAGGTTCCCAAGACCAAACTACGCAGACTAACCCAAGACTCTATCGGAGCCAACGAACTCCTGTTGTCTCTGCAACAAACGGCCTCAACCATGCGGGTCAACATGCATCCGCTCCGATTCTTCAGACCACAACGCCCGTTTTCCGTCAACCCAGGAGTCCAAACTTTTTTTCGGGTGACGACAACCAGGACCCAGAGAAATGGCTAAAAGAACTACAACGTGTATCGAGATTTAATGGGTGGGACCAAATGACATGTCTATCTAATATCTATTTTTTCCTGACCGGAACAGCGAGGATCTGGTACGAAAATAATGAAAATTAAATCACTAGCTAGGAACAATTCCAAACTGGATTGAAGCAGACCTTCTGGGATACGGCAAAGTCACGAAAACAAGCTGAAGAGAAACTTAAAAGGCGTGCTCAAAAAACAGACGAGTCTACCCAGTCTTACATACAGGATGTCCTCGAATTATGCGGTTGTGTTGACTCCAACATGCCAGAGGAAGAAAAAGTGGCCCATCTAATGAAGGGTGTTGCTGAAAACATTTATCAAGTACTTCTAACCAAGGAAGTGACCACGACTCAAGACTTCGTCGTGTGGTGTCAGAAGATTGAAGCCATGATGCAAAAACGAGTCGCTCCCAAAAGATTCGCTCGCCTTCCGAACGTCGTGGAAATTTCGTCAATAGAGGGACAACATGATTTGGTAAGTCTTAATCGCCAAATTGTAAGCGAAGAGATCCGTAAAGCCTTGATACTAATATCCTCGGGAACGGAGCCTCAAGAACTAACGACAATGATTCGTGATGAAGTAACGCGCTCTTTGGCGCCACTCTCACAAGCCGATCCAGCCTCGTTAGACGTAGCCATAGATACACCTATTCAGAACTACGCAGCAGCAATCCAGAGGCAACCGAGTTATCCATCTGTACGCCGACCTGTGCCGATCGGTCCATTTGGTGTACCTCGACGAAAGACTGACGTCTGGAGAACCGGTGATAACAGACCGGTATGTTTTCATTGTGACCGCCCTGGACAGTACGCTCTTGGCAGTACGCTACTGCCAAGAGAGACGCCGAGTTTTCAAACAGTACCGAGGGAACAGAGTACAAGCCGAAAATACCCAAGGACACCAAAACTTTGGAAATGAATACGGACGAAGCTCAGAGAGGGGACGATCACCACTACCGTTCGAAATACGAGAACGCTCACCTATGCGGCGTGAACGGTCGCTGTCGCCATATCCACGAGTCAGCCGATCCCCTAGTAAAAACCACGAGGATTGTTTGCAAAATTGTTTGGAAACCAAGTAGACGTTATTCTGAACGAATTTCCAGTTCAGACTTTAGTCGACTCCGGGGCTTCTTTCTCCGTTATCTCTAACCCGTACCGACGACACTTGAAAAAAACTATGTTTCAAAGCACCCTTGATACACCTCTTAAGGTCGCCGATGGAAAATACATTGAGCCGCTTGGAAGATGCATTATACGGCTAACTGTCAACAACTTGACACAACCCTTTGAGTTTGTCGTTTTGTCTAGTTGCAGCCATGACGTCATCCTTGGATGGGACTTTTTAAAAGCATCACAGGCGATTAGTGATTGTATAAGAGATGAGCTGCAGGTCTCGAAGCACCAGACAGAGGCAGGACGTCTATATGTTATTGAAGACGTCTCCATCCCTCCGTCAGCGCTTAAGAAAGGTGCTTGTTGCGACGCCCGACCGAATGAGCTTCCAAGAAGTAATTGTCGATAGCAACAAAAATCTTCTTTTTCAGAGAGGTTTAGCCCTTCCCTCCTCACTCGTAACACTCATCAATGGTAGAGGAAGTATGGATTACCAATGGACACCCTCAAGCACGGTTTATCCCGAAAGGAATGGGCATAGAATTTGTTGAGAAACTGGAAGATGGCCACTTGAATGCTCTGGAGGACTGCACGTCAAGGATCCCTGAATCAAATGAAACTTCGAAACTTAACATCAAGTCAATGTTAGCTTCAAACATGTCAACTGGAGAACAAAAGAAAATATCCACTGTAATTCGCCAATTTTCGGATGCATTCCAAACAGACTTGGAGGATAAACCGAACAGCAAACTGAAAATAAAGCATCGCATCAACACTGGTGATCACCTTTCAATCAGCCAGAGGCCTTATAGGGTGTCACCGGTTGAGCGACGTACGATTCAAGAAGTTTACAAGATACTCAAAAGAGACATAATACAACCTTCTGAGAGTCCTTGGTAGTCTCCAGTAGTGCTCGTGAAGAAAAAAAGATGGTTCCTGGCGTTTCTGCGTTGACTACTGTAAACTGAACAACATCAGCAAGAAGGATGTATATCCGCTTCCCCGTATAGACGATACTTTGGACTGACTGAAAGGTACAAGATATTTTTCGTCCATGGATTTGTTCTCGGGATACTGGCAAATTGAGGTTGACGAAGCTGACCGAGAAAAGACTGCATTCGTTACCGCAGAAGGGCTATACCAATTCAAATACATGCCATTTGGTCTCTGCAACGCCCCCGCGACATTTGAGCGGATGATGGGCAACTTACTACGACATCTGAAGGTGAAAATATGCCTGTTAATTAGATGATATCATCGTTTTCTCCACAGACTTTGAAGAGCACCTAAGCCGATTAACAGCCGTACTTCACTGTATTCGATCAGCAGGCCTCTGTCTAAACCCAAAGAAATGTCTCTTTGCGGCTCCAGAAGTAAAAGTCCTTGGTCATCTTGTGAATGAGGATGGAGTGCGACCTGACCCTGAAAAAGTGCGAGCCATGACGCACTTCCCGTTGCCGCAAAACGTTAGGGATATTAAAAGTTTCTTAGGACTCTGCTCCTACTATAGACGATTTATAAAGGATTTTTGCAGTAAATCTCGACCCTTGCAACAACTATTAAAAGGAGACGCCACCTTTGTTTGGAAGGAAGATCAGCAAAGATCGTTTGAAGCACGCCCTCACTTCCGACCCTGTGTTGGGTTTATGCAATGAAAATGCCAAAACTGAACTTCATACCGATGCCAGGGGGTATGGATTGGGGGGGCAGTACTCGTCCAAATGCAGAAGGGAAATGAAAAAGTATTGCCTACGCCTCTAGAGTATTGTCAAAAGCAGAAAAGAATTATTCAACCACCGAAAAAGAATGCCTTGCTGCCGAATGGGGTATCACCAAGTTCCGTTCATATTTATTTGGAAGACCTTTCAACATTGTTACCGACCATCATTCTTTATGTTGGCTGGCAAGTTTAAAGGATCCATCAGGGCGACTGGCAAGATGGGCCCTAAGGCTTCCAGAGTACGATGTTACCATCACATACAAGTCGGGTCGCACGCATCGAGACGCAGACTGCCTTTCGAGAAATCCTGTTCCAGACAAAACGAATGACATTCCATCCGTGTCTGCAGTAGCCGACATTGCGGCCGAACAAAGGGATGATCCAGAGGTACTGCAAGCAATCAAATCTCTAGAAAACGGAGCGCCGGTCAAACAAGGATACCATTTTATGGAAGGAGTTTTGTGCAAGAAAAATTACGATCCTTTAGAGCAGCCTTGGTTGCCAGTAGTTTCGAAGCATCTACGAGGTGACATTCTCAAATTTTAGCATGATGCGTCAATATCCGGACATTTGGGTTTTACCAAAACTTTCGACTGTGTTCGGCGAAATTTCTACTGGCCGCGTCTCTACAGAACAGTCAGACGCTATGTGAAGCACTGCAGGGATTGCCAGAGACGTAAGCATGTGCCGCAACTACCCCCGGGTCAACTGGTACCGATTCCTCCAGCAGTTTCACAGTTCCACAGAATAGGTATCGACCTTCTTGGCCATTTCCCTATGCCGACTCTGGGAAAGAAATGGATAATAGTTTGCACCGACTATTTAACTCGATACGCCATAACCAAAGCCCTTCCAACTGCCGACGCACCGGAGGTCGCCAAGTTCCTGGTGGAAGAGGTTATTCTAAAACACGGAGCACCTAGAGCGATGATTTCAGATCGAGGAAAGGTTTTCCAGTCAAAGCTTGTTGCGGAGATCATCTCGTTATGTCAAGTCAACCATAAGATGACTACTGCTGACCATCCACAAACTAATGCCCAAATGGAGAGTTTCAACAAGATTCTAGCTGACATGTTGTCCATGTACGTCGATATCGACCACAAAGATTGGGATTCAATCCTACCATTTGTGACGTTCGCCTATAATACGGCAAAACAAGACACAACGGGATTTATTCATTTTTTCTTGTTGCATGGACGCGAATCTGAGACTACCATGGATACAATGTTTCCGTTCTATCCTGATGACTCGTACGATGACTACGTGGACCACTTGTTGACGAAAGCAGAGGAAGAACGGCAGCTAGCCAGAACCCGAACTCTGATTGCCCAAGATCGGGAGCAAGAAAGGTATAACACAAAACATCGACCTGTGACCTATCGTCCTGGAGAATTGGTATGGATGTTCACCTCTGTACGTAAGATTGGCCTATCCGAGAAATTATTAAGGAGGTATTTTGGTCCTTACAAAGTTCTGCGCCGCCTGTCAGCTGTGAACTATGAAGTAGAAGACTTCGACCCTGACTCAAGAAGAACGAAACATAAGGATGTAGTTCACGTCCTGAGAATGAAGCCCTACAATGATCCGGATTTCCAGATTGAGGAAGTTGAGGAAGCGCTTCCTCCAGTCGCCAATCTCCAAGACAGAGAAGATGAACCCCCAGTTGATCAACCAGCGTTCGACCCAGAACCAACATACCAAGGACCACAAACTAGAGCACGAAAAAAAGCCATAGCGGAAACAGCGAGACGCTAGTTTAAGAAGAGAGGGGGTAATGCCGCAGTGACTTGATAGCATAACGGATAAGCCATTAGCGTACCAGTCCGAACGTGGCGAGTTTGAATCCCGCCGGTTTCGTCGATTTTATTTATTTAGTTTATTATTTATTCCAGTCACTTCTAGACGATTCTAGAAGGTTCTCCCCAAATATCACGTTATTGATCATTTCCTGTCAGCAGAGTAAAAATTCAATTCCCCAAGTGTTGGGAGGTAGTCTACGAGTTGTAGTCAATGAATAAACATCTCGTTCTTCTATGTGTCTGTGATTTATATGTTACAATATTACATCCACATAGGGGACGATATTTCTTGAAAAACTGTGTTTCATTTTTTGATGAAAATATTAGTCTGTTTTAAAATATTTTTAAACAAATGAGGTCTAATTTGAAAGAGAAATGTTTGTAGTCTTAGATTGTAAAAAGATCAAAATTCTACGATCATTTTTTGGCGAGTTATCGTAATCTGAAGATGAAAAAGTCAATATTTTCCCACAAAACATAAAATAAAAAAATCTTAAAGTCCGACGAAGATGAGACATGTCTTACTTTGGTCCCCCCCATTTTTCTGCATCCATTGGTATCGCTCTCGATCCCATACCCCCCAGCGGTTTCGGAGGAGATAGAGTGACAAACTTTTGACAGTGGCAGCGGGAGCTACTTTTTTTTAGAATAGATAGATGCTTCAAATTTCATTTTTGTTTCAGCTGCCTTCAAATGAGGAACAGTGGAAGTTAATCGCAGAGAATTTCAACCGTCGACAGAATTACCCTCACTGCGTTGGCGCTCTTGATGGCAAGCATATCGTTATACAAATGCCAGAAAACACAGAGTCCGAGTATTTCAATTAAAAGTGTACTCAGAGTATAGTCTTATTAGTTCTTGGTGATGCAAACTACTGCTTTACGTGGGTGAATGTAGGGTGCCAAGGTCGAATCTCTGATGAAGGTGTAATTAAAAATATCTCGCTCTACAAGAGATAAGAGACAACAGTTTGAAGTTACCAAAAGATGAACCTCTCCCCTGCCGTACATCATCAACGCCTTTTGTTATGGTTGCTGATGACGCTTTTGCTTTGGGATCACATCTCATGAAACCATTTTCGACCGATCTGAATAAAGGCTCACCAAATAGAGTATTTTATTATAGACTTTCTAGAGCAAAGCGTATCGTTGAAAACGCTTTCGGTTTGTTAGCGTCGGTGTTTAAAAAATTTCGTAAACCAATCGAGATAAAAGTACTTGATACTGTAATTGATATAGTTTTAGCTTGTGTGCTGCTGCATAATTTTCTCCGGTCAAAATCAGACACAACAATTCACCTTCCGGGTGTTTTGATAATGAAGATGCGAGCACCAGTGAAATCATTCCTGGGACGATGAGAGAGATTACATCTGGTGATGCTGGTATACGGCCTTTAAAGTCTTTTCCTCGAAACCCTCCTAAAGTAGCGACACAAATACGTCAAGAATTTTTGGAATATTTCATGTCAGACGAAGGATCTATCCCTTTTCAATACAAGTACTTGTAACTAATGATTGACATATATAAATCTATCGATTACTAAGTGCATTTTGTGTTTTATTTTCCCTCTTTCATGTCAAAAAAATTAAGTGGAATCTCGATTTATCGAACCTCAAGGGGAATGAAAAAAATTTCGATTTATCAAGAAATTCGATTACATCGAGGGTCTACTGTATGAGGTGTTGCAAATTGAAATGATATATTTGTTTTTGGCGTACTGGTGGCGCCACCTGGCTGCTTCGTTTTCTGCGAAGCGTGTGTATTTTCAGTTGTGCTCTTGAACGAATAAAAGTCTGACGCTTGAATTCTTAGTGATTTAATATTTCTTGAATTCTTCGTTATATATTTCTTGAATTCTTCGTTATATATTTCTTGAATTTCTTCATGGGGTAAAAATAAGATGAAATGCAGTTATAATATGATGAGAGCCAGTGGGAATCACAATTGTAATTACAACTTCTCAGAAAGCATAAAAGTTGAACAAAAGGTAGACAAAAGTATAAAACCCTACTGCCATTTTCATGGAAGCTAAAGTCAGGCAAATTACGAGGGAAATATAGAAATTCTACTTCCATACATCAGGGAAATGCTCAAGGCTACACCTTTACCTGGTTAAACTACCTAGAGCTTTATCTAATTTTTACAACTAAAATACAAACAAAACTAGATTAGGTTATTGTTCATACTTCAATACTTCATACTTTCAATTCGGTTTTTCATATAGAAAATGAAATATTTAATTATTTCAAATAAAAAGCAAGTAACTCAACTAAGTAACTTTATTCTTCCTTGAAATAAAGTACAGTAAAAACTGTTTAAAATAACACCGATTATAAAAACATATCGCTTAAAAGAACGGAATTATTAGTTCCCGGCCAATTCTTATGTGTTATGATGGATATAAAATTCGGTTATAATAACATCGTTAATAAGAACATATCGCTTTTAGTGACTTAAAACTAATTTGTTTCTGGAAAAATAAATCGTTTATAAGAACATGTTAATTGGGAAGTAGCAGCACGTTGTTCTTCAACCATTTTATCTATTTTTTATCTAAAAAAACGGACTAAAATTAAGAAACTTCAAAAAGTCCACATGCTGACATAGAAGAAGCCCTTTTGCATTGATTTAAGATTCAAAGGAGTGCCAACATTTACCCAATCGGATCGATTTTGCAAGCGAAAGCAAATGAATTTGCGAAGCTCTTTAAAAACATTATTTCGTTTGTTCAACTTCGTGGATCCAGAGATTTCGTGAGAGGCATTCCATTGTGTTCGGGAGAATCGAAGGCCGTGCGACCAGGTTTGGTTTGGTTTGGTTTGGAGCGCTACGGTCAACTTTTTGCTACACAAGGGCTATTAGACCGGGACCTACAGTTTAAAGCCGATTCCGAACGGCTACAAACAGCCATGCCAACAGTGGGACTCGAACCCACAGGATTTGAACCGAATGCCAGCGCCCTAGCCATTCGACCATCTCCTGGCCGCCATGACAACAGGAATTTCTGATAACTGGCTTAAAACCGTTTTGACTACGTTAAGAGAAGGTTATGAAGACCTTGAAATCTTCAATCCTCAGTCAACAACAAAAAAAAGAAAGAAAAAAAAGGGGGAAAAAGAATTGTTTCCTGCCTGCTGGTTTTCTTAGGGTTCAAAATCCTCACAGTTCTTTAAACGCCTGAAGACTGGGTTCGAGATTTGCCAATTGAACAAGATTCACTTCAGGAATATGTAGACATAGATTTGGCTCTTGCAACTCATGGGAATGTAACGGATGAAGATATTGTTGCAGGCGTAAATGCAGAGATTTCTGGCAGAGATGTTGATATTGACGACAGTGCCAGTTCAGAAGATCTTTTGAACGAGTTTCCTTGTCCGAGTTTAAAAGAAATGTTTTCAGCAATCAATACTTAAAATAAATTTTTAGCTTCCAATGACGATTTTGTGAAGGATGCGATAAAAAAAGCTTTCAAAGAACTTGTCGCGATAACCGAAAATTATTTTTATTTACTACAAAAAAAAATTAAAATAAAATAAACGTACAAATATTACTGACTATTTTTCAGAAAATGAATAAACATGTAAAAACAAAATATTGCATTATGTATGTACATTCACAATAGCTACATAATTTTATTCGGTACTTACGGAAAATCCAGTCGACCAAAGTTGGCGCAAATCCGCCAAACCTCCCGGCCGCTTCCACCGCCAATCATTTTGTGTGCATAAAATCTGCAATTGCGCCGCAAAATAGAAACAAATATGTCTTCTTCTTTGTGAATACGAAGCCACATGAATTCAGCCCTATAAGAATCTAAGTGGTGTTGCGCTGTCCCATGTTGTCTTTTGTTTTGTTTTGAACTATGTATTTGAAAAAGTTCAAAAATACATACTTATATGAAAATGAGCAGTGTTTTATTTTTTTTTTTTTTTTGATTGAACTTGAACCTTATAACCATTTTTTGGAACGTCATGTTTTAGGTGTAAATAGAAATTATGTGACAATGAATTTGGTATTTCCAGCAGTTGTAAGTTATCTATCGGATATAAAAACTATCGATTATAAGAACCAGTTTTTAAAGTCCCCTGGATGTTCTTATAAACGATTTGTACTGTATTTAAAGTAATAAAGTAAGTGATTTGTTATTTCAAAATAATATATTTTAATGAAATAGAGATGACCAATTTACGTTATTATAATTCTTTTTTTTTACAATAAAAAATGCGTACTTTATTTCAAATAATGAATATGTAATAAGTACCTTATTTTAAATAATAATTCGATTAAATTACAAAAATTACTTACGAGATAAGGTACTTTTCCGTTAGCCGGGCGCATTTGGCATTCGCCCTATTAAGTATCGCCATTGGCGAGAATAAAAAGTCTCCAACATAACAACCCTAGGAAAACAGTTTCATAGGTAATAGATGGACTAAATTTTGAAGAAGCATTGTCACACACAAAACGTTGGAAGAAGATACAGATCAACGGGTATGAATCACGTGAGAGAACACGATTAAGTTCAGAGACCCGAAATTAACATGAATAGAAATTGGAAACAAATTAACCACAAACTTTATTAGCTTTCTTCACACACACATAAATAAACACTTTTAATAGTAACACATTTAATAAAGCGATTTATTGGCGAATTTTAGTCAACAAAGCACACACATACATAAACACACTTTTAATAGTAACACATTTAATAGTAAAATAAACACACAAAAAAAACTTCAGTCACTTCATTACGGGGGAGGCCAAAAACTTTTTATATCGTTCAGAATTTTTTGAAATGAATCATTTGTTAATCTTCTCATAAATTCAGCAAGGTATGATTCCAAATACTGCCGCGCTGTTCCCCGATGTTTTTTGTTTCTCCATTTTGCGCTTCCCCACAGACTCTCAATGTTTTGGGTATGTACGGCAGTTTCTGGGTCAAGAAAATTGTACTCGTGGTTCACTTTAAAATGGTGGAAACCCTCCTCTTCAAGTTTTGTGGTTCTGTAGCTTTTCCAAGAATCAGAATAAATCGTAGATCCTTCCTTGATATTTTCCTTGATGGCTTCTACAAATACGTTAAAGCTTCGGTTTGGTACCGGAATCGGAAAACGTTCATTCGTCTCCCGGCAGATACCACCAAATACTGTTGGGGGAGAACGCGTCCCACGTTGGTTTTTAGCCTTGAGAACATACTTTCATCTATTTCGACTATCAAATTGGGCCCTCCTATATTTTTTTCTATCACGTTCCACTACAGAGTTAACGCAGACTTCTCGCATATAACTGTTCCAGTCAACAACCGTATTATGATTCATTTCCAACTGTTTCTCGCACCATTTTACCGAAGTTTTAACTCTTCGCTCCAAATGTAACTAAATCTCACAGCTGTCAAAAAAATTCAAACGCGTTGATTGGAACCATGTTTCTTCACGAATGCTCTTTTTGCTGCGGCAGGTAGAAGCATTTCATCGCCATCGAATGTCATTCCAAAAATATAACTTCATTTCATGATTCCTAGCACACGTCTTATTTTCAGGCAAAATACCTTTTTCTTGGAAAAAAAGTACAGCTTCTTCTTCCGTTACAGATAAGTCCCAAAGTTTCGTCATGATTGTAATCTCGGTTAAAAAAAAAACTGCATGATTTTGTAGGTTAAAACTATTGTACAATTTAAACGCCAGTCTTTTAATTGCTGGAAGAATATGTTTACCGCGTAGATCCCGATGAATCACGTTATTTCTGATAAAAAATAGGAACTTAATGAATAATTAATATCACGCGAATTACAATTAATTAAACAAAACAGCTGAAAATGCTACTTACCATATTTGGCGATTTATCACTTGCGCCCGGCTAACGGAAAAGTACCCGAGATAATTTTCTTTACATCTCCTCTTCTGGATTTGCTCCAATTTCCCTGGTTGGATTAGGGGTCAGAATGTCCGCAATAAGGCGGAACGTCGCAACGTCACTGTCTACGTCAGTTTTCGTCTGCTATAGGTCACGCGATTATCGGGTGGCAGAAAACAGAAGCCGTTCCTATACGTTTGCATGTGTTTTTGGACGATATCTTCATTTTGAGTTAAATAATTTCAGTTTATTTATAAAATTCCTCATATTAGTTGTATGTAACATGTATTTTAAGACTTTTTTTCAATATTTCGCAAGGTTTAAGAGAATATAATCATTCTTTCGTTGAGAATGATTATTATTATGTTGAGATATGTATAGATATCAGGATAAGTTACTTCAGGCCAGCGTCTTGTATCGTAACTCCAGTCTTCCTCTGTCAATAAATACGGATCACATACTGAATAAACCTTTCTGGGCTGTACCTGAATGTTTAATTTAGTGATATACCTTTGTTTAGATACCGTATCTAAAGACTTTGCGTAATCTGAGAGCATTTTATTCAACAAGCTGTAAGAATGCTCATTGAACGCCATGTTGAATTGAATTGAATTGAATTGAAAATTTGTGAGACTTATGCTACAGCCAGGCGGCCGGCTTTGTCTCTACATAAACGACCCGAAAAGGAAAAACATGGACGGACAGAAGCTAGACCAACTAGCACGGAGAAACTTTGAAACACAAACTTCGAACATGGGAGAAGGAAAGCGGCGAGAAGCCCCACCCGGGACCACAAAAGCAAAACGCGGGGAAGAAGAACCACGCAGACACCGCAAACCAACGACAAACAACAGACACAGAACAACACACACACACGAACAAAATCAGAGATCACCCCCAATCAAGGGAGCGAAGCGTAAAACACGCCAGGGCAACCAGCCCACGCCACGAACTCGTAGCCGAATTAATAACAGAATCATAAGAAGGGTTATCGCTAATCCTAAGAGAATTAAATAAAGCACAACGCTGCACCCGGAACTTGGAGCAGCTGAGCAAAATATGATCTGGCGTATCATTTTCATTACACGTGTCGCGCAGAGGGGAACGAGCCATATTCAACTTATGCCAAAGATGGTTGCCCTGAATCGTTTTGGTGCGCCAGCGGGCAACCAGAACATCAATCTGGCGATGGTAAATCCACCTACGATGCGTTTGATTCTTGAGGTTAATTGCGCCATACCGCTGACGATAAATGCTTCTATTCCATTCATCCTCCCCGGCAGCATACATGTCACTTTTGATCTTTCTTATGATGTCTTCCGGGCTAACCACATTAAGTTGGTCGGTAGTGAAAGGGCCATATCTACACATCTCATCGGCCACCTCATTTGGATAGATGCCCCGGTGACCAGGGGTCCAGACCAGCCGAATGGAATTGATGCTCTCAAGAGCATTAGTAGTTTTACTAGGCAGCAAAAGGATGACCGCTGGGGACTTCGAATGAGCCATGTGTAGCGCCGAGAGAACGGAAAGGCTGTCAGAAGCAATTAAAACATGATCAACCTCCTGGCCACAAATATCAATAGCCAGAACGATAGCTAGAGCTTCCGCGGTAAAAATTGAATTCAAACGATGGGTTAACATGGCTTTCCCAGAATTGGTCGAGTGGTTAAAGGCCGCTATCGCCACTTTGTCGTCGGTCTTGGAGGCGTCAGTGGCAATCAAAAAGCACTTTGGCTGGTAATTATTGACAAACTCAGCCCATAAAGCTGAAATCACCGAGTTCGGGAGATCTTTATTTTGAAAGGGGAGACCCTGCGTAACAATCTCCACCTAATGAGAAAGAAAAGTGCGGCCAGGGTCAAGGAAAAAGCTTGAGCCCAGACAGTACGTATCCATAGTGATATTCATGGTATGCAGAAAACCAGGGATAATGGATGAGTTTCCTGAAATACACCTATGAAGGTTACTGTAAAGCAAGGATTTGGTATGGAGTGACAGGTGTTTAATAAGAAAACATTTATTGAGGTGCTGAATACGGCACGCAATGCTGTTTTGGTGAACCTCAGCCCGAAGTACAGGGATCGGCGTCCACCGGGGGAGACCAGTGGCCAGACGGAGGGCAATGGAGTAAAAGCCCTCCATGGTATTAGCGTCACTCTTTGAAATCTGGGAATACAGGAAACCACAATAGTCAAATACACTGCGGATAACCGCATTGACGATTGGGATAAAAGTCCGGCTAGTGGCGCCACGAGTTTTTTACACCAAACCTTTTAGCATGTTTAGCCGACGGTGAGATTTTTCACGCAGATACTGAACCTGAGGCGCGATGGACATGGTTGACTACAGGACGCAACCCAGAATTTTGATATTTTTACTCCACGGAATAGGATGGCCAGCGATACGGCTTTCAGGGCAGGGAAATCTACCCCTTGAAAAATTTATAGCCGTGCTCTTCGATGGGGAGAGAGAAAACTTCCAATAATTACACCACTTCAGAATGTTATCAAGAGCTGTTTGCAAATCATTGCAAGTGGTACCAGGATCATCACCAATAGCATACACAAAAATGTCATCAACGTAAGTCAGCACAGTAACCCTGGACGGGGTCGTTTCAAAAATTTCAAGCATATACATAGAGAAAAGAAATGGGGACAGAACGCTACCCTGAGGAATTCCTTACGTAACCTTTTGAGGGGGGGGGAAATGTGATTGTGCCATTTCACCTTAATATTCCTATCCTGTAGCCACTTAGAAACCCATAATAAAACATTTCCACCAACACCAACGGAAGCCAGCTTGTAAATCAACCCGTCAATCCAAACGGAATCATACGTCTTTTCAATGTCTAGGTTAACAAGGAGAATATATTTTTTGTTCAGGCGAGCTTCCTGGATATCAAGGTACAGCTTGGCCAAGACAGATTGGCTGTCCCGATTGGGGAGACAGCCACCGAGGCCGGGAGGAAAAACATTGTGGCTAATAGACCAGCGAGTGAGACGATGGAGAATAATGCGTTCAAAAATTTTACTCCAAACCGAAGTAAGGGCAATCGGGAGATACGAAGAAATCAGAGTACTGGGCTTCTTGGGTTTCAGAATGGGAAGAATTATGGCAGAGCGCCACTGACTTGGGACACTGCCCGTATCAAGGAGATTATTAAAAATACCACCAATCTTGCAGAGGTTATTAGGATAAATGTGCTTGATTAGCTTTGCCGAGATGCCGTCTTCCCCGGGAGTGGTGGGTCTAGTAGCCTTGATCGCAAGCTGGAGCTCCGGAGTAGAAATAGGGTTGTTAAAATCCCCCATTACATTGGTAAGAGCGTACGGAAGGGGAGGGTGATGTGAAGTAGGGTAAAGGTTCTGGCCGAAAAGGATAGCTTCACGATAGGGGCAATTGATACAAACACCCCGATAAAGCAAAGTCCCCCCAGAAGCCTGTAGGGTAGATTGCTTCTTAAGAATGCGATATATGGTCTGCATACTGTTTTGACTATTACAGAGTTTGTTCCAAAAGCTACGAATGCTGCATTTTATATGACGCCGCAAAAGACTTGAAAATTTTTTATACTGTAACCAGTAATCACGCTAAAAAGTCCGCTTAGCCAGCCGAAGATACTTCCTTTTCTGCCCAAAGATCCAAGAGCACCTCGAGTTCCACCACTGTGGGTAGGACGTCCCAGTAATTCTTTGAGAGTGATTATTATGTGAGATAGCCTGTTTACTTGAAGACATAAGATCCGAGAAGGAAAGAGTGTTATGGCAATTCATGCTATTATTTAAATCTCGGCCAGCCCTAGTCCAATTGGTCCGAAGTCGAAAGGTAGTAGTAACACACTGAGCATAAGGGCCATAAAACTGTAAGAACATCGGACACTGATCCGAGTCAAAACTATCAGGGTGAATATAAAATTTTACAATAGGGAATAAGTCTGGAGAAATAATAGCAAGATCGAGTACAGAAGGTGAATTGTTAGCCATGAAACGGGTAGGAATGTCCCTGTTAACAATGCAAAGATCATTTCTAGCAACCCAGTCAAGAAACTGATTCACCGGGGCCAGGCCTTGACTGCCCCGTTTTAGTAAATTAAAATTTAGGTCCCCCATGATAATAAAAGGTGGTTCAATATCATCAAGAAGAGAAACGAAAAAGCCAAGGTCAAAACTGCATCTGGGATTATAGATATTTACAATGGTGAGAGGAGTATTATTGGCCCCTAATTTAACAGCAACATACTCGATGAAAGGATGTTGAATGGGGAGAGAAAGGTCGATGGAAATAACATTACGCTGGATCGCGGTGAGAACGCCACCCCCACCGCCCCCAGGCCTATCTCTGCGATACAGGACTTTCTGATTGACAGCGAAAGAAAGAGCCGGAGTAAGGAAGTTTTCTTGAGTAAGCAAAACAGGAACAGAAGCAAAAACCGGACACCGGAGCCAAGCGGCCCTTGCCCGAACACCACGAACGTTCCACGACACAACAGAAAAAGAAGCCAGACCAAAAACAAAAAAGAACACGGACAAACCAAAAGAAGGCCGCCAGACAGCCCACCCCCCTAGAGAGGAGGGGAGTCAGGAAAGGTCCCCCTCAAAAAAAAAGGGGCGGCCCAGGCGAAGGACCGGGATTATCAAGATCGGTGGTCCCGGAGAAATCCATCGAAACGAAGTCCCCAGCAGTAGAGGACAGGGGCGATGGCGAATTAGCTTGTGACAGTCTCTGTTTTTTCTTTATTTTCTCTTTAGTTTGCGGAGCACCCGACAGCGTCGGGGGGAGACATTTTTGTTCGTAAAGGATGATGTCATTATTTCGATGACTTTGTTGAAAGTTTCGACTTGAGTACTTAAAAAATTCTGGAGGGTTTCCTCAAACTTAGCCTCGAATCTTTCCATGATCTTTTCAAAGTTCGTGGTTACCTCCTGTAGATTAATCTTTTCCTCCCTATAGCTGAGAGATGCAACCCCCGCATAGGAAGGTGCCTTCCTATTGTTATTATTCTGTGCATAACGACGCCGAGCTTCTGTGATCGTTAAATGGTTAAGGCATTTGAATTTATTTATTTCCGCTTCTCGGATATATGCGCTGCAACTTTTGCTGATTGCTTCATGGCCCTCGCCACAGTTGCTACATTTCACTTTATCAGCCTGGCACAATTGAATAGCATGTTCTTCTCCACACTTATAGCATACCACAGCGTTTTTACATGCCCTAGTCGAATGTGAGAATTGGAAACAATTATTACACTGCCGGGGTCTATCTATAAAAGGCCGTATGCGTATTTCTTCGAACCACAAGTGAATCTTGTCAGGGAGTTGTTGCCCAATTTTTGTTACCAGCATGGTTTTAAGCGGAACACGATTACCTCCCGTCAGCTTCTGAAAACGACGGACTTCAAAAACTGGAATGCCATTCTCTAACAGTTCTTCCGCAACTTCATTGCAGGTGACATTTAGCGGAATATCATAAAGTAAAATCTTTGACGTAAGTGTATCCGGATTTAATCTGGGCACGATAGGTACCGACAATATTTCATTAATTTTTAACAGTTGGATGGCAGTATTGTTATCTTCCGTGACACAAACGATTTTTCCGTTACGTGTGGCCTTTAAAAAACTTAAACTTATCTTGGGACCGACGCGACTGACCAGCTCATCCTTCAGTTTTTTTGGGTGTGAAATAGGGATAGCCCCTGCAGGACTTTCAAGAAAAATTGTTAAAGTTCCCACACCTTGACCCAAAGCTTCATTCAAAAATTCATGCGGCTGGAGCTTAGCAGACCAGAAGAAGTTGTCGTCAGCCGGAGACTCCTCCATTCCAGAAAAGCAAAATTCAGAAACCACTTACCGCATACTCCGTCACCGGCAGCTGCAGAACCAACACCACAAAAAAAAACCGAGGAAAAAATCTCAAAACCACACGAAAAGCAGCCACAAGAAGCACAACGCAACACAGGAAACAAAACACAAACGGTACACGAAGAACGCCTACCAAAAAGCAGCGAAAAAACAAGATAGAACAACAAGAAACGCAACCGACCGCCACGTGTCACTAAGCCTATCAAACGCCATGTTAAATTATGCAATGTTTTGCCCCTCCTCGCCAAACAAGAATTAAAATCTGCAAGAGTTGAGATGTGACATGCTGCGAGACACTGCCCTATAAACAAAAGTGATTTATACGCAAACCACGGTGACACGTACACATTTTCCGCAGCTGAACCAGATTTCTTTTGTTTCACTTTTGCGTGTTCTTTAGCAAAATATGGCCTCAAGTTTTTATTTTTGCTTTCACTTTCTTAACGGTCATCTGGTACTTGTCAGCCAACAACTTAAGGCTATTACTCCTAATAATTTTATTTGTTTATGCGAAGGGGTTGACGTCCCACAATGCCAGTAAATTTCTGTAATCATGAATAAAATATAAAATTTCTTCCGAAGACTGCGACATTCTGAACACTGGCTTGAAAACTGCCTTGCAGAATAGAAAAGCGCATGGAATTCCGCATGAAAATCCACTTGGGTTGGATACGCTTGCGCTATCGCGACGCATGCGCTGTCCTGGAATTTGCAGGTAGTGACACATCCCTCTGAGCGTGTCCACATTTTCCCTCATTTTTGCCTCACATTTTCTCTGTGCTACATGTCGAAAGCGAAAGCGAAAGCAAAAGCGCAAAAGTGTGGACATAGCTTAACGATGACATTCTGATTAGCAATAACAAGCACGCTGAAAACAAAATCTCCTTGAAAGTCTTTAGGTTTTATAACAGCTACTGCTCTACGTCGACAAAAATTAATTTGCATATTTGTTTCTTCTTCGTTCCTTCAAATCTTTTGTCCAAAAATTAGTTATCGAACAAGTTTCCGATCGACTTTTCAAGCACTTTAAAGATTGTAAAATTTAATGAGTATGAGTTATTGTGTTAAGGTTACCTATGGATAAAAAGATGGTGAAATCTTAAGTAAAAAACCAGTCGTAAATGTGTAATTAATAAAAAAACGCCTTGTGGTGCTGAAATTTTGAACTAATATATTTTTTTTTATTTGCTCAAACAAATTCCCTTCCCTTTAATATGTCCTATACAAAATTTCACAACTTTCTGAACAATAGTTTCGACTGTAGACAACTTTAAAGTAGGGAAGTTTAATTATGGACACCCTGTATGTTCCTACCTATACCCTTCAACATAGTAAAGAGAAAGTCAATAATGCACACTGAAGCTCGAAATTATAAATTTTTTTATCAACAACCAACGATAGTAACATTTGCTTTACACTCCGAAAATAAAGATAACGAAGGATAATGATAAAGTAAAAACTACGATTAACATTAAAAAAATCCTAATGAGAAAGATGAACTTGGTAAGCTGCTATCAAACTATGAATGTTTGGCTCCATTTTTGTCAGAGCAGAATTTTTAAATCATCGCAATTGTCTATCTGTAGTCAGATTCTGTTTTTAGTAAGCAGATTTGGGACGACACTGAACCCATGTTCCATTCAATAGGATGAAGGAAATGCAATTAAAAACTTTTCTACTACAGCCCATAATCTAAGATAAAGTATCAGTATCTGATTTTGCAGACAGAACTGTTGGTAGCTTCAAATTTCAGTTTACCCCCCCCCCCCTTGGATCGTTCTAGTGACCACCGCGGGCGGTTTCGCACATTTTGGAAAAACCTGATGTCTGACTTTTCAGACTGGTATTATACTGTTGTAGGAAGCAGCGGCACTCCTGCAACATCAACTGATTTCTAATGTAGTTTGGTAGAAAGAAAAAATTATATTTATTTACGCTGGCGATTGTTTAATGTCTGCCATTAGTATTTTGCTGGTTACGTTCGAGTGTTGTGTATTTCCACTCTTTATATTAAAGACTGAAAGCGTCTTGAATAAATTTTTATCCAGGGAAGCAAGTTACGCGACCAAGCTTTATACGAGGGTTATTTCAAAAGTAATGCACACTAAATTAGTTCTTTTATACCTATTTGATTTATGACAATTTCTCTCTACAGTCCATCTATATAGTCCCCCTGATTCCCAATAGAGTTTCAACATCTAGGAAGATTTTCTATTCCTTGCAGCATGCTACATCTGTTGAGTCCTCCAATTACTCGGATAACGGCTCTTCTAAGGTGGAAAAACGTTGGCTGCGAAAAGATTCTTTCAACTTGGGAAAAAGATCGAAGTCAGATGGACTCATGTCCGGACTGTATGGTGGAAGAAGCGTCTTAAATTGTAGGTGAATAATAATAACGCTTCTCTGACTCCAGTATAAATATTATTTTATTATTTATCAGATGTTGCTTATACAACTTAATAATTAATCTACATTTTTGACATCGAATACATCTAACAGGCGCAACCAAACATTGATTCTTCTTTTTTTTATCACTTATGTTGCTACATATGTTCAACTTATTTAATTAAAATCTTGATGGCCAAACGATAAATTGATGTGGATTTAATTGTCGTCTTCCGAAGCGACACTACAGTGGATGAGACAACAATTCCCAATTGTATTTCGCTATCAAATTGGTCACAACCTTTCCTTTTTGTGGCCGTGCGTGCCACGAAAAAATGCAAGATGAGCGTCCAATCACGAAGCAATTCACGTCGGATTTTGTGCATCTTTAGACGAAATTTTTGCATCCATTCATAATAATATGCTGCACTCACACTTGTACCCCGTGGAACTTTATCAGTCATGATGAGATCATCCTATTCTTCAGTATTGATTGGGCTCGTCGAAAGGGGTCGTGGAGAAGATAGCGACTATACGAGACAAGAATTGCTGTCTTTCAACGTCAAATTGTTGTTTCAACAACAGTGCAATGTCCAGGTATTTCTGCCTTTCTTCAGATGTCAAACAGTGAGGAACCCTCCGAGCACAAACTTCAAATCTTGATGTATGATCTTTGATTTTCTACAATCACAGTACCCGATACACCTGCAGACTCTTTCAAAAATTTGTCATTTCAAAACAAAACCCGTTAGAAAACGTTCAAACACACTAGAATATTCCTCTAGTCTTCAACTGTGTTATGACGACTTCTTCAGATACAATATATCAAAACAAATTTGAAGAAACGTCAACAAACAAACTTCAAAACACTTCGACAAATCAAGCCATTTTATTTTCAAGATGACAACACAACGAATTACATTATAATAACAAAAACTAACTCGTTCGCTGTTCATTTCATTTCATTTCACTTCAGCGTGCGGTATAATACACAAGTTTTTTACACGTGCCTTTTAAAATTCACAAACCCGCTGGCGCTGAAGTCAAAGCTGTTATCTCTTTAAAAGATGACACTAACAAACTGCAAATGGCGAAAATAAATGTTCTGATTGTATCATCCAGTGCGGAATGGCGCCATCTTGTGCATTACTTTTGAAATGACCATCATAGAAATAGTTGAACATGCTTAGATGTCAAGAATGTTCAAAAGACTTACTCATCCTAGTGCTTATCAACAACACTATAATGGATTAAAAGTATAACAGAATCTCGTGTGCAACCTAAAAGAACGAGGAAAATCTGATGATAAGGTCCTGTTCACATAGGAGTCCGTTGCGTAGCGTTAAGGGAAAGATGACGTTGAGATGAAAATAAACCAATCATAGGCGTTAAAAATTTCATTGCTAATCGTTTGGAGGCCTATGATTGGCTTATTTTCGTCTTAACGTCATCTTTTCCTTAACGCAACGCAACGGACTCCTATGTGAACAGGCCCTAAGAGATAAATAAACTTCAGTATCTGAATCAAATGCGAAACTAACTAAGATAAAAACTTTATTGTCATATCTAAATCACAGGCAAAATTAATGTTATTACGAATTTAGTGCAATGTGAAACTGATACTATGTTTACAGTTAAAGTAAAAAGAAAGCCCGCAATGACAACAATTATTTTCAATTCAGTATGAAAGGAGGGGATCAGGATTATGAAATAATACCTATTAAAGTGAAGAAAAGGGTTCTCTTTTGACTGCTGAAAAGATGAATAAGGGCTTGTTCACACTGCGTCCTCCAGCATCAGCGTTACTCGTATTGACATGTTTTAAACCAATCACAGGCTTCAACAGTTTCGTGGCTAATCGTTTGAAGGTTTGTAATCGGTTAAATGTATTTCAATACCAGTAACGCTGACGCTGACGAACGCAATGTAGACAGCCTCTAAGTCATGGGTGTCTAAACTATGACCGTCTGAGGGCCACATTGAAAAAAAAAAAAAAAAAAAAAAAAAAGAAAAAAATTTCTGGGCCACACATACAATATTTTTTCAACAAATTGAAATAAAAATTAACTTTATGTAGTTTTATTAAAATAAATTAACTTCTCTTTATTATAATTTTTTTCTAATTTGAATTAGATATATATAGGTACATATTTATTTTAAATTTGTAAAAGTTTCGTTTCATTTAGTTTGGATTTCATAAAGATGAAAAAATTCAAATTAATGAGATGGATGAATTTGCTTTTGTTGAACAAGCAAATCGATATCGGGTTCAATAGACAAGGTTGCAATTCTTAATGCATTTTCAAGATGTTTGTCAGTGATCTTTGTCCTATTTTTGTTTTTTGTATGCTTCATTCTTGAAAATAATTGTTCACAAATATAGGTACTGCCAAAAGCTGAAGACATTAATAAAGCATGATTGTGAAAATTAGGATTAGGATATTTATCGCGGGGTAGGCAATCTTTATAAAACTCCAGTAAAGAAACATTCCCAAATTTTTCTTTCAGTTGAATGTCACTTTGCAGTTCAATGCATTCCATTTGAAGATTTGAAGGTATAGTGATTTCCGCTTATAAGAATCACGTTTGTTATTACTGTTTTTGATTCTTATAAGCGGTTGATTCTTATAACCGAAATTTATGTTTTTGGACAGGAACACACACACCTATATATACATATATTAGATAATTTACCATAAAATACTCTTTAATTTACATTAACTGTCTTTTATTAAAATTATTTTTTATAGTTTTAAAAATAAAACTTAATTTTTAGACCTATAAGTAGATACACATGATTATAGTAAGAGAAGAAAAAATACAATATTTGTTACAAGTTACAACATACCTGCTTAACAGTTTTTACATTTCAGCTACAGGAAGGGAGCAAGAAAAAGTTTTCTACGGTAGTTTGACGTAATGAAGTTTTCAGAAGGCTGTTTATACCTCTTTCAATACTTATAGTCTCAGACGAAGATTTACTCGGACGGGTAAAGTTGCCCCCAGGTCAAGCTAATAGGACAGTGTTGTGGTAAAGCGTTTAAGGGGAAACTATTATGTTATGTCTAATAAAGAAAGGGGTGAATTTTACGACTATATTCCATCCCATCTTATCAATCTTTCTTTAAAAAAAAAGAAAGAACTTCGTGCCTTTTGAGGGTTTAAGTAGCTTTTTTGGAAAAATGAAAGGAAAGCGAAGAGTGTAAACTGATTCTTAAAACCGGTGGATTGATTCTTTAAAGCGAAAATTTTAACATGGAAATAATTCATTTGTTTTTGTTTTCGCGATATTGATTCTTATAAACGGTTGATTCTTATAACCAGTGATCACTATAAGCGGTGGTTACTGTAATTTATTTATTTCTAGAGAAAATAGGGTAGAAAATATGTTGAAATACTCTTCATTTTTTCGAAAATTTTGAAATCTACTTTCAAACTCTTGAATTAAATCAAAAATTAATGCAGCATATTTTGCATATTTTGTGCAACTCACAGGTTTATGTGCAGCCAAAGTACTGAAATGTGTCAAATCTTTTACTTTTATTTAATTGTGCCAAAATTTCAACTTTCTTTCAAACGCTGTTATTGTTTGGAACGGGATTCAGTGAGAGGAAAGCCAACGGGTCGGATCGATTTGGCGAATTTTCGTGGGCCCCTTTTTCTGTGAAGGACTCCCTTGGCCAAAAGGATTAGGAAATCAAAATACAATGCAATATACTGCATACAAATATTGTAATTCTTCAAAAAATTCGCCGTCGAGTGGATACACACATAATTCGAAACGTAAATTCTCATGGCATACTAAGATGTTTTTATTTAAATTTTTATTTCAAAATAAATGTCAACGAATCGATTATATATGAAAAATATTGCAAACATTTATTTTTTAATAAAAATGTGTAAATTTAAATATTTTCATAATTTGCGTTTGGGCCGCATTTTAAAGGTTTTTGGGCCGCAGGGGGAGGGGAGGGGCACGAATAGAATTCAGTTAGGGTCCTCAGCGCATTTACTACCGGACGGTCCTTAAAATATGAAATATTAGGATTTTTTAAAAATTGAATGACAATCGAAATGATGTTTGAACAGTATTCAAAAGTTATTCAATGAAAAAAACAAATATAATATAAATACAATTATAAAAAAATATAGCATCGAATTTTTGTTATGGACCATAATGTTAAAAACTATGTTAAGGCTAAAGACATAATCGGAATCTTCAGTTTCACAGTTTGAAAAAGCAGGAAAAAAATTAACTTTCTTAAAAGTTTTTTGCAATTTTCCGATTTGAACTGAACTTCTATTAACGTTTTTATTTATTTCAAGTTAAGTTGGGTGGCACGTGCCCCCCCCTCCCCCCCCGACGCTAGTCTATGTTGGTCCATGATAAGTGGGAAATCTCCTCTTAATTTCTTTTTGAATTTCCCCACAATCTACGGAAAACACTTTCCTGTAAACTCTACCACAGTTAGCCCCTTTTAATAAATGGGGATCATCTAAAATCAAACTCTTTACTCCACAGTTAGTCGAGAAAATTGGATAATTCAGATATTTTCAGTTTTCAATTGAAAACCTGTCAAACAAATACTACATTTTGGTTTCACACATATATTTAATTTGCCTGTAAGTGAATTTTTTTCAAATAAGCTTTTCAGATTTACTAGCGTTTGACTAGCGCTGGACGAAGACATTGAATATTTTTCAAAGATAAGCGCAGTCGTAAAATTTTCTATTCTGTTATAAACGAGTTTGAAACGAGGTTAACTTGATCAATTTAACTCTGAGCGCATGCGCATTACTAAAAGCGGTAAGCGATAGAAATGGGAGTAGCCTAGTGTGCGTTGTGCGCAAACGTACCGTAAGAACTTGTTTGAAAATACCGACACCGACGAATGGTGTTTAGTGTTATGACAGTTGACCGTTTGTTTATACACAATTCATGAAAGGCGCGATCTTCCTTTCCAGTCAGTCAGTAGATTGTTCATAAATTTTGAATATGTTTATTACGTGCCTTCTGACTGAGATTTAGTTTTGTGAATTGTTTGAATGTGTTTAGTTTTTATTTGCTTAGAGATACTAAGTTTGTATTAAAGCTAAGATATCTGTGGTTAGGGATGAATATATTTCTGTGATTTGAAATAATTGTAGTTACATTTTAAATATGTCACCTTGTTGCGGAGACACAAGCTCTGAATCCAGAAGTGATAAGCAAAGAGGTTGCACTGATGTTCTTTGCTTGGCTATATTTTGTTTGTTTTGGGGTCTGTTAATTTTTATCGCTGCGTTTGCTTTTGTTATTGGTGATCCTACGCGTCTCGCTTATGGGCAAGATAGTTATGGTAATACATGTGGTAAACGAAATGAAGAGCTCGGAAATTTATCTTTTTCTGGAATGGACATGACAGATCGTCCTTATTTATTCTTTTTGAACATGTCGAATTTACGTGAGTCATTAAAAATTTGTGTAAAAACGTGCCCTAATGAAAATTTGTGGAGCAAAGAAGACATTAAAAAATTCGAGGATAAAACTGGTTCTCGGCTCTGTCGCTATGATATTGCCACTTACATGGATAGAAGTACTTTGTATCCGGATGTAAATGAAACGAAGGATCCTGAAGTCAATAAGTATTTCATCTATGTAGAAGAAAAAAGTGGCCACTTTGCTTGTCCTGTACCTCCAATATATCAAACCAAACCACTGTTTAATCGCTGTATTCCATTGCCAGTTGCCAGTATAACATCTGACTTAATCTATAGTACTTATGCATATTTGAATAGTTTTGATACTATTCAACAAGTTGTTAGTGATATATTTTATGCCCGTAAGGAAATTCTTTTCATGACAGGCTTGGCATTTTGTCTGTCATTTCTTGTATCTTGTACCATACATTGGCTTGCATCTTTTGTATCTTGGGTAATAATGCTTGTAGCTAGTATTGCATCTATTGCAGGAACAGGTGTTTTATGGTGGGCTTATGCTGATATCAAATGGCAGCTTGATTCAACTCCTTTCAATCAACTTCTTTCAGAATCAGCCCAAAATGAACGTACATTTTTAATTTATTCCATATTTGCAACTGTGTTTACTTTTGTGTTATTACTGCTTGTTTTAGTCATGAGAAAAAGAGTTCACATCGTGGTAAAACTTTTCGAGGAATCTGGGAGTTGTATTAGAAACATGCCATTAATCTTATTTCAACCGATCTTTACATTTATTGCACTGATGCTGTTTTTTGTTTATTGGGTTGCAGTACTTTTAGCTTTAGCTACAGCATATTATCCTACTAAGAATAAAATTGAAAATCCTCTAAAATTAACAACAGAACCATTATTAATGAATGTATCTGCACTACCTACAACACCTACATTAGAACATGAAAAGTTACTGAACAAAGCATTTACATTAGTAAGTTTTAGTCAAACTTCTTGGGTACAATATATGTGGTGGTATCATATAATTGCTCTTATTTGGACCAGTGAATTTATATTAGGTTGTCAGCAAATGGTAATCGCTGGAGCGGTAGCTACATGGTATTTTTCTAGAGACAGAAGTCAGGTGTCTTGCCCTGTGGGCAAAGCAGTTTACCGCCTCTTCGTTTATCACATGGGATCAGTTGCCTTAGGTTCTTTTCTTATCACACTATTTAAAATTCCACGTTTAATCTTGACATACTTAATTAGTAAAATGCGTAAACATCAGGAGTTAAAATGTGTATCATGGTGTTTAAAATGTTGTACTTGTTGTTTGTGGTGTATGGAGAAATGTATACGTTATTTAAACCATAATGCTTATACTATAATTGCAATTCAGGGTATGGGATTTTGTCCTGCTGCTAGAGAAGCTTTTGATATATTGGTATCAAATGCTTTGCAAGTAGCTACCATAAATAGCGTTGGGGATTTTATTTTGTTCTTAGGAAAATGTAGTGTGACTGCTATTACTACATTTACTAGCATCTTAATTATGAAGAATGATCCAAACCTTCATTTTTATGCTATACCTGTGTTACTTGTTTGCATATTTTCGTATTTGATTGCTCATTGTGTTTTGTCTATATATGAAATGGTTATTGATACATTGTTCTTATGTTGCTGTGAAGACATATTGAGAAATGATGGGTCTAAAGAAAAGCCTTATTTTGGTGGAAGTCTTGTTCGGTACATAAAAGGTGGTGAGTCAGGTCAACCATTACAGCCTCTGAATAAAGTTGGTGGAGATACTTCAGATGCAGAATAAGTAAAAAAAAATTCTCATCTTATTTTTTGTTATAATGTTTAATAAGAACTTTAAAGACATCTATTTATATGAAGGCAGTCAGATTTTAAGCAAGTAATAATTTTCACATAAATGTTTGAATATTTTTACCCTCCTTAAGCTATTACTTATATACTGTGAAAAAAATTAGCTCCTTTGTATGTGTATTTGGGGAGAGTCAAGATTTGTACTTAATATTTTTTAAATTTAAGCTGTTCAGTATTTTATCATGTATAAGTCAGTGAACTTGTTGTGGATGGATGTTATTGTGCCTTTGAGTTAACAGTATTGTTTAGAGCAGAAATAGTGTAAAAATTTCATAATATTCTCAAACCAGCTTTTCTAATCTGAGAAATCCTTTAAATCTAAATGTTATTACTCTTTTAAATTTTAATATTTTGATTTATAATGTAGTATATTAGGCATTCATGATTAGAAAATATTACCATCATATTTTGGTTATTGTAAAGATTGTTTGTTGTAAATAATATATCATTTTGTATGTACAGAGCATTTCATCAGAGAACGTGTTCTTTTGATAAATATCCATCTAAGCTTTTGATGTACAAATTATATATAAGCTAAATTAATTGCACCCATTTTAGATCTATAGATATCATAATAATGGTGCTTATATGAAATATTCTAAAAGCATATAATTTGTTATACATGATAGATAATTATTGTTTGGTTGATGTCGTGGAAAATCTTAATTATAGCTAAGCTTTGTGCAGTATTAAGACAAAGAAAAATGATAGGTTACTGCTCATATTTTTTTATTGTATATGTATATATGTATGTAATAAATTCTGGACATTAACCTACAAAGTTCTGTTTAATTATTATTCATGTTGTAATTTTTTTTCAATACTTTTGCAATTTGATTGTTTTAATAACAGTGGTTAGTGCTCTATGATGGATCTCCATTTAGTATAAAGCATTAGACTAATCGCTTGAATAATGTATTTTGTAAAGAGGATAGATACCTAGCTCTATCATTTTCTGATTGGTTTATATACATATATGGATGCTAATCCTTTATTTATGAAATTTGTTTTAAACATGTATGTAATGATGCCTTAATGTAGTACCTCAAAAGCTTCATTTTATCCATGCACATTCTTATTGCTCTTGAAAGTGTAATGTGTGATATGATAATATGGGTGTCCTGTCATATGTAAAGAAAGGACTCAGTTACATTTTGAGCTAAAGCACAAACCATGAAGTATATAAGACTTGTTTCTGCTTTTTAATGTGGAATGCAAAATGAAATGTTCAAATGTATATAGGGAAATAGTCATATTTGTTTAGCTTTTTTAAACCAAATAAATTTCCCGTTCATAATGGTATGAAGTTTGTATTACCATATTCATGTACAGAAACTGTGATCATATTACTCAACTGTACTTCAAAGTAAACATTTTTGTTCTTATTTTTATATTAATCAAGAATTTTGTTTCCTTCTATATTTTTTATTGCAAAGTTTGTGTTGAATTTGCTTGTCATTCAGGAGAAAACATTTGAGTTATCTCTTGCATTCGTTTTTCAATATTGTGTAATATTTTACAGAAACTGTTCTCAGTTATTGATATATTTTTGCAGAATTTAGTTCAAACCTTTAAATAAAAGTATTTTGTGCTATTGCTTCCGTTTTTACTAGTACAGCAGGAAAAGCAACTGCTGTGTGATCTTGTCATGAAATTAATGATTTACAGTGAATACTTTATCTTTTGTTTATTTGTGTAAGATTGTTAAAAGCTTATTTTCTGATTATGTACAGTGTGTCTCATCTCTAATTGAAATGATCACAGGCTTACTATATTTGTGAAAAAATAATCCACTTGAAGAGCTATCATATTATATTCTGATAAATTTTGATCAGAACATCAGAGGGAATGATTCAAGAGGACTTTATTTAATGCCCCAGAACTGGCTTGAAAATGTTTAAAATTCCAACAAACTGATATTCATTTTCAGAATTTCTACATAGTTTGAAAATTGCTTATATCATCTAATTTTTTAGGTCCTTAAAAATGGTTGTCACTATTTTTTTAAACCAGATCATGGTAACAATAGCTGAAATACCCCCACTGTATTAATTTTTCAATAACTGTTTAAAAATGTAGACATAGTGAAAGTTGTGAAATTGAACAGAATGAGATGGGCAGGTCATCTTTTGAGAATGGATTCAGAGAGAGCACCATTGAAAGTTTTTACTGCAGTCCCCTTCTGTGAAAGACAGAGAGGAAGACCAAAAAAGAGATGGAGGAGGGACTGCCTGGATTCGAACCTTAGTGCCATGAAGTTTAAGATCTTGAGATCCAAGGCTGGTGGGAGGGTAATTTGGAGGAAACTTCTAGAGAAGGCCAGGGCCCATGTGGTTCTGTCGGGCCAATTAGGATGATGATGATGATGATTAATTTTTCAATGCTCTTTTGAAAATTTATGTCTTGATATCACTCTTAGCTTTCTTAAATTTTGTTATACTTGCAAATGATCAGATTGCAATTGATTTTGTTTGGTATATGTACATATTCCAAGCACTAAAAATTTTAACATCACACAATGGGAAAATTTCAAATAGGTCAAAACTAATTACCTAGTAAATAATTGAAAATCGTGAAACATCATGCATTGTATCTTTACCATGCATCCTACAGTTTTTCCTGTCTTAATATAACATTCTATGGTCACTTAGTTAAGTATAAGAATTTTAGAAGGAATAGTTCAAATCTTAGATAATTATCTTAAAATTTTTAAAAGGAAAAGAAATTTGAAAATTACATTTTTTCTATTTACTTATAAATATTTTGACAGAACAAAATTAAGACAAAGTATCAAGTGTTTTCCATTACTGGTTTCTTTCTTTATCATTACAACAAACTAATAAAAGACCAATAGCAAATCTTAGAGATCTGGAAATAATGCTGAGCAGACACCCTGAACATTGAGTGTTTTCAAAATTTCCATTTTTTTTTATTATTTACAGAATTTTTAAGTTTTAATTCTGTATTTATACAATCACTCGCTCAAATTCATTTCTTTCATGCATAAAAACAAACTGCATAATAACAAAGCCATGCTGTAGCAGTTGTGAAATCATAGCAACAAACTAGGGAGGAAAATTTGGTTGAACTACACTTTTAACTCCTACATGCTTTTTTAACCTTTAGCTTATGGGGCCCATTTTTCCAATTCCCTCTTTAGAATGGGAATTTTCACACCCCCTTTGTAAGAACAGCCATTAAGGGAGTTATATATACATATTCATTCTTGGGATACATGCTATCCACCCTGTAAGGAAAAGGTTAAAATGCTAATATGCCAAGAAGTTTTATACAGGTTTATAACTTATAGAAAACTTGTGAAAAATGCTACAGATTCTTAAAATCCACAATAAATATAAGGAGGTGGCAACTAAGCTCTGAGTTGAATAGGTCATCGTTAGGCCAATGATCCTTAGGTGTGATTGTCTCTACGGAGATTCATTTATTAGCTTCGCTAATGCGTGTTTCCTGTGTTTGGGCTGGTGGTCCCCCTAATTTATTGCATTTGGAGTGTCTATTGCATCCCTCCCATGATGTTCTAAAATTTTTTCATCTCCACTATATATATATATCAAAGTTTTCAGTGGCTAAATGGTTAAGGCATCAGCCTGCCACACCAGGGGTGCTGGTTCAAATCCTGCATAAAGCATGGTTGTAATCTGGGGTAATAGTCAGTCTTCCTGCAAAGGAAGAGCTGCAGTCTACTGTGGGTGTCATCGTTTGTATTATAAAAATTCTGTGTGTGTATGTTTCTATTTTCTGTCTTATCTTCATATGTACATCATACTGGGGTCTCAGAATGTCAGCCCTAGGGACCTTAATAACAACAACAACATATAGGTTTATTTGGTTACTTCACTATTCTGACACGTGCAATGAGTTATCTCTAAAAGCAGTGTTTGTTACTGACCGAGAAACTAATATAAAAATGCATGTTTATTAAAACTATAAAATTATATGTACAAAATTTAGAATACAAAATATAAGAATATATATCTATATCATGCTGAACATGATCCAGTCAACTTGATTTTAAGTTCAAATCCATTTTCACAAACAAACTTCACTTCACTTTCATAACTACCGGGTCTCTGTGGCTTGAAGTGCACTGGAAGTGTGAGAAATTTTCGAGACCTAAAGGAAAATGTAAAGATATAAAAAGGATTAAATATAAAATGGGTACAGAAAATGTTAACTTTAAGCTTTTTTCAGCTTCTTGCCAACTGCAAGTACATTAAGAAAATATTTTAATCAAGAAAATAATTCCATAATTTGTTGTGTATTTAATTTATACAGTTTTAATTTATAAATATCTATTCTACAGATAAAGTGAACAAGTAATGACTATTGTTGAGAAAAAACGAAAAATGACTGCTTGATTTTAAAAAGTGAAGGAATCTTTTCAAAGAAAGAACTTCAGTGATATATTGCAGATGTGCAACTTGTTATAAGGGGATTATACAGTACTAAAATAATTTAGTTAAAAAAAATCTATTTATTCACTCTTTAGGGCTCTGCCTCCTCAAAAAACTAGTAAGTGAAGAATGTGGTAAATGCACTTTTCTTTGCATACAAACAATGCTTGCAATTTCATCACATCAAATGCAATAGGAAGCACGATACACAATGTAATCTTTTATATATTTAAGATCTAGTTTTAGGAGTATCAAATTTATTTTCCCTTTGAAATCTTATTAAATACTACACAATGCAAAACAGTGTAGTAATAAAATTATATATATGACATTAACTGTGAGCCAACTTTTCAAAAAGATTCACTTTTAATAATATTACCACCACATTAAATATTTTCTATGAAACTTTTTAGCATATATATTTTAACAGTTATATTTTTCAGTTAACTTTTCTGCTCAATATTTTCAATGAAGAGATAGATTTTCATAACTATGCTGATTTTTTTTAAACTCAAAAAGTTTCATTCTCCCCCCCCCCCCCCCTCCACAAAATTATTGAGTAAATTGTGAATAATGAATTGTAATTTTATAATAACACTTATCATGAAATATCTGCCACGCATCTAAATAGACAAATTATTATTATTTTTTAAATGAAAACTGACACTTACTTAAGTGTTAATGTTGAATATTTTAAAGCAAATGGCAGCTTAGGTTTCAGGACAGTGAGCTGAAATTGATAAAATATTTATACAAATATATATTTAAATATAAACAATGTTCATGCTACATGAAAATTCTAAAAACCACCATTTAAAAAAAATTTTTATGAAATGGTGGAATCGTATCAACTGTTTAGCAAATACAGTATCATTTAGGAACACTTTAAATTTCTATGAGTAGCTAGTCTGCAATACTTCAGAACTGATTATTAATTCATTGATGCTATTATGTATTATATAAACAGTCCCAACAACTAATGGAGATTTGGCAACTGACTTTTTAAAATACATTTTAAAACTTGAAGGTAAATATACATCTTGTATAATTTTGGCTGCATTTCAAGACATCCTCCATAAACCTTCTATAGTGTACATGCATAGGAGTTATATCATTGAGACAGGTACAGTCATGCTAACATCTTAGGGCTAGGTTTCCTTTCCTCCATTCTGATTTGTGTTTGAAATGAAAATAAATTTGAACACAATGTCAGAGTACCAAAGGCTGTGAAATTTAGGTACTTTTCCATTAGTCTGGCACAAGTGATATATTACCAAATATGGTTCACTAATCACATTTTCTGTTGTTTTGTTTAATTAACTGTAACTCCTGTAATACGTGTACATGAATAAACAGAATATATAAGTAACCATGAATATTTTATTAATTCAGTAAATATTTAGTTAGGAGTTTTAATGAAAAAAAGTATCCCTAAAATGTCTACTAAAGCCATTTACATTTCCCTTAACAGGAATAATAATCATTCTATGACAATAAGAGAACTACTAAATATTGACAATAATAAATTAATTGATGGAGATATTTATAATAATGATTATTCATGAGGGATAATTCCTCAAAGGTTAAAACCCACATTACAGGTTCAACCCTAACTTTAAAAAGGATACTTTGCTTACTGCCCTTACTCTCTCTTGAACAGCATCCTGGCACATACAAAATTAAAAAAGCCATGGAGAAGACTACATCTCTAATACCCTGCTAGAATTCTGCTCAATAATTTTTCATTTACTATTCTTTTAAACTAGTGCACATTTAGGCCCTATTACATCTAGCATGAAATGGCAATATTCACATCTATCCCCAGGGGTGCAGTGGCCCGGTTGGCAAAGGGGTCGAGCCAGTGATCTGAGGGTTGTGGGTCTGATGCCGATTGCTGACGAATCTACCACCGTGTACACTAATGGTAGCTGGTGCACATAAAATCTGTCATGGCCACAATGTTGTCCAAGTTCTCAAATTTACCTCTGGAGGTGCAGGGTCAAGTGTTCTGGTCTCATCATGTGACTTGGTTCAAATTATGGGAGCATTACCCCCCCCCCAAAGGGGGGTAATACTGGTCCCCCTATATGATGTTCCCAGAAAAGTGGCCAGGAAAACCGTGGTGTCATGACGGTAAAGATAATGTCCAAGAATACTGTCTGCCATATTGGAGAAAAAACAAACAAACAAAAAAATATATCCCCAGACAGGTCTTTATCACATTAACCTTATTAACTTACAACTTAGTATTCTCTTTCTCTCAAATGATGACTATGTATCTATTGGATACATAAATGTCTTTTGTTATCGAAATGAAGCTATTTTATTTGTTTAAATGAGTCTCAGAACTCCATATTTATCCCAGTATCCATGCAGCAGTATTATAGAAATCATGCACAACCCCCAAAACACAACACTTTTAAACATATATCTGTGGCTTGTTACAAGAAATGACTAAGTCAATTTTTATAAAAATGACATTTTTTGCTTATGTCTTTTGAAGAAAAAAATATTTTCAATGTAAGAAGTACCCAAGTCTGTTCAATGGTTTAGAAGTATTTTCTACACCATTGGACAGATTTGGGTACTTTTTACATTGAAAATAATTTTTTTTAAAAAGAGACATAAGCAAAAAAAGTCATTTTTGAAAAAAATGATTTAGTCACTTCTTGTACCAAGCCACAGATATATTGAATTACTCTATGTTTATAACAGTGATAGAATTTATTTCACTTCTTATTTTTTAATTTATTTTAGACCAAATCAAAGTTCCTATGAACAGTCACACAAAATATAAGAAATATTACCAACATTTTATACAATGGTTCATAAGATATTTTTGGATAAAGAAACAATAAACATAAAAATATTCTTACTTTATTTTCTTTAAAAGCTATATTTTTTAAAGTGACCCTTAAAGTTGACTTTTGCCCAGATGCTGTTGTGGGAAATTTACAGACTTCAGTTTCAGAAAATATTTCTGTTTTGGCTCTGTAAAAATAATCGGGAAACTTCAGCTTAGAGTAAACTTTACAGTAAGTGTTATTTACAATGATTTTATCCATTGAAAGCAAGTTTCATAGCTTCAACAATATTTACATATCATTTCTTACATTTTGGAAAGACAAAAAGGACATTAATTGATTTGCATATTACATCAGTATAGTTTTGTACAAGGATAAATATAATATAACAACATAAAAATCATAATGTTATTGTAGTTAACTAAAAGCAGACAGACTTTTAGGTAGTATGCTTTTCAAAAAGGCTTTGTTAGAGAAGCAGTATAATTTAAATCTGAATTTCTGAAAGTGTTTTGGATCACGGGCTTCTTAACTGAATTAAACTTTTTATAATGCCCCTCTCCTGTGTTTAACAAATACCAGAAAATTAAAAAAAAATTAATGTAAAATGTTATCAAGTTTTCATTATCGAGTTAGCAAACAATATCAAGTTAGAAAAACAAAATAAGTATATAAAAATTAAAAAACAAAACACAAGTATAAATTGTACATTTTCACGACTATAAAATAAGGTTCAATGCATATACTGATAAAACACTGATATATCTACAATCAAACAGTTCATATACAACCTACAGGAGTATTAGAATAAAGCAAATATTTAAGATATTGTAAGAGATCATAAAGAATAAATACAGTCGATTCTGGTTAATCGGACCACATTGGGACTTGATCATTTTGGTCCTAATAACCGGCTGGTCCGATTACACGAACATGCCCAATTAGGCTTACGCAATAGGATTTGCTTTGGTTCCTTAGGATTCGGTCCGAATAAGCGGCTGGTCCGATTAACCGGTTGTCCAATTAACCGGATTCAACTGTACAAAGGAAAGATAATGAAAATAAAAAATATCAATTCTGTAAACACTGTTTTTATACCACAGGAACAAATAAAGCAACAGAAAGACAAAGACTGGTTTCTGAATATTCAGATATTTGATTTTTAAGGAAAAGAGTAAGGTGTTAAACATATAGAATAAAAGCAAACACTATGGTATGAAAGAGAACACATTACATATACAGTAAAAAGAAATAAGAGATATGCTATGAAAAGAACAGCTAATTTTTGTGCCAATTTTAATATATAGTACTCATGATTTCCAATCAAGAAATCTACAAATGCAATTAAAGTTTCACTAAAAACAACTTAAAAACAGATTTCACAGTTAAAGATAACAAATTAGATGCCTATTAAAACACATAATCTGAAATTAAAAAACAAAACAAAACAAAACACAAATTTTTAACTAGTATTATTTAACAATAATTATCCTTGTAAATTAATCACATAAGTTAATTTTGTTTTGCAAATAAATGGTTTTATGAACTGTTATATTAAGTCTGACTTGAGATTCTACGGCAAGGATCACACATTATTGTCAGTCTGCAACAAGGGAAATATAAATAGTATATTATAGTCAGTCTGCAACAAGGGGAAAAAAAAAAAAAAAACCTTTCGAATCTGAATTCTGACAGGTAAACAATCCTCTTAAGCATTTTTCAGAGTTTGTTTGGTAAGACATTCACACACATGACCTGAGGGACAATGATTCATATGAACAGGGCATGTCCCAAATTTCATGCTCAAGAATACATATGTGTAATAAAAAAAAAAGGGGGGGGAGGGTATATAAAAGTCAATTGTTCCTTTAGAATTATTTAAATTTGGAAAGTGCTGGCATAAAAAACGTAAATCTTTGAGAGCTACTTAAAAATTTGGATATTGTATTATAAAAAATATATTGTTTTAATTCCCAATCAAAATCTCCTCCCCACTAGACAGTTTTTTTCAATTGACAAAATACTAGGGTTTGATTCCCCCAATGACGGTACTTAACTGCTTTTACTTAAAAACTGAGTTTTCAGCTTATAAATGAATGAGGACTTATATCAAATGAATTTTAGCGAATTTTACTATCATACCTTTAAAAGTAGTTGAAAGCACTAAAGTCAACTTTTACTTCATAAGTATTAATTAGACCAGGATCTACAGTTTAGATCCAGTTCTGAATGGTCACAAACATCCATGCCAACAGTGGGAGTCAAACCCATCATTCTTTTAAAGAACTTACTGAAGCTAAATTACAAGAAAAAATCTTTATGTTGATGTCCCAATATTTTCATTACTTCAGAAAGCTAAAATTAAAACTAACAATTTTTAAAAGTGAGACAAAATACATAATAGATATCAATAATTACTTTTTCTTTACAGCAGCTGCTGGATTTTTATTGTTGATCTCAGAACTTCTGGATTCAAGAATGGTAGGAAAATCAGCAACAGCCTATAACAATTTCACACTGAATTCAATATGAAATAAATATATATATATATATATATATATACAACATTTTTGTCATGTATAAATTAATACAGAGGAACTAAACATTTAATTTATAATATTAATATTCTATATTAACCCTTTATGGGAATATTGGCTCAAAACTTCGAGATCTGAAATTGATTTTGTCCCCCCCCCCCCCCCCCCCCCGGCAAGTAATAATTACATTTGCAACCCACTGCAAAAAACATTATTATGAACTATTGTTTAAACATATGGCAAAGCACACCACATAGTGACAAAAAAGGCCAGCATTACAAAATAAATAAATATACACCCAATTATCTTTTTGCATGGTTTTGAAATAACACGGTCAAAGAAAAAGAATCGATTACTTTTTACAGTGTTTTCCATTCGGATAGGCATAGGCATAATTAACTTTAGAGGCTCCTGGGAGCTAGAGCTCCACATCCTCTGTATTCAATGTGGAATGTATCATGATTACCGTTCTCAAAATTGATTATAATAGTACCGAGAGAGTGTTTGAAGAAAGAGAGGAGAAAAAAAAAAGTGAATTAAATTAAATTACAAAGAGCTTTAACAGTTTAGCTTGGTAGGCAATGAAGAAATAACTGGGGGTGAAGAGAAAAGATTAATAAAAGAGAGAGAGTATTTTGGAAAAAATATTTAACCCGAGACAATCAAGAAAGATCCAAAGAGTAAGGATGGCCAGACAGAGATCTGTTGTGCTGACATTTAAAGTTTTAAATACATGAAATTAGTGTAATGACATTTAAAAGTTTAAGATATGAATTTATTATTACTATCATTTAGGTGGCTGGTATATTATAATTTTTTTATTTTATTTTATTTTATTGGCTGGAGAACCTTTGTTTTAAATAATAGAAAACTAAATATTTTCTAAAGTTGCTACTCCTTTTTCCGTTTCAATCCTGTCCCTTCCAGCTATGGGTAATTCAATACTTTCAGCAGTGCCATTTTGTCGTGAATCCGTGAACTCTCCCATGATCTCAGGGATTAGAACACCAGAACATCGGAATTTTAATGCTTTTAGCAAATCCCTGACTCACCAGAAAGACCACCGAAGATCGAGATTCCGCGAAAGGGGTTGTTTACGTCTGTGACGCGCAAGGATACAAACAGAGGCTTGGCGAGACTCCCCAATAGGAGAAGGAGAAGCAAGAACTACTTTTTTCGACGCGGATGTTTCAAGTGAAAAAGTGGCTCCGGAGTTGACAACAAAAAAAGTCGTGGAGAGACAGACAGATTTTTTACCTTGAGAGAGCAGAGTCGCCCCCTTGACTCCCTGATGGAGAAAAAGATGCGTTGCTGCAAGATGATGGAGGACTTGAATTCACGAAGAGGCCTATAACCTTTTTTAAATTGGGCATGCCCTCCCTTAAACTCCCCTAAACTTTAATCTTTCCTTATGGCCTTTCTTTCCTATTTCATTTCTTTATTTTTTCTAGACTGCAGTCATTAAACCGGTAATATGCATTTTATTTGATTTTTTTATTATTAAGGTTTTATATCAAGTTTTTTTAAAATTTTACTTATTTTATTTTTTAAATTTGATTTTTTTTTTTGGTTCTAACCAGCCACCAACTAATTTTTGTTTTATTATTTCGTTATGTGTTTAATTCATTAATTAAAAAAAATATATATATATATGTGTGTCATCGGGGAATTGTGCCTCTTACTTGTCAAGTTTTAAATTTTTGTTAGAGATTACGATAAGAGTAATAGGAAGTTAATATTTAAATAAAATTTGTGTTTTACCCCTAAGCTTGTGTCTCGTCGTCAATTCTTTATTGAAGAGTAAGTTTTAGTTATTTCTTTTTTTGTTAATTACAGAATCGTTAAAATACTCGCTACTCCCTTTAGAACTTGGTTATTGCGGTTAAAATTAAATTCTTATTTTTTTTTAGGTTTTCACAACGCGCCTCAATCTAATGTTAATCCTTAAGATTTTCTAAATTAATTTAAATTAATAATCTATACGTTAAAACATCAGTTAAAATAAATTAATAAGAAATAAAAAAATACGGTCCCAACAGATCCAATGAGTGCGAAGCAACAAATTCTACGAGAGCTAATGAGAAATGAGTCAGTGGGCAGAGCAACATGAAATGTTTTTCATTAACTTTAACATGGTTTGAAAATCTAAAAAAAATAAATAAAAAATATTGAGTGCAATGTTATCAGAGAGTATTTTAGAGAATGTAAATGATTCCATGTTAGTTTATATTCGTGATGACGAAGGAGTGGCTCCACTATCTGCAAGTACTATTCTAGAAGGCCGCCAACTAGCCCATAAACTTGGAAATCCAATTTCTTACAAATGATTTCAATGTCGAATGAGATGTACAATTCCAAAGTGATTTAAAAATGATTATGTCACATTATAAATAATCATATAAAGAACTAACAAAAACAAAATTGCAGTGCCTGACAAACAAATTGGTATTCAAACCAGAGAAAAAAAACAAAAAACACAAGAGTGTTTTCCTTTTTCACTCACACACTATCCTAATTTTATTTAAGATACACTTGTAGATATATCACCATTCAATATTTCCAGTGACAAGAGGGATTTTTTGCCCCTGAAATATAACAGGAAATGGGCGCATTTATTGTCTAGTAGTGACACTGAATGACTGAAAGATTATGTATATGTATGTATGTATTAATAAAGAATAAATTCAATCTATTTTTAAAACATTTGAGACTGCCACAATTTTACAATTTAAAATAACCTGTATAAACGTAATTAAAATAAGATGTGCAGATTTCCTCTTACATATCAATTCACGTTCAGTCGATCAAATCCAAATTTCATATGAAAATTAACATTATTTTATGAAGTTTATTTGGATGGAACCTATCTATCATTTTTATATGTTCACTGTATTTTTTCCCCACAGTTTTTTTTTATGTAGGACTACGTTCCTCCATAACGGTCCTCCAGAAAGAAAAATTTCAGACGCTAAAACCATCCTTCATCATGAGTTACAATTTTGGCAGCGCACCAAACCCATTCTGTATTGCTTGGTCAAGCAGTAAACAGTTAAACAGAGAAGTAACAAAATGTGTCAAAATTTTGACATATATATAGATACATATAACATAACACATACATACGAGGGTCATTTTTTAAGTAAGAACCGTTTTGTAATAGAGTAAGAGAAACTTTAGTTATGAACGTTAATTGTATCACAAACTAAAATATGAACATTTTTTTACTTTTCAACATAGTCATTTGTCATTAACATTTAAACATTTGTCAAGTTGTGTCACCAGCTTTTGGATCTCATCATCAAAATTCCTTAAGTTTTGGAAACAGATGAGAGTCTGATGGCGCTAAATCAGGGCTGTATGGTGGATGATCCAGTAATTCCCAATGAAAATTGTCCAGTTGCATCTTTGTTCTTGCAGCAAGGTGAGGCCGAGCTTTGTCGTGAAGCAGAACTCTGCTGCTAGAGAGCAGTCCCCGCCATCGATTTTGACAATTTTCATTGGGAATTACTGGATCATCCACCATACAGCCCTGACTTAGCACCATCAGACTCTCATCTGTTTCTAAAACTTAAAGAATTTCTTGGTGGAAAGCGCTTGAAAAATGATGACATGTTGAAAGAAACTGTTACTAACTGGTTTAACGGTCAGGTGGAGAGTTCTTTGATGATGGGATCCAAAAGCTGGTGACACGACTTGACAAATGTTTAAATGTTAATGGTGACTATGTTGAAAAGTGAAAAAATGTTCATATTTTAGTTTGTGATACAATTTACGTTCATAACTAAAGTTTCTCTTACTCCATTACAAAACGGTTCTTACTTAAAAAATGACCCTCGTACATATATACAGAGGCTGTTCGCACATTTTTTAGATGATTTTGGTAAGCGGTAATAAAAAATCGTTTGCTGCAAAAGAAATAATTGCAATTGTACTATGTTTCTAAAAGTCAAAATTATCGTCCGCGGCTTGAAAGTTTTGTTTTTATTCAAAATGGCGTTTTTAACAAAGCAGTGGTTCGAAGGCTACATTTATGCTCTTTCCGAAGAGAAATATGCATACTCCGTTATCCAAAAACGATGTGAGAGTCATGGTTTTGTGATATCTAAAGCGTTGATAGGTAATATCGTCAACAAGAAAGGAAAAAAACGTCAAATTGGAGCCTCAAGTGGGACAAAAATTCCAAACAAGTATCCAAGGAAAAAACGGACATCTTCGACTATTGCAAAGGTATGTTGTTTAATGTTAAAAGAAAATCCCCCTAGTCAAAGGACAGTTGCAAAATGATTAAAATGCTCGGTGTCCACTGTAAACAAAATGATAAACGTTGATTTAAATCTTAAGAAAGCGAAAAAACGCAATGTGCATCGTCTTCCAAATCATATCGCTGAACGCAGGACACGCTGCAGAATTCTATATGAGAAACACTTATCCAAAGAAAAATGGAAAACAATTGTCACAATAGATGAATCATAGGTGTATTTAAATGATTGCAACAAAAAAAAGAGCCATTTATTATCATAAAAGGGGAGAAAAAATTTAAGTACATGGTTCAAAGAATAGAAAGAAAGTTTTTCTAAGGGATTCATGATTGTTGCTGGTTTTTCTTATAATGGCAAGTTAAAAATAAAGAGAGTGGAAAAAAATGTCAAGATTAACTCCAAATACTATCAGGAACATATTTTATCGCAATTTTTCTGAATGACATACCATCGCTTTACCCACAGTGCCATCAATCTGTGAGACTCCATCAGGACAAAGCTAGCAGTCACACATCAAAATCCACTGTAAATTTCCTAAAAGAAATGGACCAAAAAACTAAAAGGGTATCAAGGCCATACCCTTCACTGATATCCCTACTAAATCTCCCGATGTATCACCTATGGATTTTTGTGCTTTCGGACTTTTAAAATCTGCATTATCCAAACGTCGTCCCAAAACCCTTACAGGACTCTGGAAAGCTGTTCAGGAGGAATGGGATAGAATACCTCTTCTGACACTTCAAAAGGCATTATTATCCTGGAAATTGCGGTGTCGAAAGATAGTTCAGAATAAGGGATGTCAAATAGAACATTTAAAACACAAGAATTTTATGTAATTTAGTTTTGTGAATACAATATACATCGTCTAAAAAATGTGTCAACAGCCTCTGTACATGCAAAAGAGGTAAGCAACGATAAGTAATCCTATGTTAATGACCCACGGTAGTGTTGTTAGAAGAGACTACATGAGTTTTTTTTTTGGCATAGTAGTCTCTGGAACATATCCCCCATGCAAAAACAGAATCTGGTGTACATATATAGACACAACAGGCCAACACATGTCTTGTGCCCCAAAAAGAAAGGAGGAAATATACAACAGAAACAAGTTTGATACTCGCCCAGGCAGACAATTATGAAGTACCTTAGTGCACATAAAAATTTCAATTTAGTCAACTTGGTAACTTAGGTGCTTCATTCAGGGAAATATATTTCCATAGATTGTTTTATCTTTTATCTCTTATTTGGTAAAACAACATGAGACAAATAGATAAGAAATTAAATTGAAGGATATTTTAGATTCTATTTTATTGTTAAGTATGAGCACATAGTACATTAACATTTGTAATTTTTCTGTTTTCTAATTTCAATGATTTTGCAATTATATTCATGGCTTGACAAGTAATTGATAACTATTTAAAACAACAACTTAATGGAAAAGAAAAAATATAAATATTTTGCTCTATTTTAATAAATTAATGCTCTCTAATGTAAAGTACAAAATAAACTACTACAGCAAATAAAAGATATTCTAGCATTTCAGTAACCAATAAAAAGTGAACTACCAATATCAATGACAAATTATTTTTATCTATATACAGTGGAATCTCGATTGATCGTTCTCCAAATCATAATTTTCCCGTATGTGTCATTTGTTTCATATAGTCCCGTTGATCACATTGCTTTATTATGTTCCCGCATCTATTGATTTACCACATTTGATGTTCAATTCAGTCGGTCCCTTGAAAAACGATAGATCGAGATTCCACTGTATATAAAACAGTTCCAAAACTGACTGACTGAGTGATAGATAATGCACAGACCAAATCACTGGATCTAAAGGGTTGACATTTTGCATGGCGATTGTTCTTATAGTGTAGGGGTACACTAAGAAATATTTTCGAAAGATTCTTCTTAGATTTTTTAAAATTAAAATTTTAAGCTGCATTTTAAGTTTGCATTTAAAATAATAATCGGAGGGTTATAAAACTTATATCACGAGAAAGATCATAAAAATCTCTCTATTCTAAAAAAAAGTAACTGGCGCCGCCGCTGCCACTGTCAAAAGCTTATCACGCTATCTCCTCTGAAACTGCTGGGCGTATGGGGTTGAGACCGATACCAATAAATGCAGAAAAATGCAGGGAAGAAAGTAACACATGTCTCACCTTCGTCGGACTTTAAGTTTTTTTAAAAATTTTATGCTTTGTGAAAAAATATTGACTTTTTCAAGTTCAGATTACGATAACTCGCCAAAAATTAATTGTAGAATTTTGATCTTTTTACAATCTAATACTACAGACATTTTCCTTCAAACAAGACCTCATTTGTTTAAAAATAATTTAAAACAGACTAATATTTTCATCAAAATATTAAACCCACTTTTTCGAGAAATATTGTCACATATGTGGATGTAATATCGATGCTCCTCGAGTTTTTATCTTACAAAGAAAATATTTACATCATCTGGAAGAAAGCTTTCTCATTCATATAAACCTCATTTCAAGTCTTTATCTTAAAATTTCGATTTTCAATTGAATTTTAAAGCTGAAACAGTGATTCCTCTTCGCAGTGATTCCCCTTCAACAGTAAATGGATGGAAGCTGTTGCATTGCCTGAGAATCAACCCTTTGTATCTCGCTATTAGCAACTTATTCCTTCAACATGCTGTGCCATGACTGGCGCTGTGCTTGAGCGCGCTGTTCGTATGCGATAGTCCCCGGTTCGATCCCGGTGGACACTCATTTTTCTAATTATTCTAAATATTTGAATTTTATTCTTTTAATTCTTATATTTTTTATTTTACTTATCTGAAGAGGGCTTAATTTTTATATTTTTATTTTACTGTTGAGCACATATTTTCTGATGTACATATCTTGCTACTGAAGGTAAAGTCGTAAGACCATGGCACTCTAACAAACTCAATATACCTTGACCTTGACCCTAACAGAGGAGTGAGCATAGCGAGCCTAGGGGCAAAGCCCCTAGTTCCTTTAAAATGAAATCTTTTTTGAATCTTTTTACCTCTATTTTCTGATTTCTGGTGAATTTTTAAACATTAATTTATTAAATGCTGATAACGTGGTTTCTTTTCTTTTTGATACTTTAAATTAATTTATCATCACGTGCATAACAACGAAATAAACTGACAAAAAATATATATATTTTTTCCTTTCTAATGTGGCAGACGATTGGACATTATCAAAAAAAATATTAAAATACAGTAAAAGAAATGTTCCTCAAACTGTACTATATTCTTTAGTATGCTCTATTAGATTTAATTTGAATATTTTCATCTACATTATTTTGTCTATAAAAAAATCCATTATGATTTTTTTATAAATATATATATACTTTTTAGCATTAATTGCATACATTTACCATTGTATATAATTTGAATGTACTCCGTAGCGAAGCACAGGTATTCAGCTAGTTTTTATATATTTATAAAATATGTATCCAGTGCTTTTCAGAGTACATTTTTATAGGGAAGAGGGAAATGTACAACTGAGCTATAAAATAAATAAATAATAAAGACCTTTTAAATGCTAAAAGGAGGCTAATTAGTAGCATCTATTGCCTTCCTCTGAAGAGAAGATCCCTGAGAAACAGGCCATAAAACCAGTGCCAGGTCTCGTCTGGCAGGAGGTCGACTTTAAAATTATTTTAAAAGTTAAAGGAATTCTGAGGACCAGGTGAGACCTATTAGAATTCAAGGAAAACATAAGAAACTTACCTCTCCTTGAACCTTGATAGTACATGTTTGTTTACCATTTTCACCATCAAGAGCAAGCTCAAAAAACTGGGAAAAGAGAGCAACACTTCCAGGTAAAAATTTAATCACAATAGTTTTTGTTTCTGAGGGCTTTAAAGTACCACTTGCTATAGGAAACTCAATGGCAGATGTGGTAGAATCTACAGAATCATCAAAGGGCTGCAAAATAAAATTTCAATTTTCAGTAATTTCAAAGTTACAGTTCTGAACAGTTTCACAAAAAATGAAAAAATATATTTTATATGCTAGTATATGCATATATAATTAATTCATTTTAAAGGGTAATATAACTACTGGGAAAGTTTCAGTTAGGTAGTGCTACTGTGCTTAAATGATTAAAGATGACATTTGGTGGTGCTGTTTGATTGAGATAGACTCATACCCTCTCTACCTCACAGAGATGTAGATTTTGATATTGGACAGAGGGCCCTATTTTGGAGAAGTTCTATGCTTGTATTCTTGATTGGGTTTTTAACCCTCTGAAGGCCGAACATTCAGAAGTCCAGACGGCTGGCCGAAATTCTCCTAGATTGTCTCCCCCCATGTGCCTGGTAGGTGGTCATAACCAATAGTTCACCAATAGTTCAACATCACTGCACAGTCATTCTTTTATTGTCTAGAACCAGTTCTGGTATACTTTATGACCTGATGCTGATAGTGGGGCCGCACCTGTGACAAATTTCAGTACATTTGTCAGTATGTTATGTGGGGGAAGGGAAAGATGCTTCTTGTACTCGACCGAACCGGTCTTTTGGAGTAAGCTGCAAAATGGGCCTATGGTCGTCAAAGGGTTATACCTTAATTTCTCTTTGTGTTTTTGTGTTATTAAAATTGTTTGTTATATTTAGCTGTACATAAGATTATTTTTGATTATTCTTTGATTTACGACTGAACCGCTTTCAATTTTGCCACATAATTACAGCATTCTTAAATTACACAATTTACATCTTCTGTAATTCTTGTTTTACTTCATGAATAATGTATATCAAAATGCAATCTGAATTTTCAATTTTATACAAGATTATATATATATATATATATACAGTAGATTCCACTTAATTCGACCGAATCCCGTCTTGTAATATAAGGCATGTTCGTTTAATCAGACCAGTCGGTTATTAGGACCAAAATGATCGTGTCCTGATTAACCGGAATCGACTGTGTACATATATATATATATATATATATATATATCAGGGGTTTCCAACTGGCGGCGCGCAGGCCATGGTGCCTTTTTTTGCAGCCAGCGAAGACTTCTAGGAAAATAATTTGCAGCATTAATTTAGATATTCTTAGTTAATGAAAAATGCTTTTGTAAAAATCTTTATTGTTTTCAAATGCTGTTCATTTACAAAAAAGATTGATTTTCCTCGAATTCCATGAAAAGTAGGGTGTCCACTCATGTTCTATTTCATCCCCCCCCCCCCACTTCTTATTTGACTTTTTTTTGTGTATGGCTGTGTAATTTAATGAAAGTTGGCCAGTTATAATCAAGGTCGTTGTTGAGGTTCATACTCAAATTTTTAAAAATTTCATAGTACATACTATACACAAATCCTCCAAATCTCCTTCCCTCAAGAAAAAAAGTCCTGGGTATGGTCCTGATTAAATTGCGGCCCGCCTCTAGACAGGTGTTTTTGATTGCGGCCCTTGGACACTTGTAAGTTGGAAACCCCTGATATATATATATATATATATATATATATATATATATATATATATATATATATATATACATATATATATGAATACTTAGGTTCATATTCAACCTAAGGGAAAAAGGAGGTATTACAAAAGGAATCATATTTCAGTTTGATCAATTGTTGATTCAAATATTTGTAACATTATTTTTTAAAATTTTAAAAACCATCTTTTGAAAGCAATTTAAAACTACATATTAAAGAGATGAATTAACAAGAGAAATTTGGAATAATCAGAAAACTAAATAAAAGAACACAGTAAAAATTCAACCATAAATTTGAGGGGAAGATACAAACTTAAACTTGATTTCAGTAAATGCTTCAAAACACATAAATATTACTATACTTAACATTAAATGCACATTTTTACCTGAGTAAACAGCATTGTTGTAGGATGAATACTCCATGTGACAGCATTCTTTGTGGGATTACTGATGATTAAGTTTGTTTCTGAAAACAATAAAACAATATAGCTCCATTAATTAAGAAAATTACATGAGTAAACAAATGAGGAAGTTAGCATGATACATAAATCACTCTTTAAGAGAAGCTCATGCTATAATTTACTGTAAAAGAAAGGAATGAGTACACATAATAAATGTATGACCAGAATGTATGACAACTATCAGTTTCTAATTATTGTTAAGATTATGAATTTCTTTATGTTTAATGCATACAATTTGCATAAATATCAAAGTAAATAAATTTTGATTTAATTTTTCAATTATTTATTAATTTTTTAAATTGTTATATATATTTAATAAGCAAAAACAAGTTGTTGGACATATCCATCATTTTACCATATACCCTATCTCATTTTTTTGAGTTTGGTTTCGTTTAGAGCACTATGGTCATTTTTTGCTGCACGAGGTCTAACCGGGACCTACTACTTGAAGCCGATTCCAAATGGCTACAAATGACCATGCCAAGAGTGGGATTCGAACCCAAAGACTATGGTACTGAAAGCCAGCACCCTAGCCACTCAGCCTGTGACACAGTCTGGAATGTATCCTCCGTATACAAAAAGGATTAGGTATATATATACAGTTGATTCCGGTTAATTGGATCACATTGGCACGCGACCATTTTGGTCGTAATAACCGGCTGGTCCGATTATACGAACATGAATAATATTAGGCTTATACAATTGGATTTGTTTAGGTTCTTTAGGATTTGGATGTAGATATCCTACAAATAGAACAAGATGCAATGTGATCAGGTACCCTGTTTTAAAAGATTTCAGCTTTTCAAAGTTTATAGCCTCTGCCACCAATTATCAAAACTTCTTAGAACTTTAGGGTCTACATTTAGGGTATACCTTGAACATAACATATGCAGAATGAATTTTAAGCAGCTAGCATACTGTATGAAGATTTAAACAATATTTTTCTTGTCTAACAATTTCTTTTACCTTAAAAGCAGGCTCACATTTTATTTATCAATGACCAATTATCAAAGTGAAAATAAAAGGTAATCAAATTAAATAAAAAAAATTGTATAATAATGTAATGCACATTATTTGTTCATAACACTTAAATACAAACATTTTCATTTAACTTTAAGGTTATGACTTAATTTTTTTCTTAATTAGTAAGGGAATGATTATGAAGATGATTGATTGATTGATGAATGATTATGATGATTATGATAATATGAAGCAAAATATCATGCATAAAATAAATACAGGTAATGGTAAGAATGGAATTTTTTTATACAAATAGAAAAAATATACAGAAAATTACTTATTACATATCTTACCAGACAAAACACCTTGCCTAGTCATTTGGAGATCAATCACTTTAGGAAAATAAAAAATATTTTCTATATTCAAAGATGATGACAGTGGTTCCACTATTGTGCTATCCATGTAAAAAGAGTCTCCTAAGAAACCACTCCTTAGAGAGTCATTCAAAACTGATGGTACTGAGTTTTCACCTCTAAGTTTTTTATGATCTTTGACTACTTTAACACTCACATCCTTCAATAAAAAACACAAAAAGTTCAATTAATATTAATATAAATGCACTTGTATAAAGCCATAAAATACTTGTAAATTCAAAGTTTATACTAATAAAGGAAATTATGAAAGGTAAGTCAATGAGAAAATCAACCTGATATATCTTATATAAATATGCAATCAAGAATTGGCTTCAGTAAATAGCACTTAAAATAAATTTGAAATAAAATCATCTAATGCAAAAGAGATGAGCTATCACCAAAGATAGACACTTATATTAACATATATCTGTCTGTAGGTAAACATTTTAATTATAGCAATGAATCAAGGTAAGTTATAATTACCATACTCTTTTAAGGGGATCCTGGACACAAATTTTTGAAAAAAATTTTGTGTTCTTTTCCACTTAAAATGACATTTAAATCAAGTTTCTATCTTAATTAGAACAGGAGATATTACTTTTATTTTGTGCAACATTTTAATAGAAGCCAATCTTTGTTCAAACCTGTAAATGCATTTTTCTGCATGATGGGTTTTCCCCCCCATTTCTCGTCTTTAAATTGTTATAAGTCAAGAACCGTTAAAGATAAATGGTTCAAACTTGGAACATGTCTTTATCCATTATTTTAATTTTGATTCAACAAGTTGGAAAAAAATATTTAATTTTGAAAATATGATTTTTTAAAAATAAGTTACATCATTTTTAAAAATTTTTTTACTCTAAATATTTAAATTAAAAAAAAAATTAGCATTTTGAAAAACATTGAATCAAAATTAAAACATTTTATCATTTCTGTTTAATTACATGAAAAAATTTTGAAATTCAACAAATATTTCGAGTTATAACGATTTTAAATTATCCCACTTTTTTAAAAAAATTTAAAATTTTTTAAAACTTTTATGAGAAGTTTTATGATGTGATTTTGTTTACAAATTATATGGTCAACCATCACAAAAAAAAATTTAAAATTTTAACTCAATAAATAAAAAAAAATTTAAAATGTGTCCTGGAGCCCCTTAAAGGAAATTTTGGATCATAAAACAAGTGGAATGATAATTGTAACTAAATTAAATTATTATTATATCCTTTTCCTAAATATACATTCACAATACATCAAACACAATATGTAATATTCATATCATGTCCATTAATTTTTTGGTATAAGTAAATGCTTACGACTTGCAGCTATTTAAAATGGTATAGTTAATTTTTGTGAAAAAGACAAATACACACTTACCTTTTCTATTCCATCACATAATATTCTGATGTTTCCTTGGTAATCTTCAAATAATTTGCAATGATTTGTGTTGATTACAGTCAATCTAAGACCTATTTGTCCACTGAAATATAAAATCATACTGTAAAAAATGTCTCAAAAAGAACTCAAATATTTCCTCACATATACTAACTGAAGAAGTTAAAAAAATCGTGAATAAATAAATAATTCCATTCAGGTAAGTAGTAAAATAAAAGTTAAAATGATTACAAAACTGCAGCCACATAAAGCCAAAACCATTTAAACATTTAGAATGTAAATACTAACATAATAAATTTAACTTTATTAAAACAGAAGCAGTAGTTCATAGCTCTCTATATACAACAGTGTTGACAATACAGGGCTTTAAATCATATTAGAATGGTACTGATATCTGTAACTTACTTTGCAGGTAAAGTGCCACTATTAGGAGAAACTGTAATAACATCAATAGTCCACTCAACTTTAAATCTAAAATAAATGATATGAAATTAATAACACATTACTCTCAGCAATTATTAGGGTACATTCTAATTACTTTCAAAATAGAAGCAAAAAGGTTTAAAATTATGGCTATTCCTTGACACTTTATATATATATATATATATATAAATATAAAAAAAGTCGAATTCGGTTGATTGGACCACCAGTTAATCGGACCAGCCGCTTATTCGAACCAAATCCTATTGTAAACGCCTAATAGGGCATGTTCGTGTAATCAGACCAGCCGGTTATTAGGACCAATATGAGCATGGCCCAATGTGGTCCGATTAACCGGAATCGAATGTGTGTGTATGTATGTATATATATATATATATATATTCTGTAATAACACAACACCAATTTTAATTCTATTCCATTTGACATGGCAGGAGCCCGTGTTCATATCTCCAGATTAAAGTTCAGGAAAAATAAAAACAACGGCTGTAAATAATCACCTGGCGTGATGACACAAAGGCAAAGTATTTATTCACACATATAAACAGGAATCAGAACAGCATCGCAATGCTGATCTTAGCACGAAGCTAAACAGAACACAACCGTCTGACTTGAAATCAAAACAAATACTACAGAAAGACAAAACGTTACTAGGAGTTGCCAATCTATGAATACAAAACAATTCAAAATTACGATAACATTTGACTGACATCTAGGGGCAAAAGAATAAACTATAAGTACAGTGGTACCTCGACTTACGAGTTTTTTGAGATACGAGCATTCTCTCGGTAGATTTTTTGCTTCGAGTTATGAGCTAAAATTTGAGTTACGAGCAAGCTTCAGATATCCCACCGCTAGTTTGAGCAGCGAATGCCATGTTACGTGCTCATCAAATAAGAACACAAGAAGCATATAATATTTACAGCCTTTAAGTACAATAATTATACAATTGTATACATTTATTCTGGGACTACTATCCAGTCTTAAACTGAGATTTTAATACTGAACAATTACCACCTCGGGCAGCTTGCTCTGCCCAAACTTGAGTCGCCCTCAGAAACTGAACAGCGCCCAACCTCTCTCGCAGAGAGATAGATTCAATTCCCTCCCCCACACTGGAACTCCCCATGGGGTCTAAGGGATGGGATGACCGTGGTCCTAGGATCGCAAGCTCTCCCCCTTCTACGGATTTTGAGAAAATGTTCATTGGATTCTCAGAAAGAAGAATCTGAACATTACAGCCACAGTGAATGATGCAACAATCACCCAGCTTCCGTGTCTCACTCGTTCACTTTAAGAGAGTAGCTGGTAATAAAAGCGAAAGTGAGGAAAGCGGGGTGAAAAGGTCAAAATTCAACGAATAAGATTTAATTTTTCAGTTTAGTCTTTCTCCTCCTCTTCCATCAGCATCTTCAAGTCTGATCTCCAAGGTAAATGTTGTACATTACACTTAATAAAACAAATTTATTGCAGTACATTCTATTGTATTGCGTTTTTATACAATGTTTGTCGTTTATAAGCACATTTTTCTTATTTAAAAACATGTAACAAAAAATTGCGGTGTTTTGGGAGGGCCCGGAACGAATTAATGGCATTTCCATTCATTTCAATGGGGAAAATTGATTCGAGATACGAGTATTTCGAGTTACGAGCTCCGTCATGAAACGAATTAAACTCGTAAGTCGAGGTACCACTGTACTTTCAAGCACCATTGATTCTCTACTTTTAATAGTCTTTCCTATTATATAACTACTTCCATTTTCTCTATGTGGCACCTAGCTGCTGCAAGGCATATATTGCACCACAGATATCATATGGACAAACAAAACTGAATTTCCTATATGCTGGTGTGAGCATCAAACTGTGGCAACTTGGAGTTTGAATATGGATTGAGATATTCACCATACCCATCCTCTTTGTTCTTTATGAATATGTAAATAGCTTCCAGTCTTTTATATTTGTTCTAATATATATTAACCTAGTAAATAACTATAATATGCATAGTTAATAAAAATATTAGTCTCACCAAATTTGGAGAGTTATGGATTGTTTGATTTGATTTTGATGCTGCTCAGACTAGACTACATAAATTTAATAAAATGTCACCAAAAGCTGTAAAGGCCGGCTCTATTGTTACCATATATTGTTAAAGGCAAAGAGTAAATGGATACCTTATATATATATATATATATATATATATATATATATATAAGCATGATTGGGGATTAGATTATTACAGAACAAAGAAAGTACTCAAATTTAAAATGATACATTGCATTTATCTAGCTGGTCATGGAAAATGTACAATACTTTAAAATAACATACTATTAAAATAACATGGACCTCTTGATTAGTCATGCTAATCAATGCATATGAGAAGAATGGGAAATAATGGATGATTCTAAAATGGTCTTGTATATCTTAAATTGAACTGTTGAGTAGCTTTAAATGAACATAAACAGGGTTTACTCAATATAACAATAAAACTTACAATTATTGTCAATTCTTGGGTAAAAAGTCTTATGTACCTTTGTGAGTAATATTCACATCTTTTTAGACAATTTATATTTTATAAAGAACCCCCTTTTTTTAGGTAATACAAGGATAATTTTTAAGCATATCCCTACATCCTGAACTTTTAAAAAAAAAAAAGAAGAAGAAGAAGAAGAAGAAACTTGAGTAGTAAATAATCAAATTATCAAAAATGGATGAAAGTTACCTTATATCAGAATCTGAAAAACTTTTTAGTAGTATCCTTTTTTCTTTACAATCACCATCTATTGTAAGTTCGTCTGGTTGAACTGTCCACGAGTCTAACTTCAAATCACGTAAACAGTCTGAAATTAAGGATAGAGAAGAACCGGTGGTCACAGGCTTAAATGAAGGATCGTCATTACACGGTTCAGGCAAGGACAACCAGGTCATATTAAAAGCAACAGATTCTTTGACAGGTGGTGAATGGCCTTCAATAGTCAAACGCCTGTAAGTGGAAAGCAATTTATTATATACTAGCTGAAAACATGCACTTTGCTACGGAGTACATTCAAATTAAATACAACAGTCAATGTAGGTAATTAATGTCAAAAATAAATAAATAAATATATATATATTTATAATAAATACGACGATTAATTTATACAATTTATGTAAAAGAAAAAAATATATATATATATACTCATAAAAAAATCGTGAGGGATATTTTTTAGACAAAATAATGTAGAAGAAAATATTCATATTAAATCTAATAGGACATAACCAAAGAATATAGTACAGTTTGAGGAACATTTCTTTTACTGTATATGTTAATATTTTTTTGGATAATGTCCAATCGTCTGCTGCATTAGCAAGAAAAAAAAAAAATTTTTTTTGTCTATTTAGTTGTTATGCACATGACGATAAATTTATTTAAAGTACCAGAAAAAGAAATCACATGATCAGCATTTAATAAATTAAATTCTAAAAATGAATCTTTAAAAATTCACCAAAATCAGAAAATGGAGGTAAAGATTCAAAAAAGATTTCCTTTTAAAGGAATTTTTATGATCTTTCTTGTGATATAAATTTTATAACCCTCATATTATTATTTTAAATGCAAACTTAAAAAAAGTTACTAAAACAGCTTAAAAATTTATTTTTAAAAAATCTAAGAATTTTTCAAAAATCTTTCTTAGTGCACCCCTACACGATAAGAAGAATCGCCATGCAAAATTTCAGCCCTTTATGTCCAGCGGTTTGGTCTGTGCGTTGTATGTCAGTGAGTCAGTCAGTTAGTTATGGAACTGTTTTATATATATAGATTATGCTAATACTAAACAGCACTGACAAAATGACTTTACTCTATCCTGTACTCCAAAATTTTCACAGTTCTTGAAAATGTTTAAGAAATTTTCCTTAAAAAATTACAGTGATTAAAAACTCCCCTTTTAATCCCTTAATTGTCATGCCCATGACCCTCATGTGCTGAATACCTTATAACTTTTGCTAATATATTAGGCTTCTTCTTTGATTTAGTCGTGCTTGAGATTATTTTAAATGCTTAAGTGCTCAATAGATAACAGTACTGAACCAACAAACTTGATTTTAAGATCGGAATGCTTTATTATAAGAATTTGTACAAGGTGGAGCTGTACAATTTGTTGCATTGAAGCTTCCCTGCACGTCATGTGTGTCAAAAAAAAAAAAAAAGGGGGGGGGGGGGGGCTAAATATAAGGTAAATAAAATTGTGATTTTAAAAAATTTCATCCATCCTGAACACTTTAAATTTAGAACAAATACACTGTTTCTTTTACTAATTAACTCAGAATTTTAAGAATAATAATATGGGGCAATAAAAAAAAAATCAAAGATTTTTAAATGAATTTTCTGAAAATTATGCAACGATTAAGGGGTTAAAGCCTATTTCTAGAGGATAAAACCTATTTATCCAAAGCACCCAAGAGAGAAATTGAGTGTTATTTTTTTATGCTTTATAGAAATTTTCTCATTATCCTTGGAAATTAATTCTATGAGACTATGAAATCTAATGTATTTCAAGTGCTGATACTATTCTAATACAATGGCAATTTGCAATTTTATGTCGTGGAATAACTATATAAAACCCTTTAAAATTGCTTTTATCATTAATAAAGTCATTGAATGAGCAAATAAATGGCAATGAACTCGAGTTAAATACCTTCAACTAACAGAAAAGAGGGTAAAAAAACAAAGATATTTTACGGATGCTTCATTTTAGTGCTTGAAACATCACATTCAAATCCCCAAAGAAAAAGACAGAGAAAATAAGATATATTTTCAAAGCATAAAAATAAAAATGATTAAATTATTTTTAATTATTTAATCATTAAGAAATGAAACCTGAGTCCATATGAAGACACATTTTTAAACACTTTACAAAAATAAGTAACTACTTAAACCACTGAACTTTAAAAAAATAAGAAACAAACAAAAATATTCTGGAATAAACAGGGTTGGGTTTCTTCCAGAAGAAACTGGAAGAAATGGAAAAACTGAACAGAAAACAAAACAGATGCTCAAAATCAAAATATATTAACTATATAAAAGAATTAACCTGAAAGCATAATATTATATCAAATCTAAAGTACATAACTTAATTAATATTAAAGATGTTATTAATATATTTTATTTAGAATGCAATCCTTTGTATGGGCTGGTACTGATAAGTTTATTTCCCTCTCCCCCATTTTAATCCAAAGAATTTTTTCATCTTTTGCATTCATCCATTTTAAGTTGAGAAACCTATTGCAGCATCCTACTGCTAAAAAACTTGTTTTGTTATACCATGTTGCACTGTAGTATGGAAAATAAGGATGTTTATAACATTTTTAATACAATTATTGTATATTAGTTTAAATAATAAAAAAATATGCTGGTTAAATTGAAAAGGATAACTTTTAATGGATCTTGCGAATTTTGGATAAAATTTCTTTTGTTCAGGTGTGTGATCTGATCTTGGCTATAAAACTGATGTAATTATTAATTTAGCATATATAATTAATAAAATATTTATGGGTCTAATTAAATTTACTTAAGGTTACTTATAAGAAAATGCATTTATTGTATCTTCAAAGTTGCAACTTATAGTAAATTCTTAAAGAGAAACAGTTTCTTCCATTTCTTCTACTAGTGGAAGAAACCTATTTTTTCCAGCCGGTTTTTTCCACTTTGGAAGAAACTTGCCAACCCTGGAATAAAACTTCAACAACAAAACAAAACAGAAAAAATAATAATTAGGAAAACTACCCATAAATAGGAAACAAGGAAACAGCACATAAAACTGGAGCTTTAAAAAAGAGTTGACTGACAGGTATGCAGTCATTGTATCACAAATAAGAAAATTATCTGCCAATAATGCTACACAAAATATATAAAAACTTCAACCTTCAGTGAACAGAATTTTCATGTCAGCAAAACAGCAAATTAATTAAGAAACTTCGTATTAAATTTAAATAAACTGTATGACAAAAATTTTACCACTGGTTAACATGTGGTGGATTTTCTAAAACCAACAAAGGGCAGATTGCCAATTTATTAAAGAGAACTGCAGATTGAAAAAAAAAAGATGATGGTATGTTTTTATTTTATCATGATAAATGTTTAATTCCTAGTTATGATTTTAGGTTATAATGATTTAATTTCATTCAGTATAAATTTGATAAGATAACACTAGTTTTACAAAATGAAAACTGATATTTCTATAGTGCCTGGTATAAAGGGCTTAAGTCAAAAACACTGTTTAAATATACCAAGTTATTGGCTTTTATACCAATCACAGACCAATAATTTTGACTTGGGTCTTTTGTACAAAGAAATGTACTTTTGTATACAAAATTGATAGACTTAAGCCTTTAATACAAGTCAAAAGATTTTTTTAAAAATCAATACTCACAAATATCTAAAAATCATTTTTTTTTTTACTTAAACCTTTTATACCGGGCACCATAGATTTAAAACAAAATATGAGATTCATTAATACAACCTGAAAAGGTTCTCTCCGAAAATTATAATTTAAAATAGAAATAACTTTTAAAAAGTTGTTACACAGTAATTTTTGGGGCAAACAACAACAAAAATAGTTGGGGTATTCAGCACAGTAAAAAAAGGACAATGCATAACATTCTATTAAAATGCCGAAGGGTAGCATAAAATAGGTCCTAAAACAACTCATCAAGAGAGTTGTTTTAGCCTCCTAAACAGGAGCAGAACCAGACTTTTGGGAAAAACTATTTGTTTCTTTCAGATTAGTACACTTTAATTTTTTCCTTTCAAATTGATGTTTTATAGAGAAAGCATGAAAGGCACAAAACTTAAAACAACTGATTTTATTTTAAATTTAAAGAATCAGCATCTCAAAACTATCTTGAAATACAAATCATTTTGAGCTAGAAGGGCTCTTTATTGAGTGAAGACATCAACCATAAAAAAACAGTATTCTACTGCATATAATAATTTTTAATGTAGGATTACGTTCCTGCATAATGGTCATTCGGAAAGCAAAATTTCAGATGTCCTGCATCATAAGTTATAATTTCAGCAGCACACCAAACCCAGTCTGTATCGCTTGGGCAAGCAGTAAACAGTTAAAAAGAAAAGTACCAAAATGCATCAAAATTTTGACACACACACACACACACACATGTATATACATACGTACATATATACAGATACATAAAAATATATAACACATACATAGATAAATACATATAAAAGAGGTAAGCAATGATAAGTAATCCTACGTTAATAACCCGCGTTAGTTTCGTTAAAAGAGACTACCTGAAAAATTTTTTTATTGTCTAATATTGTTAAAGATTATGATTTAAATAAAAAATGACTATAGATATCAAAACTTCTTTCACTTTATACATTTTAAATACATAGTGATGCTTCTCTAACTGACCACCCTCTAAAGAGCCATATTTGATCAGAACTGATTAAAGACTCCAGAGCCAATGTTACGAAACAAACCTCTTTTCGACAGCCACCCCTTAAAATGGCCAATTTTTTCCAGAACCATTATTGGTCACCAAAGTGAAATTTCACTGTATATACCTTTCAGGTTATTTATGGCATAGAAAGCCACATGACAATCTCACTTTATATGCCTCCTTCAGAAAATTTCGACAGCAAATAATCCAATCAAATTAAGTGCATTTAACATATCCTGGCACTGAACACTGATGCCTGAAGGTAGTTACTAAGTTAGAAAGATATGTAATATTTCCATTATAATCTCTATATGTAAAACAGTTCCGTGACTGATTGACAGATAAGGCACAAACCAAATTACTGCACCTAAAGGGCTGAAATTTTGCATGGCGATTCTTTTTATAGTGTAGGGATGCACTAAGAAAGATTTTTGAAAAATTCTTAGATTTTTTAAAATTAAATTTTTAAGCTGCTTTTTGTAACATTTTGTAACATTAAAGTTTGCATTAATAATAATAACCCAAGGGTTATAAAATTTACATCACGAGAAAAACCATAAAAATTCCTTTAAAATGAAATATTTTTTTAATCTATACCTCCCTTTTCTGAATTTTGGTGAATTTTTAAAGATTAATTTTTAGAATTTAATTTATTAAATGCTGATCACGTGATTTCTTTTCTTTTTGTGATACTTTAAATTAATTTTGTGTCACGGGCATTACAACGAAATAAATTGACAATAAAATATTAAAATATGTTAAAAGATAAAATTTAACCACTAGACTAATTGACATGGAAGTTTTTTAAGAATTTAATTCAAATTAGTATGTTTTATGGATGTTAAATTAAACCTATATATAAAACAGTTCCGTGACTGACTGACATTCTTCGCACAGACCAAACCACTGGACCTAAAGGGCTGTTATTTTGACAATGCATTCCTATAATGACATGGATAGCCACTAAAAAAGGATTTTTTGAAATTCAATCACTAAGGGGGTAGATTGGGACTCTCCAATATGTTTATGTGAAAAATCCTATTCTCTGCATCTCTTCTTTGTGCAGATGTCCGTCAAAAAATGGTTGAGGAAATTTTAGTTATTGACGGGGAAAATGTTTCTCAAACTATACTATATTAACTGCACTATATTCTTTAGTATGTTCTATTAGATTTAATTTGGATATTTTCTTCTACATTATTTTGTCTATAAAAATATCCGTTACGATTTTCATTGAAATTACCCTAAAATGTACTCTGTAGCAAAGCACGGGTATTCAGCTAGTACACGTATATAATACAAGCTGCCTTGTAAAAAAAATAATTTAATACATAAACAAAATGATATTACAGATTCAACATTTAAAAAATTAATGTATAAAAAATAAACCTTCTAGATATGGTAGAATTTAAAGTCAGATTAGAAAAACTTTCTTGGATTTCAGATAAAGCACCAAAACTCATCCTGCTAAAACTTGTATTTTGTCCATTGAAAAAAATATGAATCATTAATTTCTTCAAATGAGCATAAAACAGAGGCTCATCTTTAGGAGAAGACTTGTATGATGGATCTACAAAATGAAAATGCACAAAATTAAATACAATACTTGAAACTGCAATTTTTTAAATACTTATAAAAAAAATTATTCAACAACTGCATCAGCTTCAGAGAGAAAAATGCTAAATAATTGCTAATAATTTACTTAATTAATATGTATATGTATTACAGACAAACTCAAGAATTCAATTTATGATACATTAAGTTACAGTATAGTACAGAGGTGGGGAACGTGTGGCTTGCGTGATCTTCTTGTGCGGCCTTCATAAAAGCTAGCATTTATATTAATTATTATTTAATTTTATAGATTACAACAATTTGCAAATCAATGGAATTAAATAAAGAACGGCATGAATGTATGTACGCAGGCTTGTGTGTGTGTGTGTGTGTGTGTGTGTGTCTGTGTGCTTACATAAATAAAAATACCAACAGTGAAATATAAGAAATTACAGTGGTATCTATGAATCTAATAATTTTATAAAAAAAATAATAATTAATGATTAATGTAATAACAAGTTTTTACCCTTATATGAATACAAAAATATTTTATATTGTAACTTTTTAAGTCAAATAATAAATAAATAAGGACTTATATTTTTTTGTTATTTTTTATATAATGCACCAAATTGTTAAAACTATACCTAACTATAATAATTTCATAAAAGTCACATTTATAGGTACATCAACTTATGCGGCCTCCTTTATTACTACCTAATTTACATGTGGCCTCTAATGGTAAAAAGGTTCCCCACCTCTGGTATAGTACCTCCTTTGCAATCTTTTAGTAGTTTAAGGAGTTTTCAACATCTAAGTATTGTTAATAGGTGGGCTAATTTTGGTACATTCACACTAAGTAGCAAGTGTTAAGATTATTCTTTTATGCTAAGAATAATAACAATAATAAAAAAACCCTAAGTACAAAGATTGAAATGGTAAAAAAAAAAAAAAGCTTAATATTTTATATAAAAGTTTGAATGAAAAAATATTTTAGCAATGTAACAAAGTTTAATACCATAAGGCACTTTGTCCTCTCCATCATATGGAATGTTGAAGTTTATGTTATAGGCAAGATTATGATTTTTTGAGCTGGCAGATTTTAAATTCCTAAAATAATGAAAAAATTCAATAACAGAAATCAGAATATGAACATTTATTATTCTAATAATATAATAACAAAAATATTTTTCTTGAATTTTTATTTTATGCAAATTAATGATTTTTTTAAAGACAAATGTAAGTATTTCAATATTGCATACTTCAATAATACAATTTTATAATCAATAATACAATTTTATAATGTGAGATATAAACTAGTAATATGGGTCATCCAATAAATAATGCAGTATTTTAGAGGTTTTTTAAAATGAAACAAAAAGTTAACTGTTAAGATTTTATCTGAAATATATTTACCATTATTATTTACTACTTCTTCCCATCTTAATTTAAAATTCTGGATACCATGGCGATAAATATCTTTAGGTTTCAAGCTAAAGAATGAATATTTGATCTTGATTGGAGCTTCTTGCATAGTTCTTCCACTGTTACACAAAGTATTTGCTCTACTATCATTTGTAACAGATTATCAACAACTCCTGGGGACATCCTTACCTCAATTTATCCCCAAGGCTATAGTTCCCAGATTGAAAATGCTGGAAAAATCTTTGTGGTTGATTCATGCTTATAGTGTCTAAATCATAAATCTTGTGCAGTTTGTATACTGTGGATGTTGCATTATGGCTTTAATGAAACTCCCAAAGCAAAATATGTGTTATATGAAGTTTTGACTCTTTCATGATAAGGGATTAATAATTTTGTCAAACTCACATGTGTACCATACAAATCTTATGCTGATACTAAGAAAACAATAGACCGTACAGTACTAAACATGCCCTCCATCTATCTGCCACGATAATGCAATATCGCATTGTTCATTTTAGCCAAATCCAAAATACTGCATTTATGGCCTGACCCAATATTTATACAACAAATGCACAAAATAACATACAGCTTATTTGTTACCATAAAAGTTACAATACACTAAGAAAACAGTCAGATAATAATCTCTATATATAAAACAGTTCCGTAATTGACCGACAGATAATACACAGACCAAACTGCTGGACCTAAAGAGCTGAAATTTTGTACGAAGATTCTTCTTATAGTGTAGGGGTAAGAAAGGTTTTTGAAAAATTCTTCTTAGACTTTTTTAAATTAAATTTTTAAGCTATTTTGTAACTTTTTTAAAGTTTGCATTTAAAGTAATAATCAGAGGGTTATAAAATTTATATCACGAGAAAGATCATAAAAATTCCTTTAAAATGAAATCTTTTTTGAATCTTTACCTCTATTTTCTGATTTTTGATGAATTTTTAAAGATTAAAATTTAGAATTTAATCTATTAAATGCTGATCACGTGGTTTCTTTTCTTTTTTTACTTTAAATTACTACTAAAAATACTTTAAATTGATTTTGCGTCAAGTGTATAACAATGAAATAAATTGACAAGAAAAAAAAAATTTAAATACAGTAAAAGATAAAATTTAACCACTAGACTAATTGAGATGGAAGTTTTTTAAGAATTTAATTCAAATTAGGATGTTTTATGGATATTAAACATACAAATCAATTGCATACATTGACCATTGCATTTAATTTGAATATTTTCTTCTATATTATTTTGTCTATAAACATATCCGTTACGATTTTTTTATATATATATATTTTTTTTACATTAATTGCATACATTGACCATTGTATTTATTACAGTTTTTTTGTATTAATTGCATACATTGACCATTTTATTTAATTTGAATGTACTTAGTAGCGAAGTATGGGTATTCAGCTAGTACAGTTTAGATTATCAAATTCAAGAACTGTACTTCAATAAAAATTTCTATAATCCTATTAACGTATTAAGGTAACGATGAGTGATAAATTCACAAAAAACTAGATACTTCAACATGTGACTCAAAAAGATATAAACACAGAACATATTATTTGGTTGTAGTGGTGTTACGAATTTTTCATGAGACAGTCAGTCGTTGAATGGCTATCTGAAATGAGCTTCTATGAAGCACAAATTAAAGGTTGAGCATCCCTAATCCTAAATCTGAAATTTTTTTTTATTGCAAGATGATGTCACATTTCATATTATTACCGTATTCACAGAATATAATAATCTTCACAATTATTAGCATGAATATGTATAAAATAAAAAAAGTTGCTTAGAAATAGTATATCAGCTTTTAAACAGACGTAATGGGGATGCCAGACAACTACAGACTGTTCACATAGATGAAAAAATACAATAAAACAAATCAGAATATGCGACTGAAGGCTATCAGAATATGTGTCTGAAAATGAGATTTTATCTATTTTCAGGCTATGTACACATATGTGAAACATACATTGATTTTGTGATTAAACCTGAGTCCCATCTCTAACTAATTTTTTTTATGTCAATGCAAATATTACAAAATCTAGTCCCAAGAATTATGTATAAAAACTACACATTCTATGTAGTGTGTAAAACAAGATAAATACTATGTCAGATTTTTTAAATAGTAAACAATCTAGACAAAAGGCATCCTATCTTCAGAGTAAAAATAAGGATTGAATCTAGGCTCTTAAATTTTTAAGTAACCTTTACAGAACTCTCCTAATGAACTAAAGTATTATGCTTTAATGATTTCCAGACAAAATTCTTTTATTAAAATAAAATAAACAAAATGCTTCTTTATTTATTTTTTTGTACTTGATTTATAGGAAAAATTCAAAATATGACAATAAGTTTATGAATCTTTTAAAAACAAAAAGCTAACTTTTAAGGAAGAAAAAAGTAAAAAAACAAAACTAAAGTATCAGTACCTTCTTAATCTTTGCCGCATAATTTCATCACCATATAAGATTGAAATAACTTCATTATTTGAAATAAGATCTTTATTCATACAGTTGATGGAAACAAGGATGTTCTATTAAAAAAAAAAAAGCAAATTTTTTTCATTAACTGTAAATAATAATTTTGTACCATAAAAAAGCTAATTGAGAACTAATTTTCCAATAATAAAGAGATTGCTTTCCAATGCTTCTGTTCAATTACTTGAATTTATATTTTAAGAGAATTTTGGAAGGAAGGTCCAGGGATAATAATTCTCTACCATAAGAAAATTATGAAGATTGCTTTCCCTTGCTTCTGTCCAATTACTTGAATTTATATTTTTAGAGAGTTTTGGAAGGAAGAGCCAAAGATAATAATTCTGTGCCATAAAAAAATTATGAAGATAAATCATTCCCCAAAATTATGAAGATTGCCTTCCCATGCTTCTGTCCAGGTACCTGAATCTATATTTTTAGAGTTTTAGGAGGCTGGGGCACGTAAAATATGTTATGGCTGCAATGTCTTCCAAGTTCTCAAATTTACCTCTGGAGGTGCAGGGTCAAGTGTTCTGGTCTCGTCACTTGACTTAGTTTTAAAATTACGGGATTGGTCCATAGGGGGGTACAGCTGATCCATCTATATGCTGGTCCCACAAAAGTGGCCAGCAAAACCGCAGTGTCATATGGCAGTAAGGATAATGTCTAAGAAACCGTCTGCCGCATTGCAAGAAAGGAAAAAAAAAAAAGCATTTTGGGTGTCAGGGTCGAGGATTATGGTATGTTGTTAAAAAATCATGATCTTAACTAGAGTTTAATTTAAAGTACATCAAAACATACATTTAAAACTGATTCATTCCCACTGAAAGATTTGATACAGAAAATACAACTAGAACTGATAGACCATATAAATTAAGATTTAAAAAATAATACTATGATAATTTAGCTATTAAAAAGAAACCTTAATAAAATATTTTTTAAAATATAACTCTAGTTTTTTCACCCATAGGTGTGATTACAAAGGGATAGCAAAAGTTTTCAGGGTATTGCTATGGTTATTTATTTTAAATGTATTTTCTCGATCTAATAAAAAAATGTCCTTTTATGGAGAGGTTACAGGAATAGAAGGTTACTTGGCTGTTAAGGAAAAAACTGTGACTCAGAAAGGTTTTGTACAAAGATATTACAGTAATAAATCCTAAAATATACATAAATATATATACACACATATCATTACTCTAAATATCAAATAATTCTCACATTTTAGTCCACCTACAGAATTTGATTATTTTAGACAGTCACAGTCTAAGATCTGTATTTTGTTGCATACTGATTCAAAAGATTCATGGGAAAACAATTTGTTTGGTATAATTTTAGGGATATACAGGTCTTAGAAGTTAACTATTTAATCTAGGGTCTCGCATAATTTTATTAAAAAATTAATTTTTATATAATATTAACTTTAAAAAAAAGTTTAATCTAAAACATGACAGAGCATTGGAAACAAGAACACTTTAGGTAGAAAAAAGTCTTTTCACTAATCAAACTAGTAAAACAAAGTATATACCTTCTTTTCATTTTCCAAAAGAACAAATTCAGAGGGAAGTATCACAGTTTGTTTCTCCGCAAGGTCTTGGATAAAACCATCTATAAAATGGAGATTTTAACCAAATGTTTAAATACAGCATTAATTCTTCATTTCTATAAAATGAAGATTTTAACCAAATGTTTAAATACAGCATATATTCTAGCCATTAAAAAAAATTCTATGTACAGCATATCTTTTATAGTTTGGTTCGGTAGGTCAAATTTTGCTACACGAGGGCTGATTAGACCAGGACCTACTGCTTAAGTAGCTGTAGGACCAATTCCAAACAGCTACAAAGGCCCATGCCAATGGTGGCACTCGAACCCAAAGACTCTGGTACTGAACACCAGAGCTCTAGCCAATTGGCCACTGACATATCTTTTGTAAGTGAAAATTTGATATGCAACTCACCCCAAAACTAGACCCTCCTCTTAAAAAGAAAGAAAAAAGAGAGAGAGAGAGAAGTAAACAGAACGCTTTCTGATTTTATAAGGATTTAAAACAAATTACACTACACATACATATATAAAAGGGAAAAATACAGAAAAAAATGATACATGGAAAAGTATCAAATATTTGCTCATAAAAGGAAAAAAAAAAGGAGCTTTCTGTACTATTTTCTTCAATTTTTTAAACTATAGACATTGCAAAGATCAAGACTTAAAAAAAAGAAAGAAAGAAAAAAATTCTAAAAAAGCTGTTTAGTAAGCAATTCACCCAAAAGAACACTTGCTTCTGCTTTCCAGAGTTATAATTCATATACCTGACCAGTACGTCTCTGCTAATGAAGAACATAAAGCTATCAGTCCTATTAACATTCTGCAAATAAATTTTACAATGACAGATTAATTCTTATGCCAAATTGAAACCTAACTTACCATATGTTATCAGTAATTTCACAAAAGCAGGTCGACAGCCAACATTATGAAAAATAATATTTTTATAAATAACATCATCCTTATGTGATGCATCAACATCTAAACAGTATCCAGTTCCTTCACCATCCGGCAATCCCAGAACTTTGACATTGGATGTTCCTCCATAACCACTCAAAGAAATCTATAATTCAGAAATGAAAAGAATAACTCAAGCAATTCAAAATATTAGTATTTGCATTATTGATGTTTCTTACATAAAACAATAATATTTTCTGACATCTCAAGCCCATATGTGTTTAATATATTATAATAAAAACAGATAAAATATGGAACATTATTAAAAGATTGATTTCTTTATAAATTGTAATGAATCATATGAATCATGCTTTTTTTATGAGGTAGCAAGGGAGATATGGATTTATTAATATTATACAGTGAATAGCTTGAATAGGCCCAAATATTCCAACATGCATGAACGCTGATGTGCATGTTATTGCAGAATTAAACACAAGTCATTTTTCCTTTATGGTGCTCTGTAAATGTTTGTTCCCATTCAAATGAACTCAGAATGATTTAAAATAAAGTTACATCAAAAAAGGTAAATATTTTTGTGTGACAAAGTTTGTAGATTCGAAAGAACAAATACATCAAGAAACAGCATGTTGATGTACTATAAAATTGGCAATTTTATATTATCTTTTTAGTTATAATGACAACATACTAAATTCAGTTTAAAAACAAAAAACAAAAGCACAGTCATGATCTACACAATTCTTAGTTTATACTCTCTCTGCCTTTATGTATATAAATTGAACAAAACCTCATCTAAAAATTTCGAAGAAATTTCTGGTTTGTGTAGAATGTCTCTTATCACTTACAATAAAAATTTGAACTCTCAGCCTGGTTTTTCTTAACTCTTTCATGCATAAAATGATAAATAATTACATAAGGAATGAACTAATAGCTAATATACATATATCTCTCACTCCTTTCAACAATGTCATTTCAAAAATCGGCAATTTTTACTTATGCCTGTTTTCAGAATGCCCTGAAAGAGTAGTATATCCCTGTAAAAATATCATATCTCACTACTGAATATTTAGCCGCTAGAGAGCAGAATTAATATTTATTTTTTAATACATTTCAATCTACTTTTAAATTTTAAAATCACTCTCCTGAAAAATCACTTTTTGAGATGATGATGTTGAAAGAAGTGAGCAATATATGAAAATTGATGATCAACATAAAAGTTGTTAATCATAATTAGTAACCATTTTAATTATTTCACAATAAATAAAGGATAACAGAAAAAAATTAGTATGTGCTAAAATATAAGAAAAAATATCTAAATTCTAATTACCGTAAACAATCGTCGATCATTTTCTGCAACTGGTTTTATGCAAAGCAAAGCAGAATATGACACGACACTTTTAGGTATGAAAGCCACTGATACTAGTTTCTCTTCCTTACCACTCAATGTCAACTCGTAGATAGGTGTTTTGTTTCCAGAATCATCTACAAGCTACACAAAAATAATAATTTATTAGAAAACCTTTAGGATAAAAATATACAGACAGTACAAAAGAATATCTTATAGAACTATAGAATGTGTTAAAATGAAGGACATATCTCAGAAAAGGGAATTAGGGTTCAGTGTCCCCCTTCCCCCCCAAAAAAAAAAACTCTTGACAGTGCCAAATATAGATATCTAAATATTTTTGAAAAAGGAGAGCAACTTCATTTATAATTTCATGTACACTAACCTCTACTTCTGTCAATGAGGATAAAACTTAATTTATGGAATTCTCACCCTCCATGGTAAACTATAACAACCCTTTGTGCATTAAGGGTTACACATTTGAAAAGGTTGATGAATTTAAAAACGTTGGCACTATAATTAATGACAAAAATAAACTAAGAGAACCAGTTATAATTTTGAACTGTAATGGCTTTATGGGCAATTACAAATAACACAGGTCATCTGTAGCATTAGATTAAGATGCCTTGGCCATATTTGGAGAAGCTCGGAAGATAATCCAAGATCTTGACATTTAAAAAACCTAAGGGATCGTGAGCTACCTCTAGCTCGGGATCCACTGACTAGATGGTTAAGTGACGTTGAAAAAGACTTAGACTTTGAAAGTTAAAAATTGGAAGAGAGTCGTCGCAGATAGAAGATGCTGGAGGGAGCATGTGGTTGAGGCAGCCAGGGCTTGTAGGGGGCTGTTGTGCTTGTGAAGAAGAACCTCTACTTCCTTTTTTTTTTTGTGTTGTTTGTTTGTATTTAAAAAAAAAAAAAAAAAAAAAAAAAAAAAAAAAAAAAAAAAAAAAAACATAAGCAACAAAATGTTATATGCAACACCATTATTCTGCCACAGCAAGAATATACTAATAATCTCTGCATATAAAAGCCAAATGCCACTCACTCACTGATCACTGTATCTCTGGAACAATAAGTACTAGGAAGCTGAAATTTCAAATGGTGGTTTCTCTTAAGCCTTAAGTTCTCAATAAGAAATCTTTTTTGAAAATTCAAACTTTTTAAGGGGATTTGAAGAGGCCTAAATCCCCAAAATAAAATATTGACAGACTGATTACTGCATCTCTTGGACCATAAGTCCCAGGAAACTGAAATTTTAAATGGTCGTTTCTCTTAAGCCCTAGGTGCTCCCTATGAAAGCTTTTTAAAAATACAAATTTTAAGGAAATTTAAAGGGGCTTAACCCCTATTCAAAAAAATTCTAAACCCTTTATTAAATGTTAGATAACTGTCATTAAATTTCATGGTGAACTCCTATGAGGAATGACAACACTTTACCGCCAAAGTTATTTTAATTTAAATTAACCAAATTATATAATTGATAGTAGTTATGTATCCAGTTGCAATGTATGGATATTTAGCTAGTTATTAAATATAACAAAGAGTAAATGCTCCTTGGAGGTTTTTTTTAAAAATTGTCTAGTATTTGCATGAGAAGTAACTGGAATTATCAAGATCACATCTTTACCAAACAATATAAACTCTTTCTATTCACTGTTCTAACCACCCAGCAATAAGCTTTTTTTTAATATATACATATATAAAAAAAAAATTGTTAAAAACAGGATTAAAGAATTTTTCTTTTTCAAACCAATAAAAGTTTCACATAAACTTAACACATTTCATTGATTCTATTAAGTACATTAATTAATTTTTAGAAAAAATTTCATCTAGTTACTAGCTGGGCAAAGACCAGCTATCAAATCACTTGACACTCAAATAACAGTTCACTTGAATTTAATTTTTTTTTTCACTTTTAATTGCCAAAAAATCCCCCCAAAAATCAGCAAATCTTCAAATGATCTATTTATGATTTAAAAGTTTGAATTAAAAGTATGAAAAATAGAAAAATAATTAAAAATTAGACACATGATGAAACATTTCTTTTCTGTGATTCATTTTATAGTGAGAATCCTGCTGTGAATGAATCACACTGTGTTTACATTGTAAAACATGGCGGTTACATTTTGTTTGGTGGAGTATGCAATTAGAATTGAAATCTCTCTAAAACTATTAAAGTAACAGAATAAGTGTATGCAGAAAAAATTATCAGCTTTCAAAGCTCTATCTAAAAATGTAAAATTTATGTACTTTCTTAAAAAAAATATATATTAATTTTAACTTTTAAAATATGGCAGTTATGTTTTGTTTGGTGGAGTATGCATTTAGAATTGTAATATCCCTAAAACTATTAAAGTAACAGAATAAGTGTATGCAGAAAAAATTATCAGCTCTTAAAGCTCTTTCAAAATTTGTAACATTAATGCACTTCCATAAAAAAAACACACGTTGATTTTGACATTTTCAAACATGGCCGAATGTCATAATGGATGCCATACTGGAAACGTTCTACCCGGAATTGTTCCGTGACCGATCGACAAACTTTTTCTTTTATTTATATAGATAACAAGAAAAACTCACAAATTTGCCTTTTATACCTAGAAAGTTATTTATTATTTAAAAAATGTATTATATGCAAATTTATACAACAGTTTACATGCATAGCTATCCTTTTAGAAGGCTCTGAACACCTACAAGAGAGTTCAAAACAATCTGACTTATTCTTTCAATCAGTTCCATACCCACAATCATGAAACATCTCTTTTTTGTTACTACACGTAAAATGGTTATCATAAATAGCCTAGAATAATGTTACTGTCAACCTTCCAAATATCCCCCCAAAAATTAACTTTTTTTTTTTTTTAAATAGGAGATATAGATTAAAGAAAAAAACATTTTCAAGGTAAAGTCAATACCACAATTTTGGCAATATTATTCAATAAAAAAAAATAATCAAAAATAGTCATAAAATATGCTAAGGCCCTAATATTATGTCAACTTTTGAACAGCATACTACTAAAAAATAAATAAATAAATAAAATAATAATAATAATAATAAAATAAAAAAAAATTGATTTCATGATTCTTTAAACTGTGAGCCACAGAAAGTTACTCTACAGATTATTTTTTTAAAACAGATATTTAAAAAAAAGAGGAAAAGACAAATTTATAACAAATAATAAAATCAACAAGACCCAATTAATATAATAACTAATAATTGGGTTCTCAACAAAAGAAAATTACTCCACAATTATGAAATTGCTACACATGAAACCCAGAGTTACAGAGGTACTTCTGGAAAAAAGTGTGACAGAATATGGACCATAACTGCTGAAATCTAGGCATTTTAATGACATACAAATTATGAAAAATCATGAACTGAACTGAACTGAAAAGAAGAAAAAGGGGGAGGGGGCATAAAAATTACATTTGCAGAGACTGCAAATGTAATTTTTATTTGCAGGTACTTTGAATTGCAGGTACTTTGAATTTTACCAACTGTATTTTTTATACGTAAATATTAAAATAAAATTATGATGGGAATGTACTAGAAGAATTAAGGTATATTTCAAAATAAAACACAAAAATCTGTCATTTTTGTCCTTTTACCTTACTATGAGAGGTACAGGCCTCCTGCAAAAATTAACTGGGTCTATGCTGATAATTTTCTTTCAGACATAAAATTGTTTTGAAATTGGTAGTATACTGAAATATTCAATGAAATATATAATCTTGCAAATGCTTCAGACAGCCTTATAATTAATTTTATAATTTTGATACTCATTTTAATCTACATACTTCTTCTGAAACATTAAATGTTTCAGTTGTTCACAGCTTAAATTCTAAACCTTGACATCCATGATAGACTACACCAACAAAGTGAAAATTAAATAGATGTTTTGCAATTAATCAGATGCTTTGCATCCCCCACCCCCAGAAAAAAGGTGTTAGTTCACAATCTTATTTTACCATTATAAAATGTCACATATGGAACAATAATGGCAAAAATAAATAAATTAAAAAAAAATAAAGCTAATTTCATGCAATAACATCAAAATAATAGCATTAACACATTAGCACATGAACATTATACTTAAATATATAATTATATATAGATATAAAATTAATCCAATACTAGAAATTCTTGATATTTGGTTTTGATGAAAAGCCTAATTTGCACAGAATCTTGATTCGGATTTCTAATCGTAAATGTTTTCAGCCTGGAATAAATGGGAAAAGTCAGCATCATTTACTGTAAAATACATATGTATACATTATGTATATTATGTATACATAATGTATACATATTATGTACATTATGTATACATTATGTAATGTATACATATGTATTAATACATATGTATACATTAGATCAAAATCCCTTATGGGATTTTGCAGCAAACCAAATGAAAAATATTTAAACACTAGTGTTTAGTGAAATAATAAGTAAATCTAAGAATGAAAATTTATTTATGAAATTGTATCAAACTTCATTTAGGTCTTAATATAATTTAAATGTGTGTATAACTTTGAAGCAATATTCAAGATATTAAATAACATTCAATATGTCATCAGTGATATCAGTTTGAGTAAATAACTGTAAAAATCATTTGAAGCTGCTTTGGGGATCATTTAAATCTCATAAGAGAAGTCTATTTCAGCCCTTGTTGAATATTAAATATGAATTTCAATTCACAAGGGCATATTAATTATTCTTCTAACCTTTTAAACAATAAAAATGTTCTGTCTCCAGATGTCTAACATATTATGGGGATTAATGCATCTCTTTACTTTGTATAACATTCCCCATCTTTCATATAATTACACAAATGCATCTCATTTTTAAAACATATTTTTAAACTAAAATTTTTTAGCATTATGAAAAGCACCATAATACATATTTTTGTAAACATTAGCCTAACCTTTAATACAAGGAATAAAGTACAGTGGTACCTTAGTACTTGTCATTAATTGGTTCCAGAAGGCACAACAAGTACCAAACAAATTTTTCTTGTAAGGAGTAATGTAAATTGAATTAATTCTTTCCTGAAAACCAGAAATTTTATGTTTTACTAAGCAATTTATAATTTGATACAGTTACTTTTTTATAGAAAATTTTTAAACTATACAGACATAATTCAAAACAATAATTAGATAAAATTAAATAAAATTTATCATTACTCAACCTGTACTGAAAGGAGTTGACGGCCTAATGGGATAGTGGCGAAGTAGAGGATTATTGTTCGGAAGGGGAATCTCCTTCCAATAAAACTTCAGACGCTTTCACAGGGATTCTTGCTCTTAACACCATTGATCTCTGTTGTAAACTCAGATATAGGGAGTTTCACTACAAACCTATCAAGAGAAACTCTCTTCTGCCGATGCCTCAAAATGTTTCTGAAGTGAGACATTGTTCGATCTTTAAACAAGTTCACATTTCGACTTGCTAAAGCTTTCTTTGTCAGAGTGATACTTTTGAACAAAATTTTTTAATTCAACCTGTTTGAAAACATTTCAGCATGTGTGACGAGAAAATGTCGAGTACTGAAGCAATTTTTCCACGCCGAAATGCAACAAGTATCGAAGCAGGCGAGTACCAAGGTATGACTGTAGTAAATAACTTTTAATTTCTTTAAAGCGATATATATATATATTTTTTAAATAGGTAACTGCTGCAAGGTAGTTATAACTGCTTGCACTTTAAAATTTTATTAACTAATAAACTTTAAAAAACAGAATTCAAAGTCAGATATTCTTTTTCAACACCAAACACTAATGATATTGAAGTAATTTTGAAATGTGAAATATTCACTTACCCACTTGTTTCACCAATATCAACACCACCCCAGGCAAGATATTTTCTGTTACATTCGATCAAATTGAAAGACTCGGACACAAAATCAATCGAATCTCTAGTAGGCCTTGAAGATGGTAATTGTGGAATGTTAAGATGAGATTGAACAGAATTTGCCTTAACTTGTCCAATTATTTCAGTCACTGAGAAAACTTGGCCATGAGGTTCTGCTGCTGCTAGAAGGTTGCTATAAGATTTCACACATAGGAATACATTGATTATAAACATTTTGTTTCAACAATATACATAATAGATTATGATGATTTTGCATAAATCATACAGTGATTACATGTTATTAAAGACATCTCAAAAATACTACCTTCATACTATTTTAATTAAGGGTTGAAACTGGTTAGGGCTAGTTGCCTGTATTATGGCAACAATAAAGAGCAATATGAATGGTTTCTACAGAAATTTTTAAGGGAAATTGTATAATATTTATATTGAATAGTTAATAATATTACCATTTTTAAGGCAGTTTTAACAATGCTATAAAGTGAAAAAGATTTTTCTTTTCCTTTAATTAGTTTTATAGCATTTTTTTAAATCCAAAAATATACAATAAAAATATCTCAAAATTCATAAATAACACACAACAAACACATCTCAAACTATAAAACAAAAGTGAAAAATGCTAATAACAAAGAAATGGTTTTGATAATCTATATATTTAAGTTGCTAAGCCCATTCATTGGGCAGTCCATGAGGGAAAACCACTGTTACAATTTACTTCTTTTTGGTCTTAAATGAAAGATTTTAATCTATAGATGTGTCAAATTTCGTTTTTGCAACAGCAATTTCTATAAATTCATGATAATTTACAATTAAAAATTGCTTTCTGTGCATGCTCAGTAACATGTTTAAATCTGGCTTGAGATACTTACTAAACACGAGGTCGCATACATTAATTTGTATCTGCACATGCTCAGTGACATGTTCAAATCTGGCTATAGATACTTACTAAACACGAGGCCGCATAAACACGTTAATTTGTTTATTCCAAGTAATCTCGCTAGGTCTCTCTCTGCCATTTTTACTTTTTAATTATGTTTGTGAGATATAGAATTAAACCAGATGGAAATTGTTTATTTTGTGCTGTTGAATAACCCCATTTCTTTTCATTGGGTTCAATAATAATGTTTTAAAGTGTATTTACAGAGGAATCTTGATCGATCATTCTAGGAATCATCGTTTTCCAGTATGTGTCGTTTATTTCACAAAGTCCCGACAATTATATTGCTTTATGTTTCCGCATTTATCGTTCAGTTCAGTTGGTCCCTTGAAAAATGATAGATCGAGATTAAACTGTATTATGATTTTCAACATTTGGCAATGATGTGTGGAGTATAAATTGTGTATTAGTATATTTATTTACTATCCAGCCATCATGTTTTGATGGGTACCAACTAGTATTAAGGAAAATATAAGTTCATTTCACTCACTCACCCCTTAACACTAAGATACGTTGATGGAGTAAAAGTTACAGAAATTGTAGCACATTGATTAGGTTGAAGATTCAGTGAATTAGGCGAGACAGAGAGAACATCATTGTCCCCATCAATATGTATATCGTACACAACAGGAAGACTGCCAACATTAATAACTGTTACACTATGGTTGCATGTAGCTCCCTTAAAGGCTTTTAATATCAAGGGATTCTGAAAACAAAAAAGAATTATAAATAAGCAGTCAGAACAAATTGCATACTGAAATGCAAAAAGAAAATAACAGAGCAAATTTTGTGAACTTTTAATAGACAAAAAAGAAATACACCTCAAGATCATTACACATTGCCAAAATAATGTTATAATTCAACATTAATAAGTCACACTTGATATATATGACAAGCTTGCCACATTTGCATCCAGAACAATGATCATTTACTATGAACTGTATTGAAGAAGATAGAGACATAGAATTTCAGTCTTGACAGAATTAATAGAAAAAGATACACACTAAGTTCTAGAATAGTGTTGGCAAATAATAGTTTTCCAAAAATTTCCTTCAATGTAGAATTAAAAAAAAAAATCAGCTTTATAAAAAATATAATACACCTAAATAACTGATACTACATAACTAAGAAAGTGAACTCTTTTTATATATGTCACACTTGTTATATATGGCAAGCTTCCCACATTTGCATCCTGAACGATGATCATCTACTATGAACTATGTTGAAGAAAATAGAAACATAGAATTCCAGTCTCAACAGAATTAATAGAGAGAGATACACACTAAGTTCTGTAATAGTGTTGGCAGTTAATAATTTTCAAAAAATTTCATACAATGTAGAATTAAAAAAAATTTCAGCTTTATAAAAAAAAAATATGCCTAAGTAATTGAAACTACATAACCAAGAAAGTGAAAATAAATGTACCTGGTTAGGATCTTTCAAAGTTAGTTTTGCATTACCACCAGCTGCTGTAATCTTGATAAAAGCTAAGACTTCACTTAAAGTTGGAGTTTCGATAGCAGCCGTAATTGTTGAATCTACTCTACCATTAACTTAAAAAAAAAAAAAGGTATATTTATATTATTAAAATGTATAAAATAATGTACTGGAACATAATAAATAAAAACAAAAATTAGAAAATTCTATAAACTAGATAGAGGACATTATACTTTCTTTCACTTAAAACTATAATAATAATAAAAAATTTTAAGGAAATTAATATCATTATGCTAAAGAGATATGTATTTATCTTAAAATTTATATTAATCTTACGAAGTTTGAATTATATGCCTTAACATTAGTTCCAAGACCTAAACCAGAAATTTAAAAGTTTTAATACATATATGATTTTTTCCAGAAATAATGTTAATATATTTGAATTTTGATACTAAAAATTTAGAAAAAAAATAAATCACTAAATACATGTATTTGGTTGAAAATTCTATGCAATAAAATATGCACACAGAAAATTTTTAATTAATTTAATTTGATACAGGTTCTAGTGACACTGGCTTCAAATTCAAAGACATTTTATCAGTTCTTGTTTTCATATAGTTCTAAAAATGTTTGGTGTTTATATGAATGTGAGGTTTTATAGTTTTTTTAATGCAAGAGGTTTAGGTTCAAAAGGCAATAATTTTGAGATATAATAGCTGAGAATGAATCTAATACAATGAAACCTTGAGTATACATATAAGAGAACAACTTTATATCTACCATATCTTTATTTAGATTTTTCTTTTTTAATGCTCAAATAACTAGAAGCATGTTAATTTATGTATATTCCTTTACTTGATGACAACTTTTTAAAAAACAAATCTTCTACAGAGGTAAGCTCATGAAGGAATTTAAAAAAAAATAAAAGAATATTTTACAACATTAAAGGTAATGCAATTTATGTGGTAAATATGAAAAATTAAATATAGTTAGGTTTAAAATCATGTCTCTACTAAGACTGAGCGTAATTTAAAGACGCAGAGAGGCTATGTACAGGGGGTTACCACACTGATTTCTCACCTAAACATCGATTTTGGGGCTCAACAATTTTTATTACCTCTTAACCCCATTGAAACCAAGACCTTTTCTATCCATCTTGGCTTGAGCCAAAGTGCGTTAAAAGTGGAGGACAGTGATAAAATTCTAAGATCAGTGGCATACGACACTATAAATACCCTCTACCCCATTTCACATTGGCTCAGAGTCTATACGGATGGCTCTAGAACAAGTGATTGTGTCATCATTGGAGCCATTGTTCACTGTGAGCTGTTCTCATTTTACTCTCCTGTTGGTACTTTCATGTCAGCTTTTGATGGTGAAATTTCAGCTATCCGGTTGGCTCTTATCCAGCTTCAGAGCCAATTGGAGTGTTTCTCAAGAGTGATGCTTCTCTCAGATTCGAGAGCAGCTCTTCAGGCTATTGACTCCTCATGTTTCTCTCGATCCAAAGATATTGATAACCTTCGAATTGACGTTAACCTTCTGGAAAGGTTGTCACATCATAATAAAACAGTTGTCTTACAGTGGATCCTGACCCACTGCGGAATCGAGGGGAACGAGGCTGCTGACTTCCTGGAGAAAAAGGGGGTTTCTGTTTTACAGCTAAACAACCAGAATTTGGCTTACCATTCCATAAAGACAATAGTCATAAAGACCCTCAGGTGTTCCTTCTCACAGGTTGTTGCCGCTAGAAGTGGTTACAAGCCCTGGTATGACCATGTCAATGATATTCCTGAGTGGCCTAGAGATAAATCTGTGGCAATGCTATGGCTTTTTTTCTGGAAATGATTGCCTTGGCAAGCACCTACACATAATTAACTTGGCTCCCAATCCTCTTTGTCCCTGTGTGATAACCAGGAAGAAATAGACATGCCTCATCTTGCTTCTTGTCCTGCTTTACCTCTCGTTTCTTTTTCCCATTTTGGATTGCCCAACATAAGTTGGTGGATTAACTGATGTTATTTTTCTATCTTTGTATTTTTGATATGTTGTCCTGTAATTCTTGCCATTGGGAGAAAAAAAAAGTTTAAACTATGAATAACTTTATGTGTTTAATTTAGGGTCATTTAACAATTATTTTAGCTACAAATAAAAAATTAGTTACAATGTTTCATGATCATTGTCAACAATACTGCAGTTTGGATATTTTTGCTTAAACATTCATTTTTAGATTCCATTAGGTTTCTCAGGACATTCTCCAGGTAAATAGACAAATATGTATATTAAAATTTACCATTCCACCAAAGTTTCCTTCCAATAACGTAATAAAATAATAAATAGTCTATGATATATGAGTACCTGTGTAATTATCAGGAGGGGAAGAAAAAAGATATTAAGACAATAGAAGAAATAAATTTTTTCAGGGCCTCAGGAAATCTGACTATCAGGAGAAACCCCAAAGCACAAGTATATTTAGTCCTAAAATACAACTCACTGATTTATACTTACTGATAATCTAGCAAAAAAAATCATGAAAATAAAACAATTCATTAAGCAACATTCGAAGCATTATCTTAAATGCCTACTTACTTGATTCAAAAACAACAGGAATATCAAGAGATGAAGGTAGAGATTTATTTTTCGAGGCAGGTATACGATACAATACAACTTTAGGGGAAAGAAATCTCAGTCCTCCAGATGTAGGATGTTTCTGACGATCCATTTCTTTTAAACCAAAGTAAATCTGATTTTCAAGGGAATCCTATGAAATAAAAAATATATAGAGTTATTGCAATATAAAGAATTATAAATAAAATAAAGATTAAAAGATGAAAATTCAGTTACAGGAGTTATGAAAAAAGGTAACTCTTAAAATATATTGAAAAATAATGAGAAATATGTGAACTGAAAATTTAACTCCATAAATAATTATTATGTATTTTGACAGTAGTATTTAATTCTGATAAAAAACATTCTTGGATGACAGAACTTGAAATAGGGCATTCAGCAAAAGGAACCCAAGTTGTAATTAAGTAGTATTTAGAAACAGGGGATAATTTTCTAACAGACATCCAATGGTGTAGTGGTTAAAAGCTTCAAGATGCCACACCACAGGTTCAGGGTTCGACCCTGCGACTGGGCATGGTCGACTCAGCCTTTCATCCCTTGAGTGGGTCAATAAAATGAGGACCAAGCATGCTTGGGGACTAACTTGGGGGTCCTGTGGCAGGCTGACTACCTACCCGAGACATATGCTGTATGGCACACCAAGCCCACAGTCAAGAAAGCGGAGATGGGCACCACTAGCCTTGATCCACAATGGACTGGTCTGCCATTGGTTAGTTTAATTTTCTAACTCTTTCAAAGCTTCATTATCATACATTCCCTTAAGACAGTTGTTTACAGAATAAAGAAACCATTTTTAAAATTTTATACATCCAGACATAGCTGAAAATTCACTTATAAAACCAAAAAAATTCACTTTTTTAATTTCTGAAATTTAAACCAGGAAACAATGAGACAATATATGTACATTTTTTACAAGTGAATAAAAATATTTTTATAGAACATAAAACTTAAAAATTTTCCTTATTTAAATACAACATTTATCCCCAGATAAACATTTTCATTGACATGATAATACACACACACACACATATATATTTATATTTATGTATATATATATATGCATATATATATATATAGAGAGAGAGAAATATAGGTTTCCTGATAAATATTAATATCAAAGTACCAAAAATCAAAAAAAGAAAATGCAACGCTAGAATTGCTCTAATAAAATGTTTTTCTTCACCAAACTTATAATGCATACTTACATTTGATAAGCTAATTCTCAATGGGACCGATACTTCACAGTTGTTGGTAACAGTGATATATTCCACAAAAGTACTTCCAGCTACAACTTGTCCGATATTTAGAGTATCTCTTCCCTTACTCAACATAGTAATAGATGGCCGCAAAGCTTCATACTGGATTTTTGTCTTTGCAGTTGAAATTGGAGCCGCATTTAAAGTTTGACCCAAAGAATTAAAAAAAGCATCAATTTGCAGATTTACTTCCATCTTTCCTTCATATTTTGGAGCAAGTACTAACTATGAAGGAATAAAATTCTCATATTAGTACTGTTGAAATGAATTATATTTATCAACTTAAAGCAAAAATGTGAAACTTATGTAAAGAATTCTGACCAGGAAAAAATTTTTTCGAAATTATAAGCTTCAAGTACAAATTCCCATTGCATTATAAAATGTGCAAATAATTTGGTACACAATACACAATTATGCTGACTCCAAAGGAGAAATCACAGGAAAATAAATAACTTGAATAGGAAGATTGGAGCAATTTTAAAAAGGTATAGGGAAAAAGTAGGACTTTTGTACTACTGAATATACACTGTAACTAAAAAAGTTAAAAACACTGGGATGAAAAATTAACAGTAATAAGAATGGTAAGGGTTAATCTGATAATATCTGAAAAGAACTAAATATAGTCACAAATTAAGAACAGTATATACCAGGGGTCGGCAACACGGTGCTCACGGGCACTAGGATGCCCGCGAAACAATTTTAAAGTGCCCGCCATTTAAATATCTAAATTTTAGATATTTGAACAACAAACGATGATAGTTGTTGCTCGTTCCTATTGTTGGGGAAAATGTGCTCTGAATTTGAACTCTCTTTGCGAGTGGACATATGCTTTTGAATCTTTGTTCTCTAATATGAAATACTTAAAATCAAAGTACCGCTCAAGCCTCACTGACACTCATTTGGACCAATGCCTAAGAACTGGGAATTCAACATAAATGCCACATTACAACAAATTGGCAGCAGATTTGCAGTCAAATTTTGCATTAATTATCAGTTTTAAGATTGTTTTGTTTAAATTCAAATTCAAATTTATGTATCACAAATTTATGCCGCATTAATATTTTCATGTTTAAATATTACCCACCCACCCTCTTGAACTCCCGCATTTCAGAAATATGCCCTCCTAAAGAAAAAGGTTGCCGACTCCTGGTATATACTATAACTAGGGATACGTAAATTTTGCATTAAAAAAATATCAAAATTTTGCCCCCCCCCCCCAAAAAAAAACAATATATAGAATTTCACATTTATTCGCAATATATATATATATATATATATATATATATATATATATATATAAATATATATAAACTCAAAAATTTTGCATTTATTAAAAAAATTACAATTTTACTGACTTGGATAGGTAAGTATCAAAATTCTCAGTTAAAAGCTAATATTGTAGTATTCTACACATTTTGTTCCTAAAGTCTTTGCCTTCTGCCATTAATTACTATGTTGTACATACTAAAATATCTCAGCATCTACTCTGTTAACGAGGCTATAGAGGCTTTGTATAGCTCCATTTGCAAAGTTAAGGTAGCAACATTTCGTTGCAATTAAAATCTGTATAACATCAACAGGAGTCTCTTGATTGACTACTGTAAATTGAACGTCTCTTGAAGTCAAGGTTACTTGACTTCAAGAGACGTTCTTAAATCTGCTAAATTGTTCCACAAAACTTAATGGTGGATTTTTACAGTTAGATTTTTAGGTTCGACTTGGACAAACTGTCTGGAGGAAATTCAGAGCAAATCCGGAGGAGAGTGAGATTTCTCAGTTAAAGACCGCAGATGGTCTTAGTTAAGCAATTATGTTAAATTATTACCCAATTTCCCTTAAAGAGCTGTTTACTGCAGAGTTTTCGCCGAAAAGTAGTAAAAAAATAATTTTTGCATTTTTCATTCATATTGGCAAATTTCGCATTTATTTGCATATATTTTGTAAATACAAAAATTACGTATCGTTAACTATAACTGATTTTAGACAAATTTAAGTGACAAATAATTAATAAATTTAAGTGAGATGAAAAGATTACATACACATTCTGAGAGAGGACCACAGTCAAATATTAATGCAATTCGAAGTTTAAGATACAGATATTTGTTAAAAGTTAACTTGCATTAGAAATTATGAGATCCTACACTTTGAGAGCAAATGTAGTAAAATAAGCATAAATAACTAAATAAATTGCACATGCAAAATAAAATTAATCAAATTGATTATTTAAGTTTATCTAATGAGACGAAAATACAGCTTATAATCACAAATGCATATTTACTTCATTTAAAAGTTAGGGTGTTATTTTGACTTAACTGTGTACATTTGATAGACATGACAATGATAAAATATAGTTTACTACCATGAATACAAATTTAAGAAAACAAATCATAAATTTTAACACAAAATTGAAATAACCCTCCTTTAAACAATAAAGATATATTACGGGCAAATTAGACATCCATCAAAAGAATACCAAAGTATCAGCAAACAAGGCAGTTTGAAGTGACATCTTTAAGTGGTTGATTTTCCCAGTTTGGAATAAAAATCACAGAACTTCTAAACTGGAGGTTTAAATAACCTCTTGTTTATCATAATTAGGCAACCAATTCTCCATTTTAGTATTTGATAAAATGAGATTTTCCAAATTAAAAAGTTAAATGCAGAGTAAAGAGTGAATAAGTTTTGATAATATTTAAGTAACATAAAGCAGCCAAATACAAAACTTCTTAATAATGATTAACTTTAAATAATGAAAAGGTTTAATCCACAAAATGCTCTTTGTGTTATACCTTGATGTCTGTAGTGTTTCCAACACTGCTAGGCATGGTTTTATTATAACTTAATCCAGACATTTCAAATGGCAAAGGAGAATCGTTCAAGTAAGCAGATACACATGAAATTTTGTAATAGCATGCAACACCGCTGGAGTTCTGTAGAGTAAGATTCATTTCTTGTGAATCTCCAAGGGCTATTTTTTCTGGAAAATATAGTTCTGAAGGGACTTGAATTGCAAGACATGAAGCTGCAGATCCTATAAATTTGAAGTATAAATTATAATAGAATGGCATTAAAAGAAAAAATGTTACTGTAAATTAAAAGAATATTATTTTGAAAAATTATACCTTATAAATAATCTTTAGACAGTATATGATTTCATACTATTTTAACATAGATCAATTCTACATAAAGTTAATAAATGAAAATTAAGCTATTGAAATTCCTATTTAAAATACATGACTTATAATGTTCATATCAAAGAACAAACTGAAGTTCAAAATATAAGGCAAATTTCTTTAGTGTCATTTAATATATATATATTATGTATGTATATATATATATATATACCAGCATTATTGCCCGGGTAGATATATAGATATAAAATTTTTCATGCATTTCATCAAAAAAATACTGGGCTGCACCCCCCGCTTTTCATGTTCATCTGGCCTGACAGAATGCGCTTAGCGTGTTTCTACTGAAATGATATACCCATACCCAGTATTTTTTTGATGGAAAGCATGAAAAATTTTATATCTATATATCTACCCGGGCAATCATTCTTTAAAAATAAATTAATTTTCTTATGCCTTAATATAACTAATGGACTAATAGTTCGGAATGAAAGTTATGTATCGTTATGTTTCACTGTTTAAAGAGCTTTTCCCTCCCACTGCTTAAAAAACCCCAAAACACTAAAAGATTTATCTTATATGATTTCACGGAATAAGTAATTCAAATACATATCGTATGTTAACTCTGTTTCACGAACTTAGGGGAAAAAACCAGTAGAACTCTTAAACTTCTTCCCATTTTATGATCCTCAGACAATTAATATATTTAGATCAACAGAAGGCTTCCAAAAACTGGCCATGGGACAAACTTAATTTTTCTTTTTTTTTTCTTCCTTTACCCCAAATTTTATTAAGTTCTATTAGTTTGAACGTCATTGTCTAAAATTGTCTAAAGCAGCGGTTCTCAACCTTTTTAGACTCACGACTCAACTAAACGTACGAAAAATAAAATAAACACTTCGCCCCCCCCCCCAATCACCCCCAGACCAACTCTCAAACCACCCCAGAACAAACCTCTTTTCCCCTGCATATCGAATTTGAATGGTTTTGGTGAAGGGACTGTATCCACATTTAAGAGGTGCGCTTAGGGGCACAAAAATCATTAAAAAATTAATTTAAAAAAAACTAATTGAGCCCAAAATCTTATTTTTCCTGATTTAAGTTTCTCGGGACCAAAACATTAACTGTGCCGAATTTGGTCCCGGTGGGTGAAACAGTCTATGATTCTATAGCGGACAAACAAACAGACAAGCTCTTTTATATATATAAGATATATATACACACACACACACACACACACACACACACACACACATACATATATATATATATATATATATACATACACACATATATATATACATACATACATACAGTCAATTCCAGTTAATCGGACCATATCGGGACGTGCTCATTTTGGTCCGAATAACCAGAATTGACTGTATGTATATATATATATATATATATATATATAATGTAAAAGCATGTCAGCAGTATCTGATCTAAATTCTAGTGTTAACCCTTTAGGGAGATATTAGAATTTAACAATGAGTCATTCCTGATGATGTAGCATACACTCCAAAATAAAATTAATAAATATGTCCTCATAGATAAAAAAAAAATAATGTCCTACTTACCAGTAAGAAGTAGTGGGCCAGGCAAATTATTTTGTACGACAGACTGAAATGAATTGGGTGCTCCAACTGTCAACAAATTTGGCTGCAAAGCATGATGAGCACAAACATGAGTACATGGAAGCCCAGAATTCCCAGCTTGTTGTAGCAAATTAAATCCATTGAAACAGTTTTGATTAGTTCCAGGATACGAATTCAAATAATTCATAGACCCATACTGCAAACTAAGAGCATTGCCTAATGGCAATGGAATATTACAAGCACTTGAACAGGATGATGCCGGCCTAGAAAATTCTTGGGGAACATTGTGTTGAGTTGATGGCCGGCAACAGTTAGAACAGGCATCTGATTTTGTTGTCTTAATGCTTTCTCTCTCACTTGATGAACCAACAGAACAATTGAAGGAATTATCCATACTCTGCACTGGTTCAGAAGTTGTCGATTTGTACTCACTATCTGCATCAGTTTGCTCACTTACATTATTGGTGGAAGCAGATCTAATTAAAGTCTGCTCTGATTCTTGAATATCGCTGAGTACACTCACTGTATTTTTGTGAAGGCCTGTAGTATGTTGAAGTGTAGTTTTTTCATTAAGTATGTCATGAAAGCTAGGGTAGTTTTTAAATCCACTTTGCAGAGAGGGATTATACTTTTCAACAATTTTGGAGGCAAAATGGACTGGATCAGTTGTAGAAATTTCATCCAAAAATTCTGATAAAGTACTCTCTCGAAAATTTTTCATAGTACTATCTCTAGAAGTTGAATCAACTGCAACAATTGAGAAAAAAAAAGAAACATAATTAACATTATAAAGAATCCATAGTTTTTAAATGAAACTTCTGATGATAATTTCAGCCTCTAACCAATACATGGGAATTTTTTGGATCAATATATCCATTGAATCCTTATTACTACAGTAGTTCTAGCTCCACAAACAAATTTTAGAATAACTAAAAATATTTAAAATAAGGGAGTGTTTATTAGAATAACATAAAATACCCTAAAATCTTGAGTATAATACACACCTTTTTTTTCACATTTTAGTCTGCAAAAATGAAGTGCATATTATACTTGTGTACAAAAAAACATAGTTTTAAACATTAAATAAACAACAAACAATAGATGAGCTGTATTCTAGTGAAAGTGATTAAGACTGATAATATGACAGTATTGTTTGTTTTGAACTGAAAATTTAAGTTTTTTTTTCTACTGAATTTGACGTTTTTGTTTATTTTTATTACAAATTTTATTTATGTTAATAAGTATTTGTGCAATTTTTAAATAAAATATTGAAAAGTTATGGGTGTGTAATATAGTCAAATTTAGATTTTTTTTCGAAAATTTCACACAAAATCAAGCATGAGTATTATATACATGTGTGTATTATAGTAATGATTTTACAGTATGTCATTTAATTTCATGTTAAACAATTCCAAGTATTAAAGTACAAAATAATCATTATGAGAGCATTAAGAAGTCAGAGAGTATTTCAAAGGCTTGAAGAGGACTTACATTGTTGGAAGCAACATTATAATAAATTGTCTAGGCACATGAGAATAATGTACCAGATTAAACTTTTTCCAACATTTGAAATACATATAAAATTCTTAACGTTCAAATAGTAAAATTTATTCCAATTTATTTTTAAAGCATGATTTGGTGAACTTACATTAATTCAAAGTAGTGCATGCATGACAGGCTTTAAAAATTAGAAAAATTATTGAAGTGTGTTACAGAACTCTATTACTTGCATATTTTAGATGGAACACACAAAATCTTCAAACACTATAAGAAAACATTTATTGGGTTTGAGAGTCACCTACAGCAATCACATATACAGCTGACATTTATTGAAATTTGAAGCAAAATTTGATGAAAATTAAGACTAAAATATTATCATATGGGATTGTACTTTTTATAATTGGTATCATATTTATAAGAGGTAATTCCATTGAAAAGATAAATTTGATTTCAATTCAAAAATCCTTAAAATTTAGGCAGTAAAAAAATAAAATTTTAAGAACACATCAAACAATCCCCCCCCCCCCCAACAGGGTATTTTGATTATCCTGGGGGCATTGATCCCTCTACACTACAAATTTGTTGGCTACTTTATTATAGGAACATCATATAACCAACATTGTTCCCTTAGAGGGGACATCAAAGGAACACCCATACCAAGCCTTATCTAGGATTTGAATCGAAGCCCACACTGTGGAAGCCGAAGATGCTAACCACTAAATGATGTGGGAGCTCAAAAATATACATTATCAAGAACCTTTGAAATAAGAAACTGAAAAGCAGAAACTTTTAAAGACACCAGAATTACCAAGAAAGTCAGAATGACTGTTTCTAACATAGTGAGGTATAGGCATATGTTAATCATTGGTACCTCTACTGTTAAAGCTTGCTCTATATATAATCTTTGTTAATCTCTTAAAAGAAATCTGATATCAATTGCAATAGTAGGTCTAGTGGCTGACAATTTTTGATTTCATATAGGATTCTTCACTAATGTCTAGTAAATAACAGTTCCTCTTTCACTCCATTAAAAACATAGCAATTTAATGTTTTCTTAAAATTTGAGGAATCTTTTTTTCAGGTCAGATGACTGCTTGGAAAATTGGAAGAGGTGGTGGCTGCAGTTTTTTTTGCTTAAAATCAAGTTTAATACTAGAAATAATGCATATAGAAAAGCGAAATAAACATTATACATATTAAAGGGAATGTAACATGTTAACTTTTAGCTTACAGCGCTCATTTTTCCAATTACCTCTTTAGAACGGGAAATTTCATACTCCCTTTGTAAGAACTGCCATTAAGGGGGTTATATATATATTTTCATACTTGGGCCCATATTCTTGGAATACATGCTATCCCACACCATAAGGAAAAGGTTAAGAAAGATTAATAAAATTAATAAAGTAAATAACAGTTCCTCAGAGTTAAGAAAGATTAATAAAAATTTCTAAGAATGACAACCAAATTTATGAAAGTCAAACAATCTATTTTGAATATAAATCATAAGCATTTCACAAAATGCAATTATTTTTCAGATCAAGCAGTGGAAATTTCCTCCTCCCTTCCAATTCTAAACAGATGTAATCTTGGTTTAATTGTCATTAACATATTTAATGATTATTTCTTGTAATATGGTTTACTCTTTAATTGTTCAACAAGTATACACACAAAATTCATGACATTTTATTAACTTTTGAAATTAGTTTATGACAGAAAAAACTTTCCTGGATTTCATGGTTAATACACATCCTGTTTTAAAGCTTAATACATCACATCAACGTCAAACCATGGAAAATTTATTCATGGTTTGTTGCGGAAATTTAGTTGGCTAAAGATAGCATTCTGCCAATTTTAGTCATATTCAGTATAAACTTTGCCACAAGTAATTCTGAAACATGCATAATTTTGCATGAAACAAAATTAAAAAAAATTAAATATAACTAAAAAATACTGTACTTGAAGGTCTAGATGGATCCTGATCAATTTTGGGTGGTGTTGTAACTGATTTACCAAAATAAGGCTGAAAGAATATAGAAGTAAATAAGAACATATATCTTATAATATTTAAAAATTTTTTTTTGACAATAAAAAATAATATGAATATAAATATGTTGTTGTTGCTAATGCCCACTGGTTGGAGGCTCCCTTCACCAGGTCCTAATAGGCTATTGGGCTGAAAGAGGCGGCTCCTATTTTGAATTAGAACCACAAGGGTTGGAGTTCGACTTGGCTAAATGACCGGTCTCATAATTTTCAACCGAGTCAAGTGACGAGACTAGAACACTTGACCCCACACCTCCAGAGGTAAATTTGAAAACTTGGAGGACACTGCAGCCCCGACCTGGGGCACGGTGGCCCAGTTGGCAAGAGCAGAGGGGCCAGTGATCTGAACGTCCCTGGTTCGATGCTCATCGATGCAAATTCACTGCCATGCTCACTAATGGTGGCCGGGGCACGTAAAATATAAATATGTATGCCACATAAACTCATTTAATTAAATACAGCATTGAAATAATTACCATGGCTATATTACATACATAAAATTTATTGTAGATCAAAATATGAATCTTTTTTCTCTTCTATACTGATATAAAAGTAATGCTGTTCATAATATTAAAAAAAAACATCATTTAGTTTAGTATATTCCCCTATCAGCAAATAATTTTCTTATTTGATACTAGTGATTTGTTTAACTGTGCTCCAGTGGATATTCTACACAGATAATGGCTGTAACTACAACCAGTCTAGATTTCCCACGATTATAGAGATACTAACACGGCCAATTATTTTTTTCTTTTAAAGGTTTAGCCAGGGTGGTTTATGTGATAATGATAGCCTGTCAGAAATAAAACCAATGAAATCTACAACATCTTACGCACAACATACTTTTCAGGAAGATCATTCAAAGCTAATGCTTTTTATCTTAGTTTGTTTCTCCACCTATAAGGACTGCTGAAATTTTAGCTACCAAATGCCCATAGATGCTGTTCCAAACATATAAGCCTCTAACTTTATAATACTGCTATCAAACACATAATGTTGCTTCATCCTTAATGTAAATACTGGATTAATAACAGTCTCTATACCAAATTACAACACTGAAACAAACAGAGTTTCATTCAAACATACAGGCATTTAAAAAAAAAAAAAGCTTAGGTGTCATAAACAAACAAAAAAAAAACATGTTATTTGCACAGGTATACTTAGGGAATCATATAAGGTCAGGCTGGGTTAAAGGACTGCAGCCCATTAGTAAATCAGTTAACTGACCACAGACCTGTTACAAAAATATACAAACTACACCAAGAATAACAAACTCAAGCTGAAGAGACTGCCATAGTAAGTTCATTACATGTTTTACTTGCTTCAGGAATGAATTGTACGAACACAAAAATTCCAATCTTTAGTTGCTTAAAATGTTTAAATAGACGCTGATTTATGTAGCATATCTATATATATAAAACAGTTCCATAACTGATGGACTGACTGACATATAACGCACAGACCAAACCGCTGGACAAGGGCTGAAATTTTGCATGGCGATTCTTCTTATAGTATAGAGGTGCACTCAGAAAGATTTTTGAAATATTCTTTTTTTTAAAAATTAAATTTTTAAGCTGTTTTTGTAATTTTTTTAAAGTTTGCATTTAAAATAATAACCTGAGGGTTATAAAATTTATATTATGAGAAAGATCATAAAAATTCCTTTTAAATGAAATCTTTTTCAAATCTTTACCTCCATTTTTTAATTTTTGGTGAATTTTTAAGATTAATTTTTAGAATTTAATTTATTAAATGCTGATCATGTGGTTTCTTTTCTTTTTGTGATACTTTAAACTAATTTTGCGTCACGTGCATAACAACGAAATAGACAAAAATTTTTTTTCTTGCTAATGCGGCAGACAATTGGACATTATCCAAAAAAATATTAAATACAGTAAAAGATATGTTCCTCAGACTGTACTTTATTAACTGCACTATATTCTTCAGTATGTTCTATTAGATTTAATGTGAATATTTTCTTACACATTACTTTGTCTATAAAAATATCTGTTACGATTTTTTTTAATATATATATATATATATATATATATATATATATCTTTTTTGGCATTAATTGCATATATTGACTATTGTATTTAATTTGAATGTACTCTGTAGTGAAGCATGGGTATTCAGCTAGTACCTTATATAAGGAGTTTGAATCAACTTCACTATGGGAACACAACACATTGATCATATTCTTTGAGTGTAATTTTTGACAAAATTGACTTTCAGTACAAAAATAATTTATAGCCCTTGTTATTGTGACAATTTTTTTTAATCAGCAAAATTAGAAAAATAAAGAGAATAAATTAAGATTGATATACATACATTTTGTAGGCAATTCAATTATAAAAGACATTCATAAAGGGATATACATAATAAAACAAAAAATTAAATTTATGCAATTTGCACATAATTAAATTTTTTTCATTCACTTAAAATGAAAACTATTTAAATTAAAGCATAACATTCCTATTTTTTTAAAACAAACTAAATAAAAAGCATAACTCAAACTTTGGAAAATGCCTTACCCTTTCTCTTTCAGAATCTTCAGATAAAGTACCAAGATTTTCTGACCGAGCAGCAATAAGTGTACCAATAGAAATATGACGATCAAAGTTTACCTTTTCATCTGGACTTAACCCAGACAACCAAGAAGGTGCAGTTATTTCATGCTGGTTGGTAGGTGACCAGTTGCTAATGCCACTAACTTTATTTGAGTCAACAGACTGAAAAATATACAGTTATATACAGTCTACATATATCAATTACAATAATAAAGCTACATGAATTAATAACAATATATTTCTTTTCATTAATTTTGAACTATAACACACACATATGTGCTAATTATTATGAAAGTGGCCTAAGTCAAGAATCTTCCTAAAAAAAATGAAAAGAGTTTATCAGTTATTTCATATTGCATTCTTTTATATTACCACTAGCTGAATACCCGTACTTCGCTATGGAGTACAGGTAACCCTCTTATAACACGGTAGATAGGTTCCTATAAAATAACGTGTTCTGTGAAACCGTCTTATATGAGACCCAGAGCTAGTACAAAAAGGAGGGTTATGTTCCAAAAACTTATTAAAAAGAAACTTTTTTTAAAAAATTCCATCTAAGCAACTTAATTTTTATTAAAAATATAAATGTATGTATAACACAAAACGAAAAGAAGCAAAAAATATTATTTTCATCTAATGCGACCTTAATTTAATAAATTTCTTCCTCATCACTGTTCAGTACAAGCAAACGGGAACATTTTTACGGTTGAACGATATTACCTTCACTTTCAGAACCTTTTTCTTTATTTAGATTTTTTGCACCTTCTATCCTCTTTAAAAAATCTGTAATTTTAGTTTGTTTGCTGGTTTTTACAAGGTCATTGTAGATTTTACGGTAGGGAGTTAGACAATTTTGCAGCTACCTTTTGAATTTTTGGCTTCTTTCATTCAGAAGGGTCTGCATTCAAGATTTTCAGCTATACTCAGGCCTTCTTGTAATTTTATACAATTATAAATGAATAAATTATAATTTGTTTATACATTTTCATGTAAAGCCACTATACTTCATCATTCCTTCCTGTCATTATTTTAAGGTAATTTAGTTTTTAAATGTATTAAACCAAAAACATGTTATCTAGTACTGTAGAAGTGCAGTGTTGTACAACAGGTTTCACATTTTTTTTTTATCATGTTAGAGTGAAACCGTGTTACAGGTTGCAGTGTTATACGAGGGTTCCCGTAATTTATCCTATCGTGTTAGAGCGAAACTGTGTTGTCAGATGCCGTGCTGTGGGAGGGCTACCTGTACCTGAGTGAGGCATGAAACAGAGAACATAAATGATCGTGAGGTTAGGCTTAACCGTTGCTGGCAATGCAACCGACAACCTGTAATAGTTAATTTTCTAAACTTTTTTCAGTACTTCCTGAATTTTTACTCCATTTTATAAGTGAAGAAATTTTTCCAACAATTTATTATTTGATATGATTAAGTGTAGATATTTTAATTGTGAACAATAGCACATACAGAGTGATGCAATCCACACTATATTTTAGTACTTGCTGAATTTTTACTCCCTTTTTTAAGTGAAAAAATTTTTCCCCAACAATTTCTTATTTGATGTAATGATAAAGTGTATATATCTTAATTTTGAAAAATAGTACATACAGAGAGGGGTGTAATTTTAAAAATCATTCATGTTGGGTTCTGAAGTAATGGAAATTCAAATTTTTTAATCATGATGTTTTAGAATCAGACTTACGGAGAATACCCCTTAACAACGTATATTTATGATGAAAGGTAATGGTAACACTCCTTACATATGTTACTTTCAGTTGAGTTGTTTTGCAAAAGAAAATATAAAACTAAAAGCGACCATGCTAGCCGCGCAGCGGTTAGTTAAATTTAAATCTAAGAAGAATTTTTCAAAAATCTTTCTTAGTGCACCCCTATACTATAAGAAGAATCGCCATGCAAAATTTCAGCCCTTTAGGTCCAGCAGTTTGGTCTGTGCATTATATGTCAGCCAGTCAGTCAGTTACGGAACTGTTATATATATATATATATATAGATAATCTGAGGCAATTTTGCAAAATTGAGCCATTAGATTGAGTTGGTTGTTGCATCATTACACAGAATTCAGTTCATGTTCAAACTCAAACCTTAAAATATCTTGAAACAAAAAATATATGACTTAGACCATTTTCATAATCACTGGCACATATAACTCATTTTATACTAATAAGATGCATAACTAATACCTATTTAATGTCATTTTATCATATTTTATTTTGATATTTTAACAATACACTGCCCAACGTACACGTCTATTATAAAACATTTTGCCTTGATTTAAAATTTTTTTTATGTAGAATGTTATTTGAAAACAGTGAACAAGGGCTTTTCCACAGCAGCTTGGCTTAAAAGAGAATTTATGTAGTAAGTTAAAAATGAAATGAATTAATTTATTGTACTTTCAACATCAAATGTAAAATCTTATGGAAGGAGGACTTGTGCAAAAATGACATTTATCTTTTAATAATTTTTTTTTTACTAAATGTGAAAAAAAAAAGAAGAGAGGATTGCCCTGTGTTACAGTTTAATTCTTTACTAACAATAGAGCTTTGTGCCTCATTTCGTCCTTAGGGAAAATCTTATAAATAATACAGGGTGGTTCAAAATTATTGAGTGCATTTCATGTTTGAAAAAAAAAAAAAAAAAAAAAAAAAAATGAGGTATGCAGACCTGCCAACCTCAGTAAGAGCAAAATCCTGCAATATTCTACTGTGCATAAAATAATCGACATAACACAAAACAGTATAGTACAAAATTATAATGAAAGAATTATAATGTATACTTACTTATAGTTTATAGGATCTCTTTAATAATATTTGATAGTTCAAAATAATTATTTACTGTTCAGCTCATCTTGAAATTATAATATTAAACAAAAGTTATATATTTGAAATTTGTAATCATATATTTTAATGTACATCATATTTACACTAACAGGAACCCCAGTAGTCTATATTTTGAGTACTTCTATTTCTTTATAATGTTTGTTTTAATCAATTGCAGAAAATCTTGGAATTTTTCAAGCATTTACTGTAGCTGATTTTGCTCTTTTTAAAAATTCATTGTCAAATTGTTCTTTATAACAGTGTCCTTGTGGGTTCGATTTGCATATTAGCAAATTTTTTAAGGTTTCCCTTGACATAGATGACCTGAACTTAGTAGGTATTTTTGTTATGTAACTAAAAATCCTCTCACACTCTGCATTACTGTGAGGGATTGTTAAAACCAGTGTTATTTTTTTTACGCTTCGGAATCCGGTAATAATAGCATCCATTCCGGAAACCCGGAGGTTACATTAAAAATCCGGCATTGCCAAGGTAAATCTGGAAAGTTGGCAGGTCTGGGTATGTACAAGTTTAGTGTTTCCTCGCAAAGGCAATTTAAAACAGTTTTACACAACAAAATTTTAAACATTAAATAACTTCCACATAAGCCGGTAGATGGTGCAACAACATTTTGCAAGAAAAATTGACTAATTGTGTCAGTCTGCAAATGGCTACCGTACAGGATAAAGCAATGTGCATTTTGTGGTTCCATGAATTATTGAGAACATTTCCTGTTTGGGGAAGAAAAAAAAAAAAGAACAAAATGAGTTACAATGGATTTGCTTTCATGGAACCACAAGACACACATTGCTTTTTCCTGTATGGTAGCCATTTGCAGACTGACGCAATCAGTAAATATTTCTCGTGAAATGTTGTTGCAGCCATCTATTGGCTTAAGTGGAAGTCATTTAATGTTTAAAATTTTGTTGTGTAAAACTGTTTTAAATTGTCTTTCCAAGGAAACAATAAGCACGTACATACCTCATTTTGTTCTTTTTGTTTCAAACATGAAATGCACTCAATAATTTTGGACCACCCTGTATATTGGGAGAGAGAATTCTAGATTTATTTTTCATTCTAAAATCCTCATTTTACATTTAGATATTTCAGTAGGAGAAGATGGTATTCAAAAACAGATATTTCCTAGGTTTGAAGGTACAAAAGTTGAAGGTCAAAAACAGATATTTCCTAGGTTTGAAGGTCCTAGGTACAAAAGGCCATGCATGATTGATATGTATATGAAAGGGAATAAGAAAATATATTGCAACCAGTCCTCAGTAGTTACAAACTAGTTAAGAATAGAAACCAAAGAAATAGAAATTGCATTATGAATATTGATTTTGCATTATAAATATTTTTATCCGTTCATCTTGCCCCCCCCCCCCCCTCCCAAGAAAAAATCTTGGGTGTGCCACTGAAGAACATAATCAAATAATACAGACATGAACTCATGAGAAACTAAATGGTTATTTCATACATAATTGATGAAACACATACAAGTATTTTCTCTAATTTTTATTTTTCCTAACCATTCCCAGCTTTCCAAAAGCGTACAAATCCTGACTGACTGACAGCCCCCCCCCCTCCCCCCCAAAAAAAGCATACAACTATTTGAGCTGAATTTAGAGATAATGTTAACAATAGAGTAGTACCACAAAATTTTCTTTATAAGTTATTCTTCACATCTTACAACTGAATATTAATGACATCAAAGTATAGCAGAAATCAACCAAGTAAACTATACATTTAACTAAACATTTCCTCAATAAAACTAAAAATCTTTGAAAAACTTCTTATTCTTAAGATAAATACAATTGTTTTACACACACACTACATAAATATATATATACAAGGTCTGACAATAAAGTTCGGTGAATAGTCCTGTAACATTAACGTAGATGAAATATTAACGAAAGTTACCTTACTGTCCTTCGAAATAGTCACCTCCCATAACTATGCATCAGTGACATCTGCTATACATGTTCTGGAAACTTTGCAAGAAGTCTTCTTTTGGGATGGAGTTCAAAAGCCTCATCACATTTCGTTGGATGTCAGGAATATCGTCAAATCTCTTTCCTTTCAAAGCGAGTTTGAATTGTGGGAATAGGAAGAAGTCTGGAGGATTGAGATCTGGCGAGTATGGTGGATGTTCAATTTGCACCCCCTTTTTTGCCAGGAACTGTTTGACGATATTGGCTGTGTGAGGGTGATCATTGTCGTGAACAAAAAACCATGAACCTTGTGTGTACTGGGGTCGTACCTTGCGTAGACATTTCATGAAATGGGTCAAAATTTCAATGTACCCTTCAGCATTCATCGTCATTCCCTCAGGTAGAAATTCATTGTGGATAATGCCTTGACTATCAAAAAAGGTGATGACCATCGTTTTGATGCGTGATTTTTCTGCTCTGACCTTTTACCGACGAGGTGATGCAGGAGAACGCCATTTCATGCTTTGCTGTTTCGTTTCAGGGTCATACCTGAGACACCAGGACTCATCCTCAGTGACAATACAGTTGAAGAAGTTTGGTGTCGCATCTGCCGTTTCGACAAAATCCTATGAAGCCTCTAAATGTGCCTGCTTGTGATCGTCATCCAAGTGATGTGGCACAAGATGACAACACATTTTTCTCATGCCTAAATTCTGGGTAATGATTTGTCGCATGGAACAAATGCACTAAACAAGCATTTTGTAAAACAAGTCTTACACGGAACACAAACGATGCTCAACTGAACAACGGTGGGGGCAGATGGTCAACACCTACCGCTACGCAGATGCAGCATTTTGTTTTGCCAGTGTTGCCAGATCTGCTGTTATGACTTCATTCACCGAACTTTATTGTCAGAGGTTGTATATATATATATAATATATAACTTTAACCATTTAGCATATCAAATATAAATCAACTTACTTCAAACATTTGTTCCTTTTCAAATACTTCTTTGTCTTTTTTCAGTACTTCTTTAGCAGTTTCTAACAGCACATGTATAATAAAGTGAGATTTTAATTTAATTTAATTTAATTTAATTAAAAAAAAAAAAAAAAAATATATTTATGGTAAATACAAGAACTGTAGGAAAAAATATTTTGAATAAAACTGAAACTGATTTTTAATCATTAGGTCATGATTGGGGGTACATAAATTTCGCATAAAAAATATCGAAATTTTGCACAAAAAAAAAAATAAATAAATAAATAATAATAATAATAATAAATAAAATAAAATAAAATTTCGCATTTATTCGCAAATATTTCTCTATATATAAATATTTCTAACAGCATAACATATATAATAAAATATAATAAAATGAGATTTTAATTAAAATTAAAAAAAAAGAGAGCGAAAATTTATATTCATGATAAATACAGGAACTCTAGGAAAAAATATTTTGAATAAAACTGAAACTGATTTTTAATCATTAGGTCATGATTAGGGGTACATAAATTTCACATAAAAAATATCAAAATTTTACAATATATATATATATATATATATATATATATATATATATATATATATATATATATATATATATATATATATATATATATAAAATATATATATAAAATTTCGCATTTATTCACAAATATTTATATATATATATATATATATATATATAAATTCAAAAATTTTGCATTTATTAAAAAACCCCACAATTTTCTCATTTGGTTAGGTAAATATCAAAATACTTAATTAAAAGCTAACATTGTAGTATTATCCACATTCTCTTCCTTAAGTCTTTAGCAATAAGTAATAAGCAAATTTCAAGCAATCTCTCATTTAAAGACCATGGATGGTCTTAGAAAAGCAATTATGTTAATAAATTATTACTATTATTACATAATTTCACTTAAAAGGCCATTTATCATTGAGTTTTCACCGAAAAGTAGTAAAAAAATAATTTTTGCATTTATTCGCTCATATTAGGAAATTTTGCATTTATTCACATCGATTTCATAAATACGAAAATTACGTATCCCTAAGTCATGATTTTTGGAACATATTGAAAACACATGCACTGCTTTTATGGAAAAAAAAGAGAACCATATTTGGCAAAAATGAATCTAGTATGGAGAAATTTTTTCTAGGTATGCATTCACATAATAATGAAAATAATGCATCACAACTTTTTATCAGTGTTAGATGACAAGATGCAAAGAAATCAATTTATTCTCAAAGCTAAGAAACTCAATCATTTTTGATGATACATAAAAACTGCATTTTTAACTTGTCAATGTTAAGAGTCATTAGTTTAAAAAATAATGCTAAGTAAGCTAATTTTAACAAAACTCAGTATCCTCAATACAGAGAGAGCTGAGGCAGTCCTTTGATAAAGCAAGTGCTTTTTCAAAGGACTTGCTAGCATTGTCAGAAAAGCCGCCCAAAATTAAAAGCAGAAGCACACATGATGTCACTTTTAAGTAAAATATATTTATATATGTCAAAAATTGTTTCATTTAGTGGAAGAAGTTTGTGATATATACATGTACATACACACACATTTATAATACATAACAAATTTAAATACTAAAAGCTTAATGAAATAATAACTACACATAATACATTACTTTATAAAATGAAATATACAGTATAAATTAGTAAACTAATTTATATCATATTTAAAGAACCATTAGTATTAATGTGAGAAAGGGCCAAGATAATTTTCTTGCAATAATTATTTTATAATAGAAGATTACACTACTAAAATACTGATAGGGGATAGAATATAGTTTCCTTTGAAAATTTGTATTATCAGCCTGATTTTACTCAGTAAGCTGCTGAAGCATATACGGCTTGCCAAACAGTACGAGCTGGATGTCATCACATTCTGCTTGATTTTACATGTTTCTCCTTGCAAGAATTCCCTCCATATGAGTTAGTTCAAAAATTTTTTCTTTTTCTAAAGTCAAGTACAGTAGAAGCTCTTTAATCCGGCATGTCCGGGACCTCAGCTGTGCCGAATCAGCGATTGTGTCGGATTATCAAACGTCAATAATTTTAACAGGAATACCAAAGATAAATCCCTCTAGATAAAAATGCAGACTATTGAAACATGTATTTTACGTAGATTCTGAATCTGTGCAGACAAAATAAATATCCAACGAAGTACATACATACAATATGTATTTCATCAATCTAGTAGCTGTGAGGTTTAAAGAAAAACATAAAGTAGAAAAATACACATGAGCATTATTGTTTAAAAATGTCTCTGATATCATGTTGCTCCCATGATTCTCATCTCTTCTTCAAACAGTCGTTACAGATTATAAACAAATTTGAGTTCTGCAGAGTTGTAACTTGGTAAATTTTATAAATGAATGCAATGCATCAGAACTCGTGCTGGGCTTCAAGAACATTGTGAAAATGTGATTTGTATCCATTAAAAAGCAGGAAACACTGTATTGAAATGAACACTGAACTAGCAGTTAGTTATGATAAACACTGAGTGAACTAAAAACGTGGGAACAAGAGTCCTAGACACTGTATAACTGCGTGAAACGCAAACAAACTGAAAAGCCACCTGGCGGGTACAGTAAGGTATCCGTTAGTGTGATGGGTACCGTACAGTGCAGAGACGAACGTCGAATCCACCAGAAAAAACTCAAACGCAAGCGGCTCAATCGGTACTGGATTACAGAATGTGCTGAACTGTACAATGCCGGACTAAAGAGCTTCTACTGTATATATTATTAGTGGTAAATAAGGGACATACCAAAACATATGCTTTTACATACCAAAAATAAAAAAAACTAACACATATATTAATCACTGATCTGAAAAATCTGTTTAACCACAGACATAGAAATGGAAATCTACTTCAAATGTTTAAAACAGTTAATAATTTGCTATGAGTTGTTGAGGAGCACATAAGTGCGAAACCTAGGTAGAAGGCTACCTGTATGCTGGAGATGTGCACGTTTTTTACTCATGAGTTAGTGATAATAACATAAAGACATTTTATTATTTCTTTATACAATGTGAATATCAAGCAACAATATTTACATCAATTAAACAGAAACTCAACACAGAAACATACCAGAACTGAAAAATTCAGACTCTGAAATTCCTAATCGGCTGCACCAGTTCTCTCCATCGGAAACAAAACCTGAAAGATCCTTTAGTTGCAAATCTGACTGGAAAGCTAAATCATCAAATCCATTCACATTTTTTGAAATGTTTTCTGAAAACAAATCAGAATTGATAGATTTGGTTGATAATCCAGAGTCTAAAATAAAAGGGCAAATATTAATGTTATACTTTAATACTCCAAATTTATAACCTTCATGAAACATATTAATACAATCAAAGATTAATTACTTTTAAATGGATCTTAATTCTGACTTAAGAGTTAATATTCAAAGGTATAAATCTATGTGTTTATACTTTCAACATCTGAATTAGTTCACATGAGGAAACTAACTTAGGCAGACACAACTTCTATTGGCTAGTCATAAGACATGAAATTCTCTTTAATTATAATAAATGTAAAGTATAAAAAGAAATAACCATGCAAATGGACTTGCATAGATAAATCCCATTCTCATGGTGAATAGTAGCTATCTGAATCTGCATTCCATTTTAAGGAATGCAGAATGAGAGAGCTAACAGTAAGCTTTTTAAATCAAATTTAGAGAATGCTGGTCAGAGCAACTTAAAAGCTGAAATGAAATGAAATGAATGAATCACAATGAAATTCTCTTTAATTATAATAAATGCAAAGTATAAAAAGAAATAATCATGCAAATGGACTTGCATGGATAAATCCCATTCTCATGGTTAATGGCAGCTGTCTCAATCTGCATTCCATTTTAAGGAATGCAAAAAGAGACAGCTAACAGTAAAACTTTTAAAATGAATTTAGAGAATGTGTTGGCCAGAGCAACTTAAAGCCAAAATGAAAATTTTTACTTTCCAGCAGTGATATTTATGGAAAAGGCGATCATAAATTCATGTTCGAAATTTTTTTTTTTATAGATAAAAGGTAAGAAAATGAACAGATAAATGTTTTTCATAAAATATTTACTAACCAACAAATGCACTATAGGCATGCTATGTAAGTAATGATATTAGCTATAACTGTAAACTATACCTTTATCATCAATATTTTGCCCATTCTCTTCAATCTGAAATTCAACCTTTCCTGATTCTTGAAAATGTGATCCCCCCAGAACTTCATTTTCTAAATCTTCATTAGGAAGAGACTGTTCATATTGATTAATTGAAAAAGTGTTGCTAAAATTTCCCTTATTTTTAAAATTTGAGTCTTCAGTAGATGAAGATGATGATTCAAACTGCCTAGAAGACTTGAAAGATGAAGACCTGGCAGATATTTGCTCTGGACAAAAGTCTACTGAAAGGTTCTGAAATAGTTAATACACATATATTAGTCTCATAAAATTGTTAAAATTATAATGGTGTTTCATGAACACTTCAATAACCAGCTATACAAGAAAAGAGTAACTGAAGTAGTGAAACAAGTCTGGGTATAGAATGACCTGAAAAAATAATGGTCAATTAAGTTGAACTTGAATTTGCAAAGCAAACTCAGCTTTCTTCCTTAGATGTCAAGTAAGAAATCCCCTGCAAAGTATGCCAAAGAGGGTAAAAGGCTATTTTTACTGCCTTGGCTTACTGAAAACATATACAGTCGATTCCAGTTAATTGGACCAAATCAGGACACAATCACTCTGGTCCTAATAACCGGCTGGTCCAATTAAATGAACATGCCTTATGTTACAAGACGGGATTCAGTCCGAATAAGCAGCTGGTCCGATTAACCATTGGTCCAATTAACCGGAATCGACTGTACTGTAAGTCAGCTCCTGCAGAAGAAGGCTGAATTTGTTTTTGAAATTCACAAATTGAGCTTAATTGACAGTTATTTATGGAGGTTTTTTGCTTCCCTAACCAGCCATTTATTTGAAAAAAATTCTGTACTGTAACATATTTTAATAATATTGAGGGTAGAAATTGATAAAATGATTGTGAAATTAACAAGTTCAAAATTTAACAGATGCAACTGGAGGAAAAAAAAATCCAACCTTAATTCATCATCATAACTTTTTTATTACAGAAAAATTATTAGTTCCAGTTATGCAGCAACAAGCATACAAGAATTGAATGGGTAAACTACAGTTCTAGAAAAGCTGAAGAAATATCTACAGGAATAAAAGGTGTCTCTTATCTCATAATTAATGTTGTTGTTCTAAGCCAGTGGTGGGAAAATAGCGGCCTGCTACAGACTTTTTTGTAGCCCGCCCAAACACCCAGAAAAACTGCCAATATTTTATTTAATTTATATTTATTAATTTTTATGATACAATTTATACCTTTTCTGAAATGCAAAGTTAACTAATAAATGCAATAATTTTAAAAGGTGCGACCTTCTGCTAACCTCCGCTTACACAAAGTGGCCCCCGGGCCAAGACAATTGCTGCCCCCCCCCCCCTGCTCTAAGCCAACATAACTACAGAGATGTGACAACTTTTAATTCTTTAAAAATATTGAAGGAGCAGCACAGATATTTCTGGTGTTTTGTTTAGATACCACAAAAGTTGATTTTTGGTAACATACATCACAATTATGCATCATGTTATAATAGATTTATATTATTTAATATTTTAATGTCCATAATTGCAAAACTCACAAGGGAAAATATCACACAGCTAGAAATATCAGTTTTACCAAATAGACACACATCATAAAAGTCAAAGGGAAAATTATTCTACACCCCCTCATGAGAAAGATTATAAAACTCCATTTATTTAAACATAAATATCACTATAACTAAGGTTTGCATGTTCGACTTGAAAGTAATCATTTTTAAGCCTTCTAAAATTGAGAGAATAATTTTATCACCTTGAAGTCAAATATTGTAAGATGTAGTAAAACAGAGCAATGAAATTTATGCTAATATGCTATTTGTATCTAACAGAGAGCCTGAAAAGTGTCATTAGGTGATTCTAAGTTACTATACAATGCTCTCACTACAAAATAAATACTGAACTACAAGTTATTAAATATCTAATTCACTGTATTATGCAGTAAGTAATACAATAACTGTAAAACTAGCTAGGAAAAATGTAAACTTAAAAAAAATTGAATATTAATTATTAAAAACTTGGTCAGATATTATTCTGTTATAATACTCATTCTCAAATGAAATTTCATTATTTTATTCTATAACTGTATGTACTTCATTTTTTATTTAGGATAAAATACAACTAATGATGGCACAATAACTGAAAATCTTTTAAGAGACTGCAGGTTATTGTACTGTATCAGAAATAACACATGCTTCTGCCTAATTAGACAGTGAATACCATAAAATCTTGATTACAATATGCACTAGTGTATAATACACATGCTTGATTTTGTGTGAAATTTTCAGAAAAATTAAAATTCAACTATAATACACACCCATAACTTTTCAAAATTTTATTTAAAAATTGCACAAATATTTATTAACATAAATAAAATTTGTAGTAAAAATAAATGAAAATGTCAAATTCGGAAGAAAAAAAAACTAAAATTTTTAATCCAAAACAAACAATACAGTGAAATTATCATTCTTAATCACTTTCACTAGAATACAGCTCATCTATTGTTTGCCGTTTATTCAATGTTTAAAACTACATTTTTTTTGTTACATGAGTATAATACGCACCCTCATTTTTGTGGACTAAAATGTGAAAAAAAAGTATGCATAATACTGAAGATTTTATGGTAATTAAAAATAATATCTTAGATTTACCACCCAATGTTATCACAGACCTGCCAACCTCAGTAAGAGCAAAATCCTGCAATATTCTACCGTGCATAAAATAATCGACATAACGACATAACACAAAACAGTGTATTAAAAAATTAAAGTAATAGAATTATAATGTATACTTACTTATAGTTTAGATGATCTCTTTAATAATATTAGATAGTTCAAAAAATTTCCTTACTGTTCAGCTCATCTTGAAATTATAATATTAAACGAAAGTTATATATTTGAAATTTGTAACCATATATTTTAATGTACATTATATTTACACTAGCAGGGACTCCAGCAGTCTATATTTTGAGTACTTCTATTTCTTTATAATGTTTGTTTTAATGAATTGCAGAAAATCTTGGAATTTTTGTAGCATTTATTGTAGCTGATTTTGCTCTTTTTAAAAATTCATTGTCAAACTGTACTTCATAACAGTGTCCTTGTGGGTTCGATTTGCATATTAGCAAATTTTCTAAGGTTTCTCTTGACATAGATGACCTGAACTGAGTAGATATTTTTGTTATGTAACTAAAAATCCTCTCACACTCTGTATTACTGTGAGGTATTGTTAAAACAAGCAATATTTTTTTTACGCTTTGGAATCCGGTAATAATAGCGTCCATTCCGGAAACCCGGAAGATGCATTAAAAATCCGGCATTGTCGGGGGAAAATCTGGAAAGTTGGCAGGTCTGTTATCATATTCTATAAAAAGGTTTCTCCATATTCATTAAACATACACACACACAAAAAAAAGAAATAAAATAAATGAAAACCTGATTGCAGCGGGTGTTTTCAACATCAGAATAAATACTAGACTGACTCTTCTTTCCCAGAATAGGCTCAACTTCAAAGGAACTCATATCTAGAAATGGGCAAACTCTGATTTTTTGGGGAGGTTTTGCATCTTTGTTTTTTCCAATTGAATCTTTTCCAGACACAAGTTGCTCATACAAGGAATTAAATGATGGTTGAAAATTCTAAAAAAGAAATATATATATATATATATATATATATATATTTGTAAATCAAGTCCTTGAATCTGACTTTTGTTGTTTATATCAAAATTGAAAATAAAAAAATATACGTATACACTCACTTCAAATATAGACTGTCTAACATTCACTGAACTATCTCTACTTGGTGCATCAGATTTCAAACTATGAGTACATAAAATAAATTGAAAGAAAGTCATTCAAAGAGTAGAAAATCATATGATAAATATACACTATCAAAGATGCTAACATTGAAATAGACTAATAATAACTAAAACTTATTTCAGTAATAGTTCATAATTAAATTTAAAAAAAATTCAATTACACTGGTGAAATAAATTAAGAGAATTTGCATATTTTATCGAATTTCATGAAAAGAATTGAACTGAATGTAAAACCACTGCTTCTAGACAAAAATGCAAATCTTTATGTCAAATACATAAGCATACACGTGTGTGTAGGCAGAGCCAGTAGAAAAACAGGCTTTATAAGCGTGCGTAAGTTAAGACACATTTCGTTCGCTAGCACACCTTGGCGAATTTCTTGGTGTTATTTTGCAGCAATTGGTTAATTTCAAATTGTAACAGTAAAAATGAGTAACCACCAACGTTTAGATGATGGAATGAGGTGGCGAATTGTGGGGAGGCTAGAAGCAGGCCAATCTCAAGTCCAAATTTGTAGAGAGTTCAATTTAACGCCCAGCGTCGTGTGTAACTTATGGACACAGTTCCAGGATACCGGATCCATCGAGAGAAAGCCTGAGCAAGGTAGTCCAAGAGCCACGACAGTCAGAGAAGATCGCCATTTGTCGATTATAGTGAGGTGTAACAGGAGTGCTACAGCTTCTCAGCTCTCTTGTGACTTGTATGCAGCCACAGGAACCCATGTATCAAGGGTGACTGTTTCCAAAAGACTTCATGAGAGAGGGTTGTTTGCAAGACCTGCTGTGTGCGTCCCGCTCACTTCTACGAACAGGAGAATCTGTTTATCATGGTGCAGAGAGCATAGAGATTGGAGTATGGATCTGTTGTGCTGATATTTAGATTCCTGAACAGATTCCAATCCAACATGACACTCCAGCAAATTTAAATATATGTGTGAGATGTTTAATTGTATATTATTAATAATTATAATAATATAGGTGGCTTAGTATTTTCTTTATTGGCTGATGGACCTTTAATTTTTTAATAATAAAATCTAATACCTTTGTTTAAAACTTTTCCATTTTCTAAACAATCTTATTTCTCTTCTTCATTCTGGTATCCCACGGTAATACGATACAAAATAGTTGCGCCATTTCGTTCAAGAAGCAAATGTCATCAACCCAGGGATGGAAAACAGATATTGACATCTTTATGACTCCCCAAACATCGCAATTTTATCATTGTTTCTCAGAAAGTCTACCCCACACATCGTAATCACCACCCAGACCTTTTCCGAGAATTTTCCCCCGTGAGTTTGTTGATGTCTCGCGGCGGAAAGATATCGCGAAATCAACCAATGAGAAGCCAGGAAGAGAAGGTCTATTTTTCACGCGGAACAACAAAAGAGGCAAAGTGGCGGAGAAGATCCGAAAGAACAAAAAGTGAGATGGGGATTCGAAGAGAGGAGACAGAGGATGATACTAGAATCCTGTTTCGTTTCAGCGGCAGCTATGAAGAGCAACATTCACCGATAAGTTCCCCCCCCTTCTTTGGACATGTTCTATTCCCGAATGCTAAATCTTTCGACTTTCCTATTATGCCTTTGTTTCTAGATTTCTATTTTTTTTTAGACTGCAGTCATTTCGGTAAAGTACAATTTTAATTATGATTTTCGTTTTCCTTTTATTTTTGAGTTAACTAAAGAATTTTTTTTTATAAGATCTTAATGGGTTCATTAGCCACCTAAATCAAATTTAATTTCAGTCTATTTTTATTGTGATGTGTAATACTAGAATTTGTTTTATGTGATTAATTTTTTTTTATGGAATTGTGCCTTGTATGACAGCTGGTTAGATATGTAGAAAACTTAATTTATGTTAAAATATAAATAAACTTTTGTAATTATTACCCCTAAAATTTGTGTCTCGTCCTTTCTTTAAAAGCGTAAGCTCAATGACTTTTATTTTGTTTAAATTTTCCTTTTCAGAGTAAAGTTAAGTTTCTCTTTCAGCTGTCGTTTTTCCCTTATTGAATCTGTTGTAAGTTATTGCGGTAATATTTTAAACTCTTAACTTTTGAGGTAATCACAACGCGCCTCATCTTAAATACTATTAAATTTACTCCCTATTACTTAAACTCTAATTAAACTTAAGTAATTGAATTAATATATATCATGATAAATTAAGTTAAACTTTTTCTAATGTCTGAATAAGAACAGGCATAACAGGATCAATGGTCAACCGTTCTCTTCACTGATGAGTCCCAGTTCAGCCTAAACACCGATTCTCGCCGTACGTTCATATGGAGAGAACCAGGGACCCGCTACCTACCCTCCAATGTCCGCGAAATCGACCATTACGGCGGAGGAGGTTTAATGGTCTGAGCAGGCATCATGTTGGATGGCCACACACCTCTCCATGTCTTTGAAAGGGGCACTGTGACTGGTGTGAGGTATAGGGATGAGGTCTTGGAGCCCTATGTTCGCCTTTTCAGGGGTGCAGTTGGCCCTGAGTTCATTTTAATGGACGATAATGCGAGGCCACATAGAGCTCTTCTGGTTTACAAATTTCAAGAGAGTGAGGATATTCGCCGGATGGATTGGCCAGCCAGATCTCCAGACCTTAACCCTATAGAGCATGTCTGGGACGCTCTGGGGAGGGCAATTGCAACTTGCAACCCCCCCTCTGAGAACCATCCAGGGAATGAAAACAGCGTTGCTGAACGAGTGGGACCAATTGCCACAGGAAATGATAAACTGCCTTATTTGAAGTATGAAATCATTCTGCGAGACCTGTATATCTGTAAGAGGGGACCATACCCCCTATTAACCCATTTTTTTGTTTATTCTGCAACCGCTGTTTCATACCTTCCGACTCCAACGAGTGTTACACATGATCATGCATGTGTATTACAATTATTGAATGGTTATTTGTTTTTTATTGTATCAATGTATGTACATATCAAATTTCATTAAAATCGGTACAGTAGTTCTAGAGATAATCGACCAAGTCTGCAATTCTCTTAATTTCTTATACCAGTGTAATTTAGCTGAATATTATTTAGGAACAAAACTAAAAGAAAATATCATAGACTTATTATTTAAACTTTTTAATTTTAATCCTTAACTTCAATATGTGCAAATCATGATAAATATAAAAATAAAATCTAACTTTGCAAATTTATTTTTGGAGCAAAAATTAAGATTAATAAAATAATTTTTTAAGTTTAAATCCTAGTAAGTAAAATTAAGATAAATTTAATCCTCATCTTAATGACAAAAAGTTGATATACAAAATATTTTAATGAAGATATAACAATATTGAAAAAAAAAAAAAAAGGAAGATGATATGTACTAGTTTAAACATTATGAAAAAAATATTTTAGGCAGCAACTATACGACAGACAGTTGCAAATTTTGCTTCTAAGCTTTTCTATCTGATTGAACTCTAATTTACTAAATCTCTCTTCTAACATATTTTTGAATGAGAAATATATATATATTTTTGTTACATTAAAAAGGGGAAGCATACCTTGCACTTACAAGAAAAAATTGTAGTGGAGGACATAAGCTCTAAACGTACTGATTAAAGATGATAGTTCTAAAGAATTATTTAATTATCTACCTTGTATGAGTATTTTTGTTTACTCATACAAGGTAGATTATTAAAATTTAGCAAGCAACAAAAAATAATTTGTATAATGGAATGAAAGAAGATTGTATTCAAATTTTTGTCTTAGTTGAGATTTACCATGGAATGGTACCACGTGACATGATTAAAAAAAAAAAAAAAAAAAAAAAAAAAAAAAAAAAAAAAAAAAAAAATCAAAGTTTTCTTAGCTGCATTAATACAGTTACACTAAATAAGCATATAAAATTCTTAAATGCCTACTTCAATTAAGACCAAAATTGTACTATTTATGTGAGAAGCCTCAGAGGAAAATTTCCCCATGATGATAAATGCAACATAAAAATCTCACATTTGAATTCCAATTTAGACATGGGAAAATATGGTATGAGGAAGGGATGAACGAGTGAGAACACAAATAAATCCATATTCTGTTTACTGGTCTGGTAGTTATTCTATTACAGTAAAAACCGGAAGAAAATAATTATTTGCAGATAGGATGGAATTAGATTGAATGATTCACGTATCACCCATCTCTTTTTCATGTTTTTATTTATTTTTAAAAAAAATGAAATAACAGAATAAAAATGATAACTTTGTTACTCATGAATATAGCGTGATTTGGATTGCTGCATTTCACGCCCAGATAAAAATGAAATAATAATGTAAAAAATAAAATGTAGAACATTTAAAGTGGCTCCCAAAAGTGTTCGTACATTTACGATTTTCAATGAAATAGGGGTCTATCCATTAATTAAAATGAATATTCAGAATGGGTATTTAATAATAAGATCTATAATCTATTCTTAACAAAACTACATGAAATATTTTGAAAACATAGAAAAACTTTATTTTTAAGAAACCAGTAATCAAAAAGTAACAAAAACTTTATCTCACAAAAGTCATCATACACTGAAATATTTTCGGATAAATTCATAATTAAAATTATCGTCTGGCGCTTTATTTTTATTTTTGAATTGTAGTGGCATTTAAAATATTGTTTGGCTTTAATTTTTGCTTGCCTACTCCATAATATTCCATTTATTATTTAAAAATGGCTCATAGTAATAAAGAAACAACAAACAGCATTTGAAAATTGATTATTTTTCATAATAGTAGTGGTAAATCAGTTCGGAATATTGCTAAATTACTTAATTTATCCCATTCTACTGTGCAATATGTGATAAAATGCTTTAAAGAAGAAAATAGGATTGAAAACAAGGTAAGAAAAGGTTGTCCGGCAAAGTTAACAAAACGTGATCAGAGATTTATAATTAGAAAATTTGTGAAAAATCCACATTTGAGTGCTGTAAAAGTTTCTGCAGAATTTAATGAAACATTTTCTACTTCAATTTCCCCTGAAACTGTTCGACGAGTTCTCAGAGCAGCTGGATTACATGGGTGTTCTGCCCGTAGAAAATTTTTTGTGAGTGAGAAAAACAGAAAACTTAGGCTTTCCTTCACACTATCAATGATAAATAAGAGCCAAAATGTATTGGAATAATGTCTTATTTGCCGATGAAAGCAAGTTTAACATTTTTGGTTCTGATGGGCATATAATTGTATGGAGAAGAAAAAATGAGGAACTTAATCCCAAGAACGTAGTAGGAACAGTTAAGCATGGCGGTGGAGGTGTCCTTGTGTGAGGGTGCATGTCAGCATCAGGACTAGGCAATTTGGTATTTATTGATGGCGTAATGAATCTGCTGTTTATATAAATATTTTGGGACAATTTAAAATTATCAGCCCAAAATTTGGGTATTGGAAACAACTTTGTTTTTTATCAAGATAACGATCCTAAGCACACGGCTCTCAACGTTCGCCTCTGGTGTCTCTATAATTGTTCACAAGTTTTGAAAACACCACCTCAATCACCAGATTTAAACCCAATAGAACATATTTGGAGAGAACTGGAGGTTCAAGTACGAAAACACGAGATTCCCACGAAAAGCGAACTAAAAATAATTATGATGGAAGAATGGATGAACATTGATGCAAAAATTACAAAAGAATTAGTGCAATCTATTCCCAGACGTTTAAAAACTGTTGTGGATCCTAAAGGATATCCTACTAAATATTAATTTAACGAAAAATCAGAATATTTACTAATATATAGAGATTTTTTACAAGTGTACGATGACTTTAGTGAGATAAAGTTTTTGCTACTTTTTGATTATTGGTTTCTTAAAAATAAAGTTTTACTATGTTTTTAAAATATTTCATGTAGTTGTGTTAATAGATTATAGATCTTATTATTAAATATCCATTTTGAAATATTCATTTTAATTAATGGATAGACCCTATTTCAGTGAAATTGTAAGTGTACGTACACTTTTGGGAGCCACTGTATCTCAATTTTGCAAAATACGTGAAATCAAAAATGTTATACTAATTACTCACACAAGACACAAATTTGATAAATGGATATGTCATGAGAAATAATCCCCCCCCCCCCCCGTTGAAATCACATATTTTAATCAGAACTTTATGACTAGAGAAAAAAAAATCTAATCAAAGCATGTATCAATAATATAAAAGCTGCAGAATCCAAAACAATACCTGAAATCTGCATTTAAAGTTTAGAATTTCTTTTTAGTATTACTGTTTATTCTGATTAAAAATTAAACTTTACCTGTCATACATGTAAGTTATAGAAAACAAATTACCCTCAAACTGATAAAAATTTCACTGTGGTCATAATTTACTATGCCTTCCAAAACAGTAAGGAACATATGAAAATTCCCCCCACAGAGAGTTAAAAAAAAAAAAAAAAAGTCTTGTAAATTTCCAATTCAGTACATAATTATGATAAATAAAATTGCTAGACACACAAAATGCTTACATCTCATCTTTTGTAAGCTGTGAACTTCTGAAAGTGTTTTCACAGTGGTAACTTTCTTTGGAGATTGCCCCTGTATTATCATTTTCAGATTCATTAACACTGTTCAGCATGCTATTTCTAGAGTCATGAGCTACAAACGAGAAGAAGATTTTTAATATACAAGTTAAATAAATACACCAAACTGCCAATTATCAGTAAGCAGATTTATCTGTTTTGTGTATTATCTATATATATTTCACAAAGAAAGGCTCCAATAAAAAGTATCAATTGTCCAAAAGATTTGGAGATAACCAAATTCCCTAATATGATCTTCATAAAGTATAAAAGTCTTTTAAAAAAATAATGCCATAACCTATGGGTAAGTCCTTTAGCACTTAATGGTTTTGTATCAAAATGAATAAAACAAATTTTACTAGTAATATTTACTTTATTAAGACATACCTCTATCAGAATCCATTAATGACAATATATTACAGTCCATGTTTAATTCTGGAATGTTTGTCCCATCATATTCAATATCAGAAGAACTGGAATCATTTCTATCTTCTGCTTCATCAGAATTTCCTTCCTTTAGATTTGGAAGAATAGCTTCTGTGAATTCTTTAATAGATTTTTCCTTAAAATAAAAAAAGTCAAGTACATGTTAAGTAGACTTAGAATATACATACTCTAAAGAGGAATGCCCAGTTTCTTAATATCCCCAATAAAAATTAAGGAAGTGGTCAAGTTTGGCATACTATGGAAATTTCATGTAATAGACATTCTTTTTAAACTAGTTTTCTTTTCCTTTCAAAGAATATTTAAAAAAATTATTATTGCTTAATAGAAAACGAAAATAAAATTGCTAATTTAATAAATAAAGTAAATATTGGAATTGTCAATTTAACTGTAAGAATTGTTTTAAAAGTCTAATAATCATACATTATGTTACACACTAATATAAAATGAAAGATAAAGTAATTCAATTCTATCAATAAAGAGTCAGAATACATAAAAATGACTTCTAAAATTTTTTCTCAGTATTTTAAACACTTAAGCTTTTAAAAATTTGTTTTGGTTTGCTTAATTTCAACAATGAAACTGCAATGAAAGAGGGATAAACCAATCCTTCACAATTTTGAACACAGGGGTTAGTTTCCATAGAGCCTTTCAATTCCTTAACCATCATATCTTGCAGGAGAATAACTTTAAGGAATTTTATACTCAAAGTGAACATTGCCATTCCTCTCAAAGCAAACTTGTAAGATCCAATTTCAGACAAAAAGAAAAAACACTAGCTAAGAACAATAACTAATTCATCTATAAATTATAATCTCATATTCAGAATTAAAATTAAATACTTCAACACCAGCATCTTTAACATCAATGAGATAACTAGTTAATATATTTACTACATCAATAGGTAAAAACTTATAACAACTAGGTCTATGTATAAAGCAAATAATATTAGTAGTCATATATATATTTATACACCCATACCTCGCTTTACGGCCTAGATACATTCTGGAAAAGTTAGCCGTAAAGCGAAAAGCCATATAACGAATCAATTATTTTGATACAAACCCATACAAATTTAATTGGATCTGTTCCAATTTTTTATAAATAATATAGTCTTTAGTTCATAAAGCATTTTTTTCTTTTTATTTTCTATAAAAATGCTTACATAAAAATAAAAGTACAAAACAATGTAATAATAAACATAAATTAAAAAAATAAACATACAAACAAAAACCGAAAGAAATCATATACACTTATGTATAAATATAATAAAAACATAAAATGTTTAAAAACTGTTTTAATGTGATGATGAACATTAACATTAAGAATCACTAAGCTATAATATGCTGCCATCATCACTTTCCACTGTTCTGGCCGTGACGAACATTAACATGAAGAATCACTAAGCTATAATATGCTGCCATCATCACTTTCCGCTCTTGTGGCCGTATAACAAAACATTGTGAGCTGTAAATTGAAGAAGTGCTATAATTAAAATAGGCCATTATAGCGAAATGCCACACAAAGAGCAGTCGTATAGCAAGGTATAGGTGTGTGTGTATGTGTATATATATATATATATATATATATATACATATATGATTTTACGTTTAAAGAGAAAAGTATAATTTCATTCAATCATTCAACTTAGATAATACTCTATAAAAGGAGGAACTTTTGCTTAGGTGTGAAAAGGGAGTTACGAAACTATTATTCCTAAACCTTAATTGCTAGGTTAATCTAATAAACAGAAATTCTCAAGTATCTTTAACCATAACCTTTTGCTTTCTGAAAATATACAAGTAAATATACATTAATTATGTTTAGTGAAAAAAAAAAAAAAAAAGAGAATTGATAAAAATAATTACGCCCAATTGTGTATTTTTAAATCCATTATCTTTGTCTTCAAAACATACATTAGAAGATCTCTGGAGTTTTTTCTTTGACTTTTGTTTCTTTGCAAATTTTATGGGTTCAGCAAAAGAACTATCGCTTAAATCTGAAACAAAAAAAATTGAAGTTATTATTACATGATTTTCTAGAAACCATAGATACAAATTAAAATGGAAACTTTAGAGATTAATTACATTAGAAAACTACAATAAGCAAATGATCACACTTCAAAAGTTTATGCTGGTAATCGAAACTAAAATCATGTGTATGTGTGACATCTATTACATGAATTTCATTTTAAATAACCCAACATAGATGTTATGCAAGAAAGAAGAAAATAGACATCAGAAAGTATTTCAAACAAAGTATTTCTGATAGCTGGAAAAACAGAGCTACTTTCTATTGGACTGCTAGAGGAGAGTAATGGTCTCTTGACGTAGGAAAAGGAAAAAAAAAGTATTTCAATACATCCTTCCATAATACTGAGGAAATAATTTTGTTACCAAATGATCAATTGTTAACTTTACAATTATTAAAGGGCATTTTTTTTCTTCGTTATAAATGATTTTAACATTTTAAGAATTTAAGGTTAAATTTAGACAAATTTTTTAGTGCTCATGAAAGTTAAACCTGTTTGCAGTTTAGAACAAATCAATTTATTCCTTGTTCAATGAAGCATTTGATTTAAAGTCCGAGTAAAAGAGTTCCATAACTACACCGAAGATTCAAGAAGTTCCTAACTAAGCCTCATACAGGTGAAATAGTTTCAGCTTTACATACGGTATTTCAGTAACCCCCCAAAAATATAAATTTCTCAATTAAATACATGAAAAAAAATATTCATTTTTGTGCCATAAAAATCTTGTATGTGCCTGAAATAAAAAATATTTAAAAAATTCAAATTTAAATATGCATTAAGTACCATAATTTTCCATATGAAGAATTCCAAGGGAAGAATTAGCTCCTTCAGATATAAAAGAGTTATCATTTAAAGGAAACCTAAGCTTTTGCATTGACTCTCTTGGAATATTGACTGGATCATTTGAAGCATTAATGGGTGATTCAGTCATAGGCAGAAACAACGATTCTGAACCTTGAGCAAGATGCTGTCTTTTAAAAAAATCTTCTACATTCCTGGAAGCAATAGAAAATTTAACACATTATTAAAAAAATAATGAAGATACATTAAGACAACATAGACAGTATATTAAGACTTTTCTAACACACAAGACAAAACATTCGAAATTAGAAGAACATATCCTCTTCAGAAATCAAATTAAATCAACAAGAATCAAAAGGTATCAAAATTATAACAAACTATTCACTGAAAAAAAGGTTGTACCTATCACAAGTACAATCTATTATTTTTAAATGAATATAACACCAGTTCTTGAAAGCAAAACATTCTTTACAAAAAGCTTTATTATATAGCATTAAAACTCTAACCAGTTGAAATTTTTTACCAGTGAGAATACAGATCTTTTGATCAAGCAAGAGAATAAATTATACAATGTTCAGTTAAACAAATTTAAAGTTATGATATTCAAAAACTTAATGATATAAAAGTTAATCAGTGATAGGTTGGTTTTGCAATGTGATGGACAGCTTTATTACACAAAGGCTAAACAAACCAATAAAGCAGGACAGCCAAAGAGGTTAATCTAAAGGAATGAAAATTTAAAACACAGATCAAGATATATATATATATATGTAACATGCCGGCTCCAGCCTCGGGGAGAATGAAGTTCGGATACCGGCATGTTACAGCAGAAATCATTCGTACCAAGTGTTTAAAGACAAATAAGCTATTCAAGTTCATACATAATTTTATTAAAATGTTGCTACATCCCTCGGGGCGATTGCATATCCAAAAAAGCATGCATGTACATCGATACACGCCTATTTATAATCTTATGGAGGGTCAGTCACATGATGCCTGGGAGCCTGCAGCCACTAGTTAGTACCCTGATATCTGGGCTCGGGAATTTATATAACCACAGGCAGGGACGTGCTTAGGGGAGGGCGAACTGGGCAACCGCCCAGGGCCGCCATGTTTATTCCTCATCGCAACACTTTTCTAAATATTACTTTTTTTTAAATGAAATCCTTCATTTTTTGCGATTTCTATGATTCAACTTAGAAGAAAAATATATATGTTTCAATTTTTTTAAAAGAATCATAGAAAGAATCTTAATTGACAAACTACCCTTTTGATCTGAAAAATTTCTCAGTTAGAAAAACATAGATTTATCTTTAATTCAGTTATAATAAAACCTTGATTACGAATCCTTTTTTTCAATATCAGTTTCTACTATCTGTCAGTCACTACATACAGTCATTTGAAGAACTATAAACCGTTTTGTTGGAATCTGTCTGTTTTCACGGAATAGTTGCAGACTGTGAAAAATGTGAACATATCTTTGTGAACAAATACTAATACCATTTGGTCAAATGTTTGGTCTATTCAAAGCAATCAATAGATAAGACATTTCTCCATGGAGTATAAGACAAGTAAGTAAATACGCTCTGAACCTGTTGGGAAGAAAGGGGTCTGAAGGCTGAAGGAGTGGGGTAAACAAAAAATGGCTTTTACTTGTTCTCTCTATCATTATAATGGATTTCATTTCCCACTTCTTGAAGAATTGAAAATATTACAAAGCAGGTACAATCAGTATGCTTTGAATACAGATTGTATGCCTGTCCTCCTTGGCACTTATTTCTAATGAAATGATCTATCATCTTTGGACTTTTCACTTATAATAGACAATTTTGCTGCTCAGAAAGCAACAAAAATTGCTTTATAATAAACAAATTCATGCATGTAAGTATTTGTTTTTAACAATTTACATTTTCTAAATCATGTAAATAATTTTTCCATTGTTTCATTATTCATACAAATTGATTAATTTTATATTTTAGTGGACCTATTGTAATTTCATGTATAATTTTCTTTTACGTAGCTAGAATGTAGGTTTTTTAGTATCGAAATGTAATGCATTAAAAGTAATAATCAGTAAAGGATGCAGTTTTTCAGGGGAGGGAGGGGGGGGGGGGGTTGCCTTACAAGATCCATTACTCAGTACGTAGAGAAATTTGATTGCCAGTAAATGTGTTTCGCCCAGAGCCGCTAAAACCCTAAGCACGCCCCTGACCACAGGGGTTGTATAAAAGTTTACAGGATCATATAAAAGATGCCTAAAAGTCAATTCCTTTGTTCTCAAAATGAAAACGAAATGCGTAATTAATTCGCCCAAGGAAATTTAAAAGAATTTAGAATTTTGAAAGGGTTTTGGGTTTTTATATTATATATATGTTATATACCGGGTGGTTATAATTAAACTTCTCCAATAAACGGCATCCTACAGCACGAACGGGTGAACGGAATGCAACGAAATTTCGTATATGGGCTATACATGATGAAATTTAACACAATAAATGACCAAAACAGAATACAGAAACAATTTGAAAGTTGATTGATCAGTTTTTGATCACCTTCTCATTGAACCACATTAAATAAAGGTAAGGAAATAAATAACAGTATGCCTTTGGTATTTGAGGGAAAAAAACGATTGAGTTTGCAGAAACAGGTACAGATTATGATGAAATGTCACAAGAGGACAAGAGGAGCTAGTTGTTAATCGTGTCCACAATAATGTAAGGAAAGGTTAATGTTTTCCTTACATCACGCTTCATGTTGGAAGCATCACAACTAATCTGTTATGACCTGCAATTGAACACACTGTCCATCGCCTTCAAACTTTGCAGGTGACTGACGGTGGCCACATTCAACACCTTTCTCGGTGCATGGTCTTGCACACGATTAACAACTGCTCCTCTTGTGCAATTTCATCCGAATCTGTTCTTGTTTCTCCCTTACCTTTACTTAATGTGGTTCGATGACAAGGTGATCAGAAAATAGTCAATAAATGTTAATATTGTTTCTGTATTCCGTTTTGGTTGTTTATTGTGTTAAATTTCATGCTTTTCCCGGAAAGGCACCCCTGGTGGACATTTTGGAACTAAATTTACTTTTTTTTTTTGAAATTCCGTGAGCGCATCTCGTGTATAGCCCATATACAAAATTTCGGTGCATTCCGTTCACCCGTTTGTGCTGTAGGATGCCGTTTATAGGGGAAGTTTAATTATAACTACCCGGTATATATAGTTATACAGTAGACGCTCGTTAATTCGAACTCGGTTAATTCGAACTAATCCAAAGGCCCCAAAAAAACTTGTATTGGAGTTAATGTTAAAAATATCTCATTAATTCGAACTAAATTTTTATCAATTCGGTTAATTCGAACTAAAAATTTGACAAAAATTTTTCTTATTCCTCAATTAACGGAGAAAATACACGCTGCATTTATTATTTTGTGTGTCAAAATCACCTGGATTTTTTTTCTATGTAAAGAAACATATGCTCGCATGCCTAGACTATTGCATTTCCGTTAAACGTTAGTGGCTATTGTCCTTATCAGTGCTTAACGGACAAAGCGATTTTCCGATATTTGTATCGATTTTCTTAGAATTTGAGAAAAACCAGTCTTTACTACAGATTCTAGGGAGCTGCGTCAGCTATGCCTGCAGTGCAGAGAAGTTAATGTGATCTAGTTTTTCTTCCTCAGTGTGTGACGTGAAAGTGCAAAAATTCAGGATGTCTACGCGTGGAAAGTACAAAACCCTAATTTTGGAGACAAAGGTAGAGAAATTTTAAAGAGAGTAGAGAATGGCGAATGTAAAACAAAGTTAGCAGCTGACTATGGAATTAAAAAAAATATCTTGCAACTTATTTGAAAAACAAGGAGTCAATTTTAGATTCATGGAAAAAATCAAAATTTGCTAGAGGAAGGAAACGTATGAGAAATGCATCCCAAGAATATCTAGAAAAAGCTCTACTGCTATGGTTCCAGGATGTTAGATCTCGAAATTTTCCGATAAATGGACCCCTAGTGCTGACGAAGGCTGATGAATTGGCAAGTCGAATGGGTATTGAAGATTTTAAATGCAGTGATGGATGGCTTTCTCGATTTAAGTCAAAGCACAATATTTTTTATCAAACTGTATGTGTCCAAAGCTCTGATGTAAACGAAGACAAATGCACTAATTTCAGTAGGAAACTGCCAGATCTTTTCTCTACTTACCTGCCGAAGGATATTTTTAATGCGGCCATAATGGACAAAGTCATAATGGACTCTATTAAAACTCTGAAAGCATTTATTCAGATGGAACCTTCCTCTGAAAATGAATTGAAATGTTTACTTCAAATCGAAGTTGGCTGAACAGTGTAGGCATCATAAACAAAACCAAACATCCACTTTACAGTTTTTCCCCAAAGTGCAATTCGTATTTTTAATTAAAGTCTACTTTCTACTGCATATCTTCTGCTTCATTTTATGATTAAGGCAAGTCTGTATTGCTTTTTAATATGTTAATTTTAGATAACATAGTATAATATATTTTCTGGGGTTATACATACTAGTAGATTTTTCTTCTTCAGTGATACACTTTTAAAGTTATATATTTTCTCATAACATCGGATAATTCGAACTTTTTTCCGAGAACCTTTGAGTTCGAATTAACGAGCGTCCACTGTATATATATATATATATATATATATATATATATATATATATATATATATACACACACACACAAACTTAATATACAAACATCTCACTAGTTATTTTTTTTAAATACAAGATAGGTACACCTGAAAAAGAAATCATGCCCTTTATGTGGCATGCAAAGTATATTTCATAAGAAACTGCAGACTGATATACTATTTTGTTGAAGTATAACACAAAATAAGGTTACAAAATAATCAAGATTCCATCAATTCATATCATAGATATTCTAGAAGTGATGCAATAAATATACTTTATATAGAACTAGTACCAAAATTACAGAAAATAATACACACACACACAAAAAAAAAAAGGGGTAAAGAATTTGAATCTTTCAGTTTTTTCTAATATATATATGTATAACTTGATATGAATTTACAGTTATAAATAAAATATAAAGAACTAGAAAAGGGATTAAAATTAATTTTAAATAGTTTTATTAATACCATTTAAATATATTTATTCTTATATCACACACATTCTTTTATAAAAGGTTGGCATTAGAAATAATTTAATATTAAAAGAATTAATACTTTTAGCGGTATTTCATAAATCTTATGCTTTACAAAAACAGCATTTTTAAACTTTATATAATAGATAAGTAGTAAAGATATACAACATTAATCTAGTATTATGAATTTCATTTGAGAGTATTTTATGTATAACATTTAAAGTTCAAAATTTAAAAAATGATTCAAATTGATTGTTACCATTTTATGTTTTCCTTTGCAACTGTTGATGTTTTTATGGGTGATTTAATGGGCTGAGAAATAGATGTGTTATTAAGAAATCCTGAGTATGAAGTGTCCATATCTAAAAAAAACAAACAAAAAACATGAAGTTAAATACAACAGTATCAACCAGCATATACATTTACTTTTAGTGGTATTTCATAAATCTTATGCTTTACAAAAACAGCATTTTTAAACTTTAAATAATAGATAAGTAGTAAAGATATACAATATTAATCTAGTATTATGAATTTCATTTGAGATAAAATACTTAAGGTAAAGAGAATAAAATGTTATTATTTCAAGTGCAATTGGCATCTCACTCATTTTCCAATCATCAAATTCATAAAATTAAGATTGAATAAAGAAACACAAGGTAGTAGATAAACAGCTTTGAGTCCAAGATTAATTTCAATATAAAATTTACAGAGTCAAACAATCTGTGGTATCAGGACAACAATATTTAGATGTCAAAGCAAAAAAGAGTATAAAAAGAGTGCAAAGCAATTCTAAAAACAATTACACCAAAATTACACAATATACAGATTTTTTTTTTCTTTCACAAAATAAATTGTTTAAAATAAACATTCAAATCAGAGATGTTAAAGCATAATTCACGGCCAAAATTAGAACCTATTAAAATCAGAATGGAACATTAAAATTTCAATTCCTTTTAACCAACGTTCATAAAAAGCAAAGGAGGACTATTTTTCACAATTTTCTTGATTAAAGAAAAAATATCATGATATGGATTATATTTCAATAAAAAAATTCTTAAGTTCTGTTATATAGGATGATTTACTTATAAAAAATAAAGGAGAAATCTGTGTTTATATATATCCACAGTTGCTATTATTCACATTTTGAAAATTTTCCCTAAAATAGTGAAAATATTATCTACATATAAATATTATCTACAAACAAAAATTCTGAATTACAAAGTACAGCTCATTTGTAATGCTATCAGTTATAAACTGTTTTTATAAATACAGTTTTAATCAAAATCAATTACAAATTTAATTATAACATTAATTTCAACATCAATAGCAAACTTTAATTGCAGCATCCCATTTCAGACTTGTAAAATATCTTAGAGATTGTTTATTTGGGTCTGAGCGATAATTTGACAAGACTGCTAGCTAAAGCTTCGCATACAACTTAATTCTCATAACTTTGCCAGCTACATGGTTTAATATTTTAAAATCAACACTTTTGCAAACTATGGCGTTAAAACTTTATCATAAAACTTTTACGTAAATAATTAAAAGTATACTGCTACAGGCTTCAACAAGTTAGGCAATTCACAGCAAAGATCATAGTGCTATTCTAACATTAATTCGTTATGAATTCTCACAATGAAACTCATAACTATCATAAATGTGATACAAACGTTCAAATGACACCCACACACACTTGATCCAAAGTAATAAAATTACTAAACATTAACTCTCCTACTCAAAGTTCCTAGTAAAGATATTACGGATGAATTAATTTTTTTTAAATTAACAAATTTACTCAATTACATAATATTTTTGTACCTTTTAAATTAGGATATCCAGACTGAAAAGCGTGTATAAAATTTTGCTAACTTTTTAACGTTTATTATCAATATTGATTAGTTTGTGTATACTTAATGTTAAAGTTTAATAAAACAATCACAATAATAATTTGAGATCCTTATCAAATGTTTATTTACGACTTATTGACATGCCCGCATGAACCAAAACAAAGTATAAACGTAACTTTTAAAAACATTATTTTATAATTATACAATATTGGATTGTACCTTATAAGAAAAGGAAATACATGGAGAATTACATTACTTTAAAGAGTAGGTAGTTCCCATAAACAGTGACCTATAATTTTAAACATGAATGTAAACGGTAGATTAAACGAATTCATACATTGCGCCAACAACCGTATCCGTTCACAGCTGTATAGTGACACCAGTTCATTTCACTTCAACGGAAAAGTGAACAAAAACCGGAAACACGGCGGGAATGTTTCACTAATTTTTCTCTGTATTTACTAAGTAATGAATCCATATCTTTCGTGAAATAACTTCTCTCTTCAATCGAAACTTTGTCATTAAAACCCGACAATTTTGTATGACAAAATACGCATAAAAAGAAGGCATTATGAAGAGAGTGTTCTACTTAAGTTTAGAGTAGTTTCACTACACTGATGAAAATAATTTATCATCGTGCTTTGGCAAATCATGATTTCTTGTTTTCTTAACAATTCATGGTTCCTAAGACCTAGGGCCTGTTCACATAGGAGTCCGTTGCGTTGCGTTAAGGAAAAGATGACGTTGAGACGAAAATAAACCAATCATATGCCTCCAAACGATTAGCAAAGAAATTTTTAACGCCTATGATTGGTTTATTTTCGTCTCAACGTCATCTTTTCTTTAACGCAACGTATCGGACTCCTATGTGAACAGGCCCCTACAGTATCATTCAGAAACACTTTTAACGGCGTCACTGGCGTGGTGATTGCCCACTAGGTGAGGTGAAGGAAAATGCGATCGAAACATGGCTCTCTTCGAAAGTTTCGGAGCTCTGATCGCCCCTTGCCGTCAGAGGGAGATATATTCGGAGTCAAATATTGTGTACACTGGGTCTACACAGGAAAGGCGTTAGATTTTCAAATGAACGACCCAAAATTTGAGAACATTTCTATCCACAAGGAATTAGTGCAGGCCTTAAAAGATAAATTTATTAAGCCCCCTTCGTTTTCGACTCTGCAGGAGGATTTCCTAAATATTAAACAAGCTCCCGGTCAGTCAGTTTCAAATTTGGCAGACACTGTTCAAGATAAACCCAAGTAACACACACCGTTGGCCCAACCGCATATTTTCGTGGCATCGTTGGGGAATGGTTGCCGTTGGCAGAAATTCCAGAAATTCAGATGGGCCAACTGCAAATGAAAATGGTGGGGCCAACGGTTGCAAAATATGGTTGGCCCAACTGCAAATGGAAGCGGTTGGGCCAACGGTTTCAAAATGTGGTTGGCCCAACTGCAAATGGATGCGGTTGGGCCAACGGTTACAAAACATGGTTGGCCCAACTGCAAATGGAAGCGGTTGGGCCAACGGTTACAAAATATGGTTGGCCCAACTGCAAATTAAAGCTGTTGGGCCAACAGTTACAGAATGCATTATTCACTACGACAGAAACTGGTTTGGCGAATTGTTTGCACGTGTGGAGAAGAAATGAACGGTAAAAAGAAATGGATGTCGGCCATTCCATGTTCCACGTGATTGTAATATTACGAAGAATTCCAGAGTAAGTATATTATTTTATTAGTAATATACTTTTATTTAGTAAACAAAATGATGTACTTGGCTAATTAGTAGCATCAAGTAGTTTTCTAAAATGCATATCAAAATGAAGCGTAACTGGGTAAATTTAAGTAAAATGCTTTGTTAAACTTCTATAAAAACAGCCAAAGCTTTCCTCAAATAATAAATTTAACTACTGTAATTGTATTTGCTGTTTCTCTATTTTTAGAACACAATAAGTAATCTGTATATTTATAATCCTTTATAGAATAGTTGTATTTAAACTTTTTGAAATCATGGATGTGGTTATGTTATTTTTTTAAAATGGTTGAGTTACTTTAGTTAATCGGATCGTTCAGAAAGTTTTAAATTGAATAGTTGATCAAATTTGGTGTTTACTGATGATTCTTACCTTGTACTTTCAGTAAGATTATTTCTAACTAGAGTATTTATAATAAAAACATTATGGTAAACTTTTATTTATGCTCAAATATCTGTTATTAAAGTTTACTGAACATTTTATATAAGAAGTTGAACATTTATTCTGAGTGTATTTAAGTTGTTTATAAGTTTATATCTCACAGTTTACTTCATAAATTTAGAAAACCTACTCTATTAAATCGTCAAATTTATAAAGAAGCGTCAGTTAATCACTAGCTTATGAATACAAGGATAAAATAGAATTAGCTGTCTGCTTTGGTGAAATTTCAGTAATTTTTCTCTCCTTACTATCAACTTAGCAATTGTATTTTATTTCAGTTTAAAATAATTGTCTGTCTCAGACTCGAACAGGTATTTGATGTTAAATATTTTGTTTGAAAGTAAAATATCAATACAAAGTATTTATGAAATATGCAGATCACTCATTAAAATAATTCATTTGTCTTTAACATTTGATTATCTGCTAGTTATTGTAATATTTACATTTTAAGCAATTTTTGACAATATACTTAATAAAGTTTGTACATAATATTAAAGACTATTTATGAAGTAAGCTGATCACTCATTAAAATAATTCACTCGTCTTTAAAATTTGATTAGCTGCTACTTATTATAATATTTACTTTTTTAGCAATATTTTTAACAATATATATTATAAAGTTTGTACATAATATTAAAGACTGTATTTTGACAATCCCATGGTATATGACTTATTTTTCTATTTTTAGCTGTCTATAAGATCATGTATTCAAGGAACTGGTATGCAGAATTGAAAATTCTGGAAATTTTTATTTGACTGCCAGTCCTGATCTCATTAGTACCATAGATGAAAGAACTGGAAGTGTGGTTATCATCTTATGAATGATTGAATCTAGGTAAAAACTTGCTTTGAATTCTTGGCCTATTTGTATAAACTGAAGTCTTGTTCCTCACTCTTTTTTATTTTCCCTTGTTTCCTACCAGTATTATTTGATTCACTTTATTAAATATGTATTTTTAAATCATTATGTTAATGTGTTTTAAATTTTTAGTTATATCTAATTAGTACAGTATTTTATGCAGTAGTTTATGCAGCCTCGTGATTAGTGAGTATCTAAAGCCAGATTTAAACATGTCGCTGAGCATGTACAGAAAACAATTTTAGATTATAAATTATCGCTAATTAATAGAGATTATGGTTACAAAAACCATATTTGACACATCTATAGATTAAAATCTTTTTTTTTAAGACCAAAAGGAAATAAATTGATGCAGTTTTCTCTCCCAGACAGCCCAAAGAATCGGTCTGGTTTAGCAACTTAAATATATAGATACTGTGATGTTCAGTAGATAGAAAGGCATTAGTAGGTTTGATATTTTGTACAAACATTTGTAATTTTTTTTATATTCGTGGAGTTATAAATATTGTCTAAAATTATTAAAGTGTTGGTTTTTTTTAAAGATATTGTGCTAATAAAAAGCTTTGTGTTGACAAACATACATTTACAAACTGTTGGGCTTTTGATGCTACAGAATTAATTTGACTTTTACTGAGAAAATATTGTTTACTGTGTGGTTAAGAGAAGGAAAATTTCACCTTAATTTTTTCAATGTTGTATAGGTAAAATGTATGTGGAAATTAATCTTATCTATCATATACTACAATGTCTTATTTTTCTAATTTTAATTTGGTTCAAATATTTCAAATTATTCTTTAATTTTCTGCTCTGTTAATTTATGAAAATAAACTTTGCTAAATACATACAAGCAGTTTAAGATGATCAGTTCCTATAATGTAAAGAAATTTCTGCCAATAGCTCTTGATATTTTAATTTTTCATGTCTAAATTTTAAGTAAGTTTTCAGAGAGTTGATATATTCATGTAAATAAATATGTACTAAAATTATTAAAGATCTGTGCAGTGTCTAATTTGCCTCTGATGTTAATTTAGTTTGCATATTTGAAATTGTTGTTTTATTTTGTACTTTGATAATTTAGCAAATAAATAAACCTTTACTGATACATACCTGAAGTAATAGTTAAGACAAGTTCATGCAACATGAAGAAATTTTTGATTATGAAGTAAATGCTAGGGTTAGATTTCATAATAAGTTAACTTGTTTCTAAAAAATTAAAAAAACTAACTTAATCAGGCATTTTTGTTTGACTGTTTGGTGCATATATAGCTATTTTTCTTTTGACTCATTTACTGTACTAATTTATTTTTATATTAACAACTTCTGTCGGACTGGCTTACCAGGGAGAAGTCATAACGGAAAAATTTGTTGAAGACTTAATAAAGGGATTTTTCCATTTTTTGAAAGACAGAGAAGGAGGGAGAGATAAAAGAACTGTGTATTTCTGACAATGTAAAATTAAATTTTATTAAATTTTTTGTTAAAATAAAAAAAAATTGATGAAAAGTTGTGTTTTATTAAAATTACTATAACATGCTTTATTAAGATGCTGTTTTAAAATATTAAACAAGGTAAGTCCAAAAATTGATATAAAAGTTTTATGGAAAGTTTTAAAAAAATCAGACCTCAGTTGTATATATTGTATCAGACCTGAAGACAAATCGGAAGATAAAGTGTTTATAAATATATATATATATATATATATATATATATATATATATATATATATAAATAATGGAAAAAATATTTATATAAAGGTAATCTTACAAAAAGTATTTGTCATATTAACTCAGCATGAGTGTGCAATTTGACACCAGTTGATTATAATGGAAAGGTGTTTATTTAAAAAAAATTATATATGTAGTAAAGTGACTGATTAAAAACAACAGGTAGCATTGATATTATAAATTGTATATATATATATATAGTGACATGAGATTTATAATATCCCTAAGGATATAATCTATAAGATTTATTCTCTTTAAAAAGATATAAAGTGTTTAAAACAAAACACTTTATATAAACAATGTCAAGCAAAATATAAACTGTTAAAAATAACATTAAAATTAAAATGTATTGTTGCTTTTTGTACATTTTAATATTTAACTATGGAAACTTTTTGATTTCATAAAAGAGTGAATTTTGCAGTTTTCAGACTACTTTTTGGGGAAAAGAGTTATACATTTTTCAACCCAGCCAACAACTCTTTGTTCATTGGGCCAATTTTCAAACTATTCAAGGGTCAATAGTTTGACATTTTGCTAATTTTCAGCAGACCGTTTACAATTTGGATTTCCCTTTTTGTATATTCAAAAAAGCATTTTTGAATACATTATTTTTATATAAATATACTTTAATATCCTATTTCATATATTCAAAATAGAATTTCGAATATACTATTTTTATATAAATATACTTTAATATCCTATTTTATATATTCAAAACAGAATTTCGAATATATTATTTTTATATAAATTATTTGTGGCTAAATACTAGAACTTAATAAATTGTTTAAAAAGGGGAAATCCTCTTTGTAAACGATCTGCTGAAAAATAGCAAAATGTCAAAACTATTGACCCTTGGATAGTTTGACTGTTGGCCTGATGAACAAAGAGTTGCTGGCTGGGTTGAAAAATGCATAATAGCCCTAAATAAATTTAATGTAGGCTTACCTACAAAGTTGACTGTTGGGCCAACTGAATGCCTACTGTTGACCAACCTCGTGCCAACGGCCAAATCATTTAAATCCAACCGTTGGGCCAACAGAACGCCAACTGTTTCCCTACAAATCAAACCGTTGGGCCAACAGAACGCCAACCGTTTCCCTACAAATACACCGTTGGGCCAACAGAACGCCAACCGTTTCCCTACAAATCCCACCGTTGGGCCAACAGAACGCCAACGTCCAAATCCTGTAAATCCAATGGTTGGGCCAACTGAATGCCAACCGTTGGGCCAACTGAACGCCAACCGTTGGGCCAACCTCGCGCCAACGGCCAAAAACCACCGTTGGCCAACCATGCCCGAAAGTGGTTGGCCAACGACTTGCCAACGGTTTTGTGTTACTTGGGAAAGCTACCAAATTCTTAAAATTTACAAACACTGATTCCGAGGAGGTCATTAAATTAAAAGAAAACATGCTACTCGGCCGATTCTTAGAAGCCTTAAGGTCAGATATCAGAATAGAAACTAAAAAATTGGGTCCGGAAAGTTTTAAAAAGGCAGTAAAAATTGCTAAAAATATTGAAGCAGCTCTTAATGAACAACAGGATTTTGAAGTAAACGCGTTTCCAACGACTAGCGAAAATACGGATCCCACAATTCAACAACTAATTCAACTTAACTTTGAACAATCAAAAAAATATCGGAGCTTACAGACAAATTAAATGAATTTTCTATTAAAATCGAAAATCAGTCCACTGCGAAGATTTCTTGTCACATTTGTGGAAAATCACACGAAACCACTGATTGCTGGCATTTCAATTCACAATCCTCAACTCAACAACCGCAACAAGTTTTCGCTCCCCAAAATTTCCCCCCATTTCCGCCCCCTTTCATAAGGTATGAACCTTGTCCACCTGCAAATTACTTTAGCCCTATGTACCCACCATTGAATGGTTTTGGTACTCAGTTTCAACCTCAATTTCAATCTCAATTCCAAAATTCTAGGGGTAGACCAAAAGATAAAAGTCATTATAACGCAGGCAGAAAAAATAATTCTAAGAAACATCCATCAAATAACGAAAATTTAAACTCGTAAGGGACTCGTTTTCACAAAATGCTTCCGAAACGAAGTTCCACAACGGCTCGAAACCGGTATTGAAAGGAGGCATTGACGTTATTAAACAGACTGCTCCTTTTCCTAGAAAACGCAAACAAATAGAGTGGGTTCTCTCGTGTCAAGGGACGGAAAAAGCTAATCTTCCAATAATTATGGTTAAATTCCAAGACATTCAGGCCCTTAGTCTGATTGAAACGGGAGCAAATATTTCCTTAATCCATCCAAATTTAATAAATCAAATAAAACAAAAACAAAAATTAATTATATCTCGCATAATATTAAAATCCACACCTTAAACAACAATAGTATCCCGTTCACAAGTGCCTCTACATTATCTTTTAAAATTAATGATCACTGGTTCAAAAACACTTTTTATATCACTAAATACGCATGGAATTGCAAGCATAACATTATTTTAGGTTTCGATTTTCTTAAAAGAAATAACGCCCTCATTGACGTTGAAAACAACTGTTTAAAAATTGGCAGAATCTCTTTTAATTTTGAGGATAATCAAAATCTCCCTGTTATTAATAATGTAAATATCACTCAAAACAAAAATTCTTTTGCCAAACTTGCACATCATCTTAATCTTCCCCCAAATGAAACTCAATTGATAAAACTAAAAATTCCATCAAAAATTGCGTCCTATTTTATCCTTTCAAAAAGATCCAAATTAGCTAATATCCATTTTGATGACTCCTTACATGCACCTAATTCACAAAAGATTGCCTGTTTATTTGTTACAAATCGCACGGATCAGGAACTTTCTTTCCGCAAAGATACCAACTTTGCTGAGATTTTAATCGAGGATCTTGAAATTTTTAAGCCAAATCAAGAATCTGATTTTCAAGTTAATAATATACAGTCTGAAGAAATTTTGGCCTTACGAAAAAAATGAAATCTCTGCCAATGACTTTGACTTGTCCCATTTATCAGATGACGAAAGACCACAAATTTTACAAATGCTACTCGATAACTATGCCGTTTTTTCTAAATCCTATTCTACCCTAGAGGCTACTGATGCAGTTAAACCCAAATTTAAATTATTACATGATTATCCTTTACAATCTCGTTCCTTTCCAATTCCTTCCATAGCCTAAAATTTTGCCTACACTGAAATAAAAAATCTGTTAGATGCAGGCATCATTGAATCTACCAATTCTAATTATGCTTTTCCAGTATTATTTGTGAAGAAGAAACAAAATCCTAATGACAAGAAATCAGAATTAAAATTCCGTATGGTAGTAGACTCTCGCCTATTGAATGATATATCGGAAGCTTTCAAAATTCACTTGCCCAATATAAATGATATTCGTCACAAAATTGCTGGCAATCAATTTTATTGTGTTCTGGATTTAAAAAGTTCTTTCTTTCAAATTATGTTAGATCCTAATGAAAGGGAAAAATTAGCCTTTGTGACCGAATTTGGTAATTATCAACCCACTCGTCTCCCATTTGGCAGCAGAAATATCACCTCATATTTTCATACCCTAATGAACAAATGCCTAGGTGATTTGACAGGCAAGCATCTTCAATTCTGTTTAGATGATGTTATTATTGCCCATGATTCCATCCCTCAGCTATTAAATTATTACAACAGGTATTTGATAAATTAAAAGCTTTTAACTTAACCTTAGACCCTCAGAAGCTCCAACTTTTTAAAACTCAAATTGATTACTTGGGTTATACGGTTAATAAAGAAGGATTTTTTCCTTCTCTTTCCAACATAAACAAAGTTACCAGCTTTCCTGTTCCCCAAACTCTTAAAAATGTAAAAACTTTCCTTGGCATGGCTAACTACTTTAGACATTTAATTAATAATTATGCAGAAATTGTGCAACCTTTGGTCAATCTTACTAAAAAAAATACAAAATTTATCTGGAATTCTGACTGCCAAAATGCCTTTCAATCTATTCAAAACTTAATATTTTCATTAATATGCTGTTTTGTCTCTAAAAAAATATATATTTTCTAATCTCATAGTCTCGATACAGCATTGATTCGGTTCCATGCACATTTAAGTGTATCTGTTTTATTATGTAAGTCCTAAGATGTATGTGTGCTTGGGATCGCGCTTATGGTTTGTTTTGTACCGGTTTCCGGAAGAAAGGAATGTCCCTCCCGGAGGCAATTTGGCGTAACCTGTGACAAGGTTTTGTGCACAGAAGGAAAAATGACTTGCAACTCCTCTCGGCTGTAGGGGGACTTGGCTTCCCCATAGCAACGGCCTAGCAACATATTTTAACCAATGATAGCTGAAAGGTGTTGATTGTTCGAGGACATTGTCTGACCTCTGCTTTTTCCTGTACTGGAAATTTTGTAACGTTTCTTGGCCATTTGAAGAAAAAGCAGCGACTGAAAAGGACCTCGGGGTTGTCCGATCTTCAGCAATTCGCCATTTTACCTTAAATGCCGATTCCGCTGGTCTACTTTAGTTAGACATCTATAATATTCTTCAGGCTCCAATGAGAGTGGTGGTAAGTCATAATTAATTTGTGTTATATTTATCAGGCCAGAGCACAGTGATAATTTAATATGTGTAACTAGAATTTTATGTGTTCTAATAATTCTTTTAATGTATGAAAACAATTAGTATGATAATTTCTGTAAAAGTTTGTAATCAGTAATAAAATAAATGTTAAGTGATATTAAGATAAATTAAATGGTAACATTAGACATTAAGTTTGAGTTTGTTTCTTTTAGTTATTCTCAGATATGTGTCAGAATGTTTTTCTCAAATTAATAATTTTGTAAAAAAAAAAAGCCACTATACGTAATTCTAATTATTATATGTTCTAACTTCGCTTAATATGCCCAAAGGTGTAAAATTTCTTTCTCTATTATGGTGTACAATCTTTAAAAAATATCTTTAAATCCAAGTCAGCAACCCCTGGACAAATTTTCTCCATAGGTTAACATTGAGGTGAGCTAATCCAATAGTATTAGAATACAGCAGCCTTAACACAGGAGGACAAAATAGTGAATTTAGTCTGTAACACCTTGGTGCATATTTCAGATCTCAAGACATTTTTTCTTAGTTTATATTACAGATTATTTTTTAAAAAATGTTGTATAATTTTGAAATATTGTAAACATATCGAATGCTTTGTGGGGATCGAATTGTAAACTATCGATATTGTAAACTATCGAATGCTCCGCGGTGATTTTATCGATTATGATAATAAAAAATTAACCACCGCTTTAAATAGAAATTTTTCTAAGTAAAATATTCCTCTAACTTTTTGTTAATATGTAATTTTTCTGGGTCGAAATTATACACAAAATAAAAACATGTTGTTCGCCATACATTGTATGTATGCTCGAGCGTCATATTTCTGGATTTCAGTTAAGAAAGAATATCCACAAATTTCTGACAAGGCCATTGCAATTTTGCTCCCATTTTCTACGACATACTTATGCGAACAAAGTTTTTCGATACTGGTTCTAATTGAAAATGACAAACGATCATATTTAAAGGGCCTTGACCATGAACTGTAGCTCTTTCTATTATAGAGCCAAATATAAAACGCTCATTTACCAAAACAATCTCAAATATCTCATTAATAAATTAGTTATGTTTAAATTAACATTGATTTATTAGGCTTAAGTAATGACCAAAAAAACAAATTTTAATATAAAAATTTAAAGAGAAAATTTTTTTACTTGTAAACTATAATTTTATATTTTTGTTCTTGTGTTGGTGTACAGTTCAAAATGCTTTATATAAAACTTAAATGATTATAATTATCTTGATACATAGAGCTATTTTGTTGTGTTTTTTTTATCTAATAAAAACATACGTATTTATTGTGATTTATATATTGCGCAAGCTTTTTCTTGTGGTGCGCCGCGGAATTATCGAAAAAAACGTTGTTGTGCCGTGGAAGATAAAAGGTTGCGGAACTCTGATCTAACGGACTACATTTTAAAATTAGTATTATTGTAAATATTTTTTCAAATTAATTAAATAAACAAGATTAATCGTTCAAAAATTCGTAAATAAATGCAAGAACCCACTGATTACACCACTGGTTCGTAAAGTTTTCGAAGTATAGACTCCTTCAACACTCGCACTGCCCCTATGCAGCCACTGATTGGAGAAGTCAAATAAATATTCAAGACAATTTTTTACAACAGTTATAAGTTTATTTTGCACTTGACATTTAAATTGACATCAACAACTCCGAAGGCACCTTAGAGCATAAAAAGCTCTTTATTCTCGATCTCGATTAAAAAAAATAATAATAATGGGAACGATATGTTCTTGAATAATTGATCCTTCAGATACAAAGGGGAAAAAAAGTTCAATTTTTATTGATAACGAGATCTGAAAGATAAGAGGAAAGATTTTTCAATCTAACAAAAAGTGAAAATGATTTAGAAAATGACAAATGTCAAGCAGTCCTTCAGAATTAGAGAGAGAGAGCGGGCAGAGGGAAAAACTGTAAAGGAAAAATAGTAATTGAAAACTGAGCGAAAAATCTGAAAAATGTTTAGGAATATCCTGTCTTTTCGGGGTAATCAAAATTAAAAATTGGTGTAATTACAAGGAGCAAAACAAGAACACACAAAAACTTTACGTCAGAGCCGTGGGATTTTGAACAAAATTTCTTAAAAATTAAGGAGAATTTGTTTAATCGGGCACAAATTCTGTGGATACTGTAACGACTCCCGTACAATAACGAATTTTTTTGCGCGAGGAAATTCCGTGAAGACCAACCAACGCGCGGTTTGTGCACCTAATTGATTTAGACGGCTGGAGACAGACAGTCTTGGCGACATAAAGACCGGAAGTGCTACCGACAGCTCGCGGAACAGTTCGTCAGCTACTAAAAGGGAAGTGGCCGTACGGAGGCGCCTAGTCGTCTGGGAACGTAACTGAATAAAGAAAGGCGGCGTTTGCCAGACCTTTCGAGAACGTTCAGCGAAGGCATATAAAGTCGCCGGACACGAGTTAATTTCATGTCAGTGATTCAGAGACTAAGTTATTCAGAGTGACGCTGGAGCCGGAGACAAGGAGATACTGTCGGGCCTAGAGAGACTTCAATGAGCCCAGCAACAACTCAAGTCTGACCTTCCTCGTCGATGCCGTGAACCCACGAATTTAATGTTTTATACGTATTGTAAATAGCCTGTATTTAGTAGATAAATGCAATTAAAGCGTTAAATACAAAAAGGCTGGCAGTCTTTTATTTAAGGCAAAGTCCTTACAATACTATGAAGAACTCAAGAAATTTGTTTCAATTCATTGAGATTTGTATCAAGGTCAGCTAAGTTATCATGATTCGGGGTCAAAAATTATTTGCTGACTCATTAAATATTATTATTATTTGCAATAAAGGCATATTGTTACGTTAAAAGATTGTTGTCAATTATATTTTTATGATTAATTTGCAAAAAATTGTAAAAACGCCTTCTACTTTTTATAGCATTTTTATGTATACAAAATATGACAATACGAAAATATGAAACTTTTAAATTATCTTCTCCGGATAATATTTGCCATACCTGAGAGGTAAGTTTGAGATATATTTCATTTAATTTTTAGAACACTGAAAAGACAAAATTCGCTCATCTGAGACGAAATGAATAAAAATACTTTTATTTTCTATTTCAGATATATAAGCTACGGCCTGAATGAGGAAAAGTTATTTTTGGAAAATTAGACTTCGTTTAAGGCTGCTAAGTACTAATCCTATTGGATTCGCTCACCTCAATGTTAACATATAGAGAAAATTTGTCCAAGGATTGCCGACTTGGATTTAAAGATTTTGTTTTAAAAATTGTACTCCGTAATAGAGAAAGAAATTTTACACCTTGGGACATTTTTCGTTTTATTTAAAAAAATGCAAATAATGTTTTAAAATTTAAATTATTCGGGGAAAAAACTCTGGTATATTGTGTTTTAACGCTCATCAATTCCTTTGATGGACGAAATTTATAAAATGAATCCTATTGCAAGGTGCAGAAAAGTTCAGGCTATATGAAAATACCATTTTTATCGTATTTTCAGCATTTATGTAGCTGTAAATATTATGCAAATTTTCTGCATACGTTAACATTGAGGTAAGCGAATCCAATAGGATTAATATACAGCATCCTTAATCATGTGATAAAGCATTCGTAAAATGTTTATCATATTACATAGAAACTGAGTGAAAAAAAGATGTATGGTAATGCACTTCACACTTTCTTCACACTTTTTGCTTTGCAGTGTAAACGTTCTAAATCTTTAAATCCGGTGAAGAAACAACGGCAACTGCCTGTAGATAAATTGCCCATAGTATACAACTAGTATTAAAATCAGTCTATTGCTGTTATTGCTGTATTAGAAAGCGCTTTAATACAGCAATTACAGCAACAGACTGAGTAAACAAAGTAGGAAAGCTGAATAAACAGAATTTGATATGGGTGTGGAAGAAGGTGTTGATGTCGAAAGCAGAGAACAATGGTTTAAGAAAGAATTGTTACCGATACCTTTGGAATAACACTATACATTTCCTCTGTCTGTGTTATGTGCTTATTGTTGTTGTTTAAGGTAAGAATCAGAACGTGGTAGTAAAACGGAAATGTTTTCCTACTGAAGCATCATTTTAAAGTCTTGATCCAGTTTTGTCGATTAATATTGGCTGGAGAGTATGAACTAATGTGGTATATATCTGTCAAATCAGATATTTAATTTATTGGCGTAAGTGTAGTGTTGAGTTACACGTACATAAAAAAAGTCGGTTGTGTAATTCGGCTATGTGAATTGGTATCTTGGGGAGAGGCAGTTGTGTAATTGAGAGAGCTTTAAGTAATTCTTTGCCATATAACTAATACGGTGGTAATCGTGTGATAAGATAAATTGTCTATACAATCCTCTTTAGAATGATTTTACTGAGCAATGCTTAGTTAAAATTTATAAGTGTTAAAAGAAGTATGCAGCAGGTTTATATAGATGTTTGAAATATTGAAATTGTGTAATGGGAAACGCTTCAACGTAATTCGTAAAATGATAATTTATTTTTAAGTCGTAGTTGTTGGTCCATTTCTGACACAAATGAAACGATTTATACATCTCTTATCTTTTTCTTATTCTCGAGGCAGTGTAAAACGAGTCTTTAAAACACTTCAGAAATAAATTTTCTTTCCAAGTGGTGTTTTGTCTCTCTATTCTAAAAAAAAGTAACTGCTGCTGCTGTCGAAGCCGCTGTCAAAAGCTTGTCACGCTATCTCCTCCGAACCCGCTGGGGGTATGGGGTCGAGACCAATACCGATAGATGCAGAACAATGTGGGGAAGAAAGTAAGACATGTCTCATCTTCGTCGGCCTTTAAGTTTTTTTTTATTTTATGTTTTGTGGAAAAATATTGACTTTTTCATGTTCAGATTACGATAACTCGCCAAAAAAGGATCGTAGAATTTTGATTTTTTTACAATCTAAGACTACAGACATTTCTCCTTCAAACAAGACCTCATTTGTTTAAAAATAATTTAAAACAGACTAATATTTTCATTAAAATTTAAAACCCATTTTTTCAACAAATTTATGCGTTTCGACAAATATAAGTTTGCTGCTCTCAGATTTATTATGTTACAAAAAAAAAATAAAAATATTTACATCATCTGGAAGACGAAATCTTTCTCATTCATATAAACCTAATTTCAAGTCTCTATCTTAAAATTTCGATTTTTAATTGAATTTTAAAGAAATACTTCAAAAAAATCTTCTCATTCGCTTCCTTCGCAGAAGGACATGAAAGAACATCCAATTTTTCACCCATAGGCGGGCTTCATCCACTTCGCATAAGGGCGACTGACAACAGTAAATGGCTGTTACATTGCCCGAGAATCACCCCTATGTATCTCGCTATTAGCCATAACAGAGGAGAGAGCGTAGCGAGCCTAGGGGCAAACCCCTAGTTTCATTAAAAAAATATAAGCGTCATTATTATTGTGCGTCTCATGCGTTATGCCTATGCAACAATATCTAAAGTTTTTAACGTCATTACTTAAACCTTTTTTTTTTATATATTTAGCGTATTTTGCAGGAGAATCAGCGTAATATACATATTTTTTCAACTTCCCCTTGTTTAAACTTATTTAATAAAGCAACTTAATTTTTTTGAAATGTATTTCTGCCTTTAAGTTATATTGTAAATCATAAAACGCAAATGCGATTGCAAAATTCAAATATTTAAATAAATATTCGCCCAAGTTGTACAAATACCTTAAGACTATGCCATACCTGACCCCAACGTTAAACAGCTGAGAATTTTCCTTTCCGTATTATCTTTTCGATGTTGATTTTCTAGGCTTTAAAACTTTGAACAATCAACATCTATCCGGCAGTAATCAGAAAATAAGTATTTTACCCGTTGAAGCGGGCGAGCATCTTTGGAGACCTTTTTAAAGAATTCTTTAAAAAGCCTCACGTCAAAACCAGAGCCTCTAAAGAGGCTCTTGTTTTGACGTGATTGAAATCCCAGAATGCGATGCTATGTTAGCAGACATTTTTATTAAACATTTTAGCAGACAAGAGCTATACACGACGTTAGTCAGTTACCTATTTAAATGAATTGTGTGCATGTTAAATACTCTTAAGTAAAAGGAATCAGGAATATTGAAATAACCGAATGTGTGTCTACGAAGCGGTGATAAAAGTAGCGACCATTATATCTTGCAATCAAGTGAAAAATGTTGACTAACTACATGGTGCCTCTGATAATAAAGTAGCCCACGAATTTGCGGTGTGGATGGGTCAATGTCTCCAAGCCAAAGAACTTGCTGCGTTGAAAAACAAAATCTTTGCAACCATTAACTGCCGTTGATTTTAAGAACCGTAGAATTAGGAATGGTTAAATTAAGATGATTCCCCATCGCTATCCTGAAAACAGTTGCGATTGTTCTCGATAATCAGTGAGCTGGAGCAAACAACATCTGTAAATACGCCAATAAACAAACACATTACACTGCGTTATCATACAAACTTTCGGTGGAAACTATTTCCCGATTATGTGCAAATCGCAGAGCAACCCATATCGCAATTAAAAGTCTGCAATTAAGAGATAATAAACGACATGTTGGAATGATACTAAAAAAATGATAAACAAAATTAGGTTATTTATAAACCTCTATCAAGAAGTTAAGGTGACTACAGTCTAAATGGTAAGCTATGGGGAAAATTTCCTTTTAGGATTTTTTTTTTCAATTAAAGATTAGCAAATGGATGCTTTTGAATTTTGCTTTTTGTATTTGAAAATAGATCTATAAATTGATCTATTGCGTGTTTTTCCAAAATCTTTTCACTGTAATTTAATTTCTTCTTTAAAAGATTTTATGGTCTGCTTTCATTTGCAGAAAACAGGGTTATAAATACGCTTTTGTTAATCTTTGATTATAAAAATATCGAGGGGAAAATTCCCCGTAGTTTAATAAGGGGATTGAAGTTCTGCGATAACAACTGATACGCCACTACAAGAGATTAAAGTCTCAATATTTATTCATTATAAGATTTTACGGTCTGCCTTCATTTGCAGAAAACAGGGTTAAAAAATATGCTTTTAGAAAAATACCGAGGGGAAAATTCCCCGTAGTTTAACAAGGGGATTGAAGTTCTGCGATATCAACTGATATGCCTCTACAAGAGATTAAGGGGGTCCAGGACACAAAATTGTTCGAATTTTCGAAAAAAAATTTATTGCATTAAAAATTTCTGTGTTCTTTTACGCTTAAAATTACGTTTAAATAATGTTTATATTTTAATTAGAACAGGAGAAATTATTATTTTTTTTGCAACATTCTAATAGTAGCCAATCGTTATTTAAACCTGTAAGTGCGTTTTTCTACATGATGGGTTTTTTCCCCATTTCTCGTTTTTAAATTGTTATAAGTCAAGAACCGTTAAAGATAAATGGTTCAAACATGGAATATGTCTTTTTCAACTATTTTACTTTAATTTTGATTCAGAAAATTTGAAAACAATATTTACTTTTGAAAATATGATTTTTAAAAATAAGTTACATAATATTTTTTTGTAATTTTTCAACTAAATATTTTTAATTTTTTAAAAATTAATATTTTAAAAAATGGTGAATTAAAATTAAAACTTATAAATTTCTGTTTAATTAAATGAAAAAATTTTGAAATTCGACAAATAATATTTCGAGTTATAATGATTTTTAATTACCCCACTTTTATTAAAATTTTAAATTTAAAAATTTTTTAAAAAGCTTTTGAGAAGTTTTATGATGGGATTTTGTTTACAAATTATATGGTTAACCACCACAAAAAAATTCAAAATTTTAACTCAATAAATAAAAAAAATTTAAAATGTGTCCCCGACCCCCTTAAAGTCTCAATATTTATTCATGAATGCTACTGAATTAATTTTATTTTTATCACTGTGAATATATTTTCAAATTAATTAATATAAAAGATATACTATCGAAAAGATTTTGCAGATAAATGTAAGAAATCATAGAGAGTCGAAAATACGTATGAAACCATTTATTGAATGTAGCTTGATCTGAATCTTTTTTAAGTTGGGGGACTCTTTTAAAACCAGTACAATTCATATGCAGCTTCCCAAACGAGATGTGGAATTTATGAATTTATCACAATTTGATATAGGTTTATTTTACACATGACATTGATATGAACAGCTGCGAGGCACCTGGCAGCATAAAGAGCTTATATCCTTGACCTAAGATTTAATGGGTGGGAACCTCATGTCTCTGAATAGTTGATCCATCGTATACAAGATAACAAAACTTTTTTTAAAAGATAGGTAGAATTTTTATTAATAAGAAAGAAATTAGAAAATGTATTTATCCACCAAATAAAAAAACAAAAACAAACAAACAAACAAAAAAACCAACAGAGAAAGTTGAAATTATGTAATTAAAAAGAGAGATCTGAGAAGTTATAGTAAAGATTTTATTTAGAAGCAAAGGAAAAGTGGGAATAATTCAAAAAATTACAAATTTCAAGGAATTATTCATGAGCCATTAGGGAAAAAATTAAAGGAAAAATCTTAAAAAATCTCCTTTCGGGAGAGCGAAAATTTAGAATAAGTTTAACTTCACGGAGCAAAATGAAGACAAGAACCCTCAAACACCTCATGGCAGGGCTGTAGATTTCTTAAAAAAAATTCCTAAAATATAGGAAGCAAGTATGTTCAATTTTTTCTCAAATTCTTTTAATACTGTAAAGAACTTCAGTGATTTGTTAGAGTACTATATTGCAAAAAGTTGCGTTAAGGATACCTAAATCATTATAATTTGGGAATTCAAAACTATAGGAGGATTTCAAAATAATGGAAATACTGTTTTTTTCCCAGAACTTTTTATTAATAAACCGTAGGTCCCCATTTAGCTTGCAAGACCGCATGAATTTGACGGCACCATTCCTCCTACAGCATGTCCTAACGATGATGTTGGAGGGGGAGCACGTAATCGAACCTTTCTCTTCAGACGTTCAACAACGTTCAGGTCAGGTGATTGGGTTGGCCAGGGTAGATGCTATACCTCATCATCATGCTCTTCAAACCGTATGCTGACACGTTTCACACGATGCACTGATACGTTATCTATATATATAAAACGCGTAGGTATGCGGCACAAAAATAGACGATATTTCTACACTCCGAATGGCAACGGCTGCAACTACCGGATGTAAACATTAGCAGCCGTCCGTAATTTAAAACTGCGAGTGTGTAATGGCGACATTAGTTACAACCGCTGATATTTTGACAAAATATGTTTAGACCTATCAAATCCAGTGTTTAGTCATGGACAGTTGTATGTAGGTTTATCTAGAGTCCGTTCTTTTGATTCTGTCACTGTAGTATCTCCTGTAAGTAGTAATCTTACTGTAGTAATCCACACCATATTTTAGTACTTGCTGAATTTTTACTCCATTTTATAAGTGAAGAAAATTTCCCAACAATTTATTATTTGACATGATTAAGTGGAGATATCTGAATTGTGAACAATAGTACATACAGAGAGTGATGTAATCCACACTATATTTCAGTACTTGCTGAATTTTTACTCCATTTTTTAAGTGAAAAAAATTTCCCCCAACAATTTATTATTTGATGTAATGATAAAGTGTAGATATCTTAATTTTGAAAAATTGTACATACAGAGAGGAATGTAATTTTTAAAATCATTGGTGTTGGGTTTCTCAGTCTTATCTTTAACTCTGTTCTGAAGTAATGGAAATTCACATTTTTTAATCACGATGTTTTAGAATCAGCCTTATAGTGAATTTAGCAATGATTATAAATTTGTTGGCTGAGCTTCCATTACCCCTTAACAACATATATTGATTATGACAGGTATTCGTAACATTCCTTATATATGTTACTTTCAGTTGAGTTGTTTTGCAAAAGAAAATATAAAACTAAAAGCGACCATGCTGGTCGCGCAGCGGCTAGTTCTCTTAGAAAGAACGACGGTCATTAGGTATTGTCTGCTCCATAGAATGCCCGTGGTTCGACAAGAAGATTTCGTAGATTTCCGATGTCACAGGACAGTGAAAACAATTAAGGGTTCTAAGGAACACCAAGAGATTGCACTCCAAAGCCTCAGAGAGCGCCAGTCATGCTTCTAGTGAGTACCAAATAGCCGGTATTTTATACTTAAAAGGTGTCTGCCGAACGTATACTTTACCAGTTTTAGGAGACAATGTAAATCTTGATTAACTCGACCAGATGACTCGTCGCCATAAGGACTTTTGAATCTAGTGTTGATGTTCGAAGCACAATCTACCTCGTTTTTTTGCACTGGTATCAGAAATTTCAATAGCAGTATGACTATAAATACCAGCTTTGTGTAGTTCCCGACAAATTGCTATTACTGAAACCGGATTATTACGACTCGTACTAACCTGTACTGTCAGTCGCTGTACTGTAGCCTTAGGTTTTCGTCATACAATCCATACCCAAGTTTCGCATTACTCTCGCTGACTTTTTCGTGTGGCTTCCCCACGTTTTGTGTTTAGCTTGTTCATTTATATACCGTGTCATAATATTTTACACTGTGCCTCAAGATACATAGATTGTTTCTTGCTAATTTAGTTACAGAAGCCCCTACACAGATTAAAAAAAAGAGCCAGAATCCCAAAGTTTTGGGTTTTAGAACCCATTTTCTGTGGGTTGCAATAGCAAACGCGTCATTAGACTCTGTTAACGTGTTTACAAATTTGATCCGAACTGAAAATCCGGTTCGTGGGTTGAATCAATTTTCACTTTTTCTGACTGACACCACGTGTGAATGTCTTCAAAAGGGGGTTGAAAGTTATACTCGCAAGAGTCGCATTGGATCACCATTGGTGCTTTAGTGGTTGTTTAGGTGGAAACGGAAAACAGCGCTTATCAACAAAACGGAGAATCGCACGTAGGATTTCTAACAAAATTTTTTGACATCTACTGATATAACGGAATTACACAGCCTCCTAATATCAACAATAGGCAAATAAGGTTGACAGGTTTTTTAAGTGTACATGTTAATGAGTTATGTGTTCCTGTTATGAGTTTCTACATATTTCATTAATTAACTCATCGATATTAAAAAAAAATTTGAGGGCTCAGTGGCCCAGTTGAAAAAGGCAGCGAGCCAGTGATCTGAACGTCACTGGTTCGATGTCCATCTCTGAGAAATCCACCGCCGTGTCCACCAATGGCAGCTGGTGCACGAAAAATATGTCGTGGCTGCAATGTCCTTCAAGTTCTCAAACTTACCTCTGGAGGTGCGGGATCAAGTGTACCGATCTCGTCACTTGAATCGGTTATAAATTGCGGGACCGGCTTGTAGGGGGTAGTTCTGGCCGCCTATACGGTGCCCCCTTAAATGAATGGCCAGCAGGCTCGAGGTGGAGGTGTACTTATAGGCGAATGTCTAGCGACAAGTGTCTCTACCTTCGAAAAAAAAAGCTTAGAACCATTAAAAAAATTAAATAATAGAATGCAGTTTGTTTCTTATAATTCTACAGCTAAAATAAGTATATATGTATGTGTGAATATATCTAAGTGTCCAAGTCAACTCCAAAATCTAAATCTATCTGTGATACCATCTGGCGATAGCATTTAAAAATAAACTAGTTTGGCATGGTCAAATTTAGAAAAATGGATAAACTAAAAGTGTGATATCAAATATTTTAAAACGACACGGAAGCGACGAAGTCTTATTCGGGGTTTGAACCCGAGCCCACTGCGGTGCTTGTTTGCGCGTAAGTAAACGAGAGAGAAGAAAATAAAATACCGTAAGACAGGGTTACATTGTGACGGATTTTAAATTTTTTCCTGTGCTAGCCGATCAGATTTAAAAGCAGCCCAAAGCGAACAACTGCAAAAAATTACTACTCTTTTCTTTACGTAGTAATGTATTGCGCTAACCCGGATCTTTAATTACCATCGAGAAACTAAAGTTAAAATGTTTAAGTATTGTATAATACATTTAATACAAACATTTAATATGAATGTTAAATGTTAAAATATTTTATACCTAATCCCTTCAATTCGTCCTAAATATTTCAATCCGGTGATGAAACAGAGACATCTGCCAGTAGATAAACTTCTCAAAGTATATAACTAGTATTAAAATCAGCCTATTGATATTATTGCCGTATTAGAAAGTGCTCCTATACAGCAATAACAAAAACAGACCGAGCAAACAGAGTAGGAAAGCTGAATAAACAGAATAGGAAAAGGGTGTGGAAGAAGGAGCTGATGTTGGAAACAGTAGACAGTGGTTGAGAAAAGAATTGCTACAGATGCCTTTGGAATGACACTATACATTTCCCCTGTCTGTGTTTTGTGTTCTATTGATGTTGTTTCAGGTAAGAAACGGTACGTTTCATCAAAACAGAAAAGTTGTTGTTGTTTGGCAATGCGGAGGGCAGCCAGGCGATGGCCGAATGGTCAGGGCGCTGGCTTTCAGTACCAGTCTGTGGGTTCGAGGCCCTCTATTGGCATGGACGTTTGTGGCCTTCCGGAATCGGCTTTAACCCTTTCAGGGGCAGCAATGAAAGATTTTCCAATTAAAGGTTGCAAAATGTTTTTACTTCTTTAAACTGATAACAGATGGCAGTACTAACCATTTTTCTGCTCATTTAACTGGAATACATAGAATGTAAGTGAAAAAAGACTAGTTTTAAGCGTTTCTAGTGTGCAAACGGCGCCCCTCAAAGGGTTAAGCTGTAAGTATCGGTCTAATTATCCCTCATGTTGCAAAAAATTTAACGTACCTCTTCCACCAATCAACCAATGCGAGGCAAATGCCAATGAAAACATTCGCACATAATCCGCGAGCATCGTTGGTTGCTTTTGATGTGAGTACCATGCAGGTGAATCAACACCCTCTCCTGGCGCAACCTCAGTTTTGACGAAGCACCCCTAAGGGCGACATCTGGGAGGATCATACCTCCTTCCACCGTCTCTTGCCTCATAGAAGGACTTACCGGTCTACGGATTTAGCATGCCCATATCAGGTCTAGACATGTATTTTCGTTCGTTGGAATTCGTACCAAGTGTCCCCAGTTCCAATCCCAACGCGCTACCAGTAGGCTACCTCGGGTCTTAAAACAGAAAAGTTTTTCCCCTGGGAGCATCATTTATTCACAATAAACTACTTATCATGTTTCATAATTATCAGTTACAGCCCAAATGAGGAAATATTATTTTTGACATTTTACATTCCATTTCAGCATGTTTTATTGCATTAAAAAAATTATAAAACCTTAGTGAAGTTAAGGCAAAAGTTAAGCATAAAATTTGTATGATGGGAATTAAATTATTCCACATTTCCTTATTTTTACTTATACTACACTTATTTTTTCCTTGCAGTGTTAACGCCCTAAAACTACACTCTTAGACAAAAAAAAAAAAAAGAAAGAACGAACTAAGAAGACGTACTAAAAAAAAAAACGAACTAAGAAGGGGTAATGCAAATTGGACACAAATTGATATGCATACAGGTTTCGACGGAGAATGCAAAATTTTAAAATTTGGTGGCATCTTAACTGCGCAACTGACAGGATATGAAAGAGGAGAAATTTCGATTCCAGGTCATAAATTCTTTGCGAATTTCATTCCGTGTACTCAGGTAGACAGTAACTATGCCTCGTATGCAGGTGCGCGAACAATATGGACAGATGTCAGCATTTAAGTGAGGACTTGTAGTTGGGCTCAAAGAAGCCGGTTGGTCTACTCGGTGAATCGCTCGGCATTTGGAATGGAGCAATGCCACTATTAGACGATGTTGGCAGGAATGGGAGAACCATGGCCGAACACAGCGTCAAGAAGGAAGCGGTCGGTCTAGAGAAGAAACGACAGAACGTGAGGACCGAGCAATCGTCAGAGCGGCACTCACAGGCCCAGATTCATCATTATCATCAATCGTACGTGCAACTGGTGCTTCAGTGACCGCAAGGACCATTCATAGGCGACTCAGAGAAAGGGGGCTGAGCTCACGGTGCCCCTAGCGCCAATTACCATTGACCTCTGTACACCGACAAGCCCGTTTGCAGTGGCGTCGGGCATATTCGACCTGGAATGTCACTGATTGGAGTAGTAGTCTTCAGTGATGAGTCCCGATGACCAGCGAATACGTGTCTGGAGACGCCCCGGACAGCCTGACCAACCTGAGACTAACCTGATTGTCTTTCGCCATACGGGCCGACAACCAGGAGTGATGGTCTGGGGTGCCATTTCATTTCATAGCAGGGCTCCTTTGGTTGTCAACCGCGGCACCCTTGCAGTACAGCAGTGCGTCGACGATATTCTACGCCCCGTTGTGTTGCCCTTCTTATCACGCCATCCTGGGCTTACATTTCAGCAAGATAATGCCCGCCCGCACACGGCGAGTGTTTCTACTGCTTGTCTTCGTGCTTGCCCAACGCTACCTTGGACAGCAAGGTTTCCGGATCTTTCCCCCATTGAGCACGTGTGAAGCATTATGGGCAGGGCCATCCAACCAGCTCGCGGTTTTGACGATCTAGCTCGCCGATTGGACAGAATTTGGCACGATATCCCTCAGGAGGACATTCGCCACCTCTATCAATCAATGCCAAGCCGAATAACTGTTTGCATAGGGGCCACGGGTGGACCAACGCGTTATTGACTTTGTGAAACTCTTTCTCTTGAATAAATCATCCAATTCTTCTCAATCATTTGTTTTTCTGTACATGCACATCACATCTACCGATTTTCGTCCCATTTGGATAACTCCTTTTTGGTGCGTCTTTTTTTTTTGTCTAAGATTGTATAAATCCGGTTACAAAACAAAGACATCCTTTGGTAAGTACATTTCCTGTGTTTATGGGATGCCTACATTGTTAAATAACCGGTGATGCAACAGAAAAACGACATCACGATACATCTGCCAGCATATAAACTTCTCGTAATCTATTATTACCAGAATTAAAATTAGCTTATGGCTGAAATTGCTGTATTAGATAGTCCTCCAGAACAGCTGAGTAAGCAGAATGGAAGAAGGGCGATGAAGAGATAAGTACTGAGTCAAGATGTGATGTTAAAAACACTGGAAAGTGGTTCAGAGAAAACACTGTTACTCATACCGTTGAAATGATTCTACACATTTCTTATGTCTGTGTTTTGTGTTTTCTTCATGTTGTTTCAGGTAAATATTTTGATGTGTTATTCAAACAGAAACGTTGTGCTAATTAAGCGTCATTGTTATATCGTTAGATCCTTATCGAGTTCTGTTGTTTAATATTGTTTTGAGTGTAATTATAGACAAGGAATGTACATAAGTCATATTAGAACTTTAAATTTATGAGTTTAGATAGGCAAAAGGTATGATGCTTAAAAAATATTCAAATGTATAAAGAATGGGTAAAGATTCAATGGCATTCGTAAAATTATATATATATATATATATATATATATATATATATATATATATATATATATATATATATATATATATATATACATGTATATATATGTATATATATATATATATATATATATATATATATATATATATATATATATATATATATATATATATATATATATGTATATATATGTATATATATATATATATATATATATATATATATATATATGTATATATATATATATGTATATATATATATATGTATATATATATATATATACATATATATATATGTGTATATATATATATATATATATATATATGTGTATATATATATATATATATATATATATATATATATATATATGTATATATATATATATATATATATATATATATATATATATATATATGTATATATATATATATGTATATGTATATGTATGTACATATATATATATGTATATATATATATATATATATATATATATATATATATATGTATATATATATATATGTATATGTATATGTATATATATGTATATATATATATATATATATATATATATGTATATATATATATATATGTATATATATGTATATATATATATATATATATATATATATATATATATGTATATATATGTATATATATGTATATATATATATATATATATATATATATATATATATATATATATATATATATATATATATATATATATAATTTTTTTTTTGGGGGGGGAGGAGTATAGAACAATTGGTTCACTCCCTCACATAACTGAAGTGATTTGGGTAACTTTTATTGCTTTCTTATTTACTCGACCTATCAATATCTGTTTCTTTTCGATTTAGCGAATTTTGCAGGGGTACCATTTTTTTAAACTAACTGATTTTTGTTGTTCAATTTTCCCTTGCTTAAATTTAGGTGAGGAGAAAGCTTGGTTATTTTATATTTTCGGAGTCACAAGTAAATCATAAAAAAAATATTCACCAAAGTTGTGAGAAGAACTTCAGACATACAGGTTAGGAAAATGTGAGACATTTTATACGTCTGTTTTATATACACTGGTTTCTCAGTTACCCATGCTAATTAAAGTAATTTGAATGGGAAATAAATAGGAAATCAGAAAACAAGTATAATTCAAAAATGGCTCTGTTTACAACTTAAAATCAACTACCAAGACGTTTAAATGAACTACATAAAGTGAATTTATTCAGGTGTAATATGATAATAACAAAACTTAAATAGATTTAAAATAATAATGCATTTTATTCAGTATATTTGTTTAAATATAATTTAAAAAACCATAATAAAACTTTAAAAGAAATTTTCTCTTGGAGAAAGCTTGTAATATTCGTTGATTTCCGACCTAAGTTAAATTGCTTACGGACGATTTGTACTTTATTTTTTCCTTAAGTAACGCACGAATAATGAATCTTTCAATTATTCAGAAGTGTATATACTAGTTACAGGAAACGAAATTTTTAAAATTACTTCCTAACTTCCTATTTTACTTTTTTTTTACAAGCTGTTAATTGAACGGACTGATCGTGCACATTAGAAATATGTATGTAGTCGGTCGTTTTAATTCAACGCTTTCGACGCTAATATTTTTCTTCACTAAAATGCGTTCGATGTTTAATTACTGATGCGTGGTAGAGAAGGAATCTAACTTAAGGCTTTTGTGTACCAACACTGTTGGATTCGCTCACCTCAATGTTAACCCATGGAGAAAATTTGTTTACTATTTATAGTTACATAAATGCTGAAAATCCAATAAAAATGGTATTTTCAGATAACATGAACTTTTCTGTACCTTGCAACAGGATTCATTTTATGAATTTCATCCACCAAAGGAATTTAGGAGCATTTAAAACACACTATACCAGATTTTTTTCCCCTGAATAATTTAAAATTTAAAATATTTGCATCTAAAAAAAAAAACGAAAAATGCTCCAAGGTGTAAAATTTCTTTTTCTATTACGTAGTACAATATTTAAAAAAAATCTGTAAGTCCAAGTCGGCATTCCTTGGACAAATTTTCTCCATATTGTCGTATTGCCTGTCCTGGTTTTATTTATTTGGGCGCGAATCATCGTTAATTGGGTTAGTACATATTATTTTATAATAAAAGGTATTTGGTTGCGTTGTGTTAATATTATTTTTTTGAATCCAACCCAAAGCTCTGGACATCAATTGGCAAACGAACAGGTCAATTAACCATAATTTAAAATAAACTCATTAAATTTTAAAAATAAAATCTTAATTTGTTTACAAAAAAATATTATTTACAAATTATACTTACAAACATTTATAACAACTGGCATTCTTTGCAAAATAAGAAATATTCAATTATAAGCTTTAGTTTATCAATTAATTCTCTTCTCTACCTTTCTAGGATTAGAGAGAGTAATGACTTAAAACCAACAATCACAAATTGACTCCATAGATTAACATTGAGGTGAGCGAATACAATAGGGTTAGTACACAGCAGCCTTAAGGATCCAATTTCATTTCTGAATTTTGGTCGTTATCAACCTAATGTTGTTGAGAAAGAAAAGTATGTTGCAGGAACACCATTTGCCGTCCAGCTTAGTGTTTTCCGACAGGTAAGCATGATCAATGGTCGTTTTGAGTATAAGTATTGGTACTTAAAATGACTGTTGTACAGATCCTCCGGGGTATATACCGGTGTTTTCTTTTCGGTGTTATTTTTTAAAATTTTAAAAGTTTGAACAATTGATAGTTATATTGCAGTAATCAGATAATAAATATTATTTTTCTCTCGTCGAAGCGAGCGAGATACTTGAAGAGATCTTTAAACAAAGAGGTCCTTGTTTTCCCGTAACCGAAGTACCAGGATGCAATACTATGTTAGAAGACAGCTTTCAACCAAGCTATCCCACTTTTGAAGGTAACAAGCCAACGACAATGGTGTATCTGTTTACGCCCGACAGCCAGAAAAAAGCAGAACCTCTGCACCAATGTGGGGGCAGGTTGCCACAAAACAGTACTTACGATAAAAAGGCAGATACTGAAATATTCATCCACGGCTGGCTTGATGGTGTTTGTAGAACGGCTTGGATGAGGGTGAGTTTTATCCTAATTACTGTTCCTTGATATGCATAAAATGTTAACTAATAAATGTCAATTCCTGCATCTATAGTGTTCAACAAACACAGCTATTTTGGGTTTTGAATCCTATGGCGTAATTGTTTCATCTCTGGTTCCCAAAGGTTCTGTCAAGTTGAAGGATTTGCAAGGACCCGAACACTTCCACCCATTCTCACACATATTTATTACTTTAAACAGCTAAGCTTTAGCGAGAATCAAACTCAAAAGCGGACCCCATACTTTCCAGTGGGTGTGCTGACCATGATATCCCGTCACGCCACGATGTTCCTCTAGAGGCCACCGCAAGCTTGATTGGCAAGTGCATATTTTTGAATTCTGATTTTTCCGCATGTGAAGTTAGAAGTTCAATAAAGCTCGCGCAATTTTCAATATTTTAGATTTTTCCGCAATTTCTTTTTTTTACAGGGCATTGAATTACTGATTTCAATAGCAACAAAATTAACTCTTGCGCCAGTACAGATTTACTTTTCAAGAAAATGCCTGGCCGCATACGGCACGTGTTGCTATGGATTGCCTTCAACCTTGCCGAACACTTCCTAGGTCACCTGATTTCTCCCCCATAGAGCTCATTTGGGACGTGATGGGAAGACGATTGCAACTATCTCGGAATGTTGCCAATTTAGCCCGACAGTTGGATGCAATTTGGCAAGAAATCTCACAAGACATCATCCGGGAACGTTATCAGTTTATGCTATGCCAGGTGACAGCTAGCTAGGAAGCAGGCCAGAGGTGGACCAACGCCGTATTGACTTCCTCACTTCGTAACGATTAAACTCTTGGAATAAATCATTCAACTGTTCTGGAATTTCAATTGTATTTTTTTCTGTGCATATTCTTCTGATCCACCAATTTTTGTTGCAATCGGGCAACTCCTTCTTGGCGTATAGATTTTTTTTGTAATAGAGTGCATTTTCAAAAAATATTTCAGATAGTCTCTTCTATCGAAACTACCGCGGGAAATTAACATAGGATTACTTATCGTTACTTAACTCTTTTTTTGATGCAATTCGGTACTTTTCTGTTTAACTGGTTTACTGCTACTGGGTTTGGCACGCTGCCAAAATTATAACTCGCGACAGCGCTGAAATTTTGCTTTCCACAGGACCGTTATTGAGGAACGTAATCCTACGTTAAAACAGAAAATTGAATTCCAACATATGCATTTGGTAATCTGTGATTAGAAGAAAAAACCCCGACAGGAACATTTTACTGCAATTTTACTGAGATTTAGGATACTGCAAGGTTAGCTAATGCACCGTCCTAAAGCAAGAGCGGATCTTAAAAATAACTTTGAAAAGAAGTCACTCCAAAATCGGGTACTCTCAGATCTCCAAGTTAGCTTGTTTGATCACAGCATCTATATAAGGGGTACTCAAACTGCGGCCCACCAAGCTTTTACATGCAGCCCAAGACACTCCCTCTCATTAACAGGCAAGTGCTTTTGTAAAGATAATTTTGGAAATGAGTGTCTGAAAAATACAAAGCTGTACAAAAATGTGTCACCTGCTGCTCACTTAGTTCGCATCGACGTATCTCTGCGAATATTCCAGTTCCACAACGAAAATTGCTAAGAACGTATATAGAAATCCTCTCACCGATTCTTACCTTGACGACGTATTTAGAGCAGTATGTAGCAAGTATAGATTATGATATATTGGGCCCCACATTGCATGTGTAGGTATCACCTAAAAATGAAAAATTTTCTAACGCGTGCTCTAGTTCGTATTTTAAGGGGACGAGGGACCTTCAACCGCGCTTTTTTAAAATTTTTCTTTTTTTTTTAACTTTATATGAAAAATGAGAATAATTTACATTCTTTTTTGCTACATTGGAGTCACCTAGAATTCACAAATAAGTATTTTAAGGAAGAATAGGACCAGTTTTTCATAAAAAATCGTCAAAAATTCTAGAAATTTTCAAATTATTCCATGCGCATTAATTTCCTTCTGATTTCTTCCAAATTTCTCAAGATTGTAAATTGAAGTGTTTGTTACAAAACTATGCATAATTCTTTGAAACCACAAATATTTTTCAAATTTATAGACCATGAAATAAAGTGAAAACAAGCAAAAACAAATAAATAACAGGCACATTTAAGGAAAAAATTTATTTATGGCTTGAATTTAAAAACAAACAAAAAATCAATGCACATTTTTTAAAACATATATGGTAAACTTATTATTAAAAATATTAAGGTTTTTAAGCAATACGGAACGCGCATAGAGCATTTTTGGAAAAAAAAAATTGAAAAGCAGGAATGGTTCTGCCAAAAAATGCTTATTTTGAATTCTAAGAGTCTTTTATGTAGTAAAAAAGAATATTAATTATTCTCGTTCTGTATATAAAGTTAAAAACTGAAAATTAAAAAAACTACGGTAACTCTACCACAACAAACCTAAGCGTTCTTCCCTTGGGACGAAACAACTGAAAAATGACATAGCATGAGAAAAAGAGAGTCCTCAAACTCGAAATGTTTATGAAGGTTAGTATACAGGGTGTCCCAAAACGACCGCATAAACTCTGCACAGCTAGATTCCTCGTTAGGAGTACATAAAAACTGCCCAAAGAAGCGTTCCTGTACGATCCATAGTTTACGAGAAAAATACGAAAAACAAAGTATGACGTCACTGCCGGTGCAAGAAAAAACACTTTATTGGACATATCAACAACAATATTTGCATATCTTTCCAGACGATAATGTTTAAAACGTTCGCCGCGCATATCGCGTCATGCATACGTGCGCGCCATGGAATGACGTTAAGCCGCCGTTGAACTGGTATTTAAAAGGCTGCATCTTGCAGCTACCGGTAGTCTTCGTATGGTGGCCATGTACTCCGTTCGTGACTACTGCGACATGTACTTGATGTACGGCCGATGTAATGGAAATGCCTTACGAACTGCTAGGGAGTATGCCCGTCGATATCCGTCCCGCCGTCCTCCCGATGTCAACGTCATCCGTAGGCTGGACGACAGACTGCGAAATACGGGAAGCGTCTTGCCAACAGCCAATCTTCACGATACTGGAAGACCGCGACGGTAGCACAGGCGGATGCAATACTGCAGCGGGTAGAAGAGACGCCCGAGGTAAGCACACGCGCATTAGCCCGTGAGATGACTTCGAGTAAAAGTACTGTGCACAGGATTTTACGGTCTGAGAGGCTACACCCATTTCGGTACAGAACCGTGCAAGGTCTGAAACCAGATGACTTTCAGAAACGCGTGGCCTTCTGTGAATGGCTGTTGCAGCAACAGAACACAGATAATGGTTTCATTGCACATATCCTGTGGACTGATGAATCTTGTTTCACTCGTGATGGGGTATTCAACCATCACAACAGCCATATGTGGTCCCAGGCCAATCCGCATGTAATCCGGCCGCAGAAACATCAGGAACGTTGGTCTCTTAACGTGTGGGCCGGCATACTCGGGGATCGCCTGCTTGGACCATATCTGTTGCCTGAACGGTTCTCGGGACAGTCGTACTTGGTATTTCTCAATGAGGTCTTAACCGACTTCCTCGATGACATACCATTAGCGGCAATACAGGGACTTTGGTTCCAGCATGATGGGACTCCGGCGCATTTCTGTGCTCATGTACGTGGTTGGCTGGATATGGAATACCCCGGCCGCTGGATCGGACGTGGGGGGTCCGGTTCTATGGCCGCCATGTTCGCCAGATCTTACACCATTGGATTTTTTCCTATGGGGCCATCTCAAGGAACTGGTGTATCGATACGTAGTGACAACACAAATGGACTTAGTTGCTCGTCTGCATGCTGCTTGTACTTCGGTGGAAACCGCGATGCTGCAACGCGTGATGACAGCCATTCCACGGCGTGCTCAAGCTTGCCTCAACATGCACGGCGGACACTTTGAACATCTGCTTTAAATTGTGCATGCTGTTGATATGTTCAATAAAGTGTTTTTTCTTGCACTGGCAGTGACGTCATACTTTGTTTTTCGTATTTTCCTCGTAAACTATGGATCGTACAGGAACGCTTCTTTGGGCAGTTTTTATGTACTTCCAACGAGGAATCTAGCTGTGCAGAGTTTATGCGGTCGTTTTGGGACACCCTGTATAATTTATGACTTATATGAAGAAAAATACTAACAAAGAATAAAACGCAACTTAATCTGGATAAGCAAATAGCTGATCTACCTGAATGTTGACATGTCTGATTACATTAATTATATTTCTTCGTGTGTAAAGGAAAAGAAGTCTGTGAGGTGGAATGTTCTTGATATTTTGGGATCTCTGGGGACCAAAGCGCGCGCACCAACTGGTATCCTAAAGCTCCCAACGCGACAGCCATTCTACAAGCAAATGCCTCAACAGGCGACGCCGACACCTAGCAGGGTGAATACCAACACTAACAACGGCGGTGTCTAACCCCAGCGTTGCCTTAGCGGCAGCATCTTCAGCCCCATTCCCAGCGGCGCCCACACGGGCTCTAGTCCAACAAAGCTGAAACTTATTACCCGAGAAACAATAAATTAAGAAATTTACGAAACTTTATTATTATATTATTATATCTAATCAAAACGTTAAGCTGGTTGAACAAAACTGCATTTATAAAAGTTTTACAAATAACAATAGTAAAAGGAAGTTGACTGTTTAAAATAAAACACGAACACGGAATAAATCTATCATCAAAGACTAACTTAAAAGAGGAGCCAAAACCTACAACCTTATTTTCCATGGTGTATGGTTCTTGCACGAAAATAAACGACAACGGGGTGCTACAAAGAACCCCATTAATTGGCTGGTGGCTAAGGAACTTCTACCAATATTTATCTGCCGACAAAATAGGAAGGAACTAGCCATAATTTATAAACAGACGGAGCCGACTCAGCTCTTTTTGATAAGCAGCACAACTCCTAAAATTAGCTCTGTTTAATCTTAATGTGATTTTTCTTGTCTTTAATATTACTATTGCTTTGGATACAATTTAAACAACTTTCAACTTTTTAATTACAATCTCTGCCCTCGTGGCCCACTTCGCCACAGTTATAACAATTAGTTTTTTTTCTTCTTACAAAACTTCCGTGTGTGCCCGTACTTAAAACATTTAAAACATTGGCGTGGCTTTAAGTATTCTATAAAAGTGTATCTTTCCCAGTTAACATGTATTCTACTCGAGTTCATTTTCCATGTGAAGGAAGTCCCATCTAATTCTATGATATCATTGACACCATTTCTCCCCTTAAAGGATCACTTATGAATCTCTGCTACATTTTCTAAACCGTAGCAACCGTCTAAATATGTAGCAAGTATAAACCAAAATTGTCTTAAATAATCGAAAGTTTGTTTCAACATAAAAAAATATCTCACTCATATTTAAATAAATGTTTCAATACGTTTCGGTTTTGAGTTTTAATTTTTACGTTATTATAGTATGAGGTATAGTATGCTATGTTGCGGCCCGCGTAAGGTAGCAAACATATGCATATGGCCCGAGAGAAAAAAAAGGTTGAGAACGGCTGGTCTATATTACATTGGAGATGCCTTGGTTCAAGCTCCAGCGCCCTTAGGTGGTCGTTTAAACTTTTGTACTCATTTGGTTAAAGTTAGGCTAAAGTTGAAAGCATTTTGAATTGAATTCCTAACTGTCAAAAATTTCCCCATTAAATCGTAGATTGCAGTTAGTACTATCCATTGTAGAATAGACTAACAGCAATTTTTCATTCACAATAGGAAAAAAAATTGAGGAATTCTGCTCTGTTTTAGGAACTCTGAAGTTGCCTGGTTTTATGTTTGTTACCCGCGGGCTTGTGGTGGCCCTGTGGAACAGCGCGCTGGCTTTCGGTGTTGAAGGTGCTCGGATCGAATCCCGGCGTCGCGTCACTAATATACCTCTGTTTGTGTCGTTCTTTCATAGAGGGTAATGCTGGTACGCCTATATGGTGCACCCATAATAGAATGACCAGCAAACTGTCATTCAAATAGAATGACCATCAAACTGTCAGTGAATTATAGGCGAATGCCTACACGACATTTGCCTCCGCTAGAGAGAAAACGAATATTTGATACACCTCCAACCTTCCTTTTGCCATCATTTCAATTTCCCCCTAACATTAGCGTGTTATATAGGTTGTTCATAAGAAATTTAGATGTTTTGCTTCTAATATACGTATGATAATTTTATTTTGCTGAGATCGCCCAGTGGCTAAGTGATTAAGGCATCAGCCTGCCATGCCGGGGGCGCGGGTTCGATTCCCGCATAAGACTTGGTTGTATTCTGGGGAGCCGGTCAGTCTTCCGCCTGCAAAAGGAAATCGTCTAGAAAGGAAACTGCAACCTATCGTCTATCGCCGGTGTCATCGTTTGTTAATAAAATTCTTGTGTGATTTGTGTGTTTCTATTTCCTTGTATTCATATGTACAGTGGACTGGGTGTAATGTTGTCATTCCCCAGGGACATTAGCCAAAAAATTTTTTTTTGCTGAGGGTGTTTTTTTTTTTCCACTTCTATTTCAGGAAATGAAAGAACAGCTCTTTCAACGAGGTCGTTATAATGTCATTCTTGTAGACTGGACATGGGGAAACACACCTGATTATATTGCGGCTGGTCTTAATTGTAGAATTGTAGGAGAACAAATTGGTTTCGTAATCAATAATATAATGGTAAGTAGAAAATTTCTTAGTAACTAATATAGTATTTTAAAGTCTGTTCATTAATTAACTGTACATACACATCATAAGTAGTTGCTTAAGCTCGCATTTACATTCCTGCTCTTTGTCTTTGACTGTACTTCTGTTTTTATGTAATAAAAAGTATGCTCGGAATGAAAAAAAAATGAACGCTGGAAAAATTAAAAAACTCAGATCACTAATTTTTGGTGTTCTGTAAATTGTAGTGAGAAGCTTTTAAGAAGTATGTGTATTGATTTCTAAGGTTTAAAGCCTATATTTAGGAATACGTAATTTTCGTATTTACGAAATAGATGCGAATAAATGCAAAATTTGCCGATATGAGCGAATAAATGCGAAAATTATTTCTTTGCTACTTTTCGGAGAAAACTCGGTGATAAACGGCTTTTTAAGCAAAATTAGGTAATAATATTAACAATTAATTAACATAATTGCTTAACTAAGACCATCCGAGGTCTATAACTGAAAATCTCCCTCTCCTTTTATATTTGCTCCGAACTTCACCCGGATTGTTTGCTCGTACCTAAAAATCTAACTGTAAAAATCAACCATCAAGTTTTCTGGAGCAATTTAGTAGATTTAAGAACGTCTCTTGATCGTCAAAGTCAAGGGTATTTCAGCTACTTACAGTAATCAACCAAGAGTCTCCTTGGTTGATGTTATACAGATTTTAATTGCAACAAAATGCTGCTATCTTAACTTAGCAAATGTAGCTATACAAATCTTCTATAGTCCCGTTAATAGAGTAGATGCTGAGATATTTTAGTATGTACAACATAGTAATTAATGACAGAAGGCAAATACTTAGGTAACGTAATGGAGAGACTACTACAATGTTAGCTTTTAACTAAATTTTGATATTTACCTATCAAAGTAAGTAAAATTATAATTTTTTTATAAACGCGAAATTTTTAAATTTATATATTTTTTTGCGAATAAATGCGAAATTTTATGCATCGTATTTTTTTTTGTTGCGAAATTTTGATATTTTTTCTGCGAAATTTACATATTCCTACATTTTTTTCTTTCTTTCCTTTCCTATAATCTCTAATCTCTCCTTTCCTATAATTTCCTATAATATCTAAATCTTCGTTTGAAATAGCCCAAGACGAGCAGGGAAGTTTAATCGTAATCTTAATCTAAATGGCGAAGTTCTAATTCACTGTCAATCCAGCAGTGTATAAATCGCCGCGTTTGCGCACAAAGGTTTAAGCGCAAAGCGGTGGTTGCAGTTGATTTCTTTCAAAGTTGATGGCTACTATTAGTGGAATATTACTTGGAGGTAGTTAGAGTCAGATTTCCAATACCTTAAGAGATACTGGAATTCTGTTGAGACAATGGGAATGGATAAGCCAATTCATACGAATCCAGTTTCAGCGGGTAGCAGAATAACGTTGTTTTGACTGAGTATTTCGGAGCTTCACTACGTAAGTCCGTATCAGCTCCCAAGTTCGTTAGGCGTTAAGCACTAATATTGGACTATTTTCGTTGCAATAGTTTTTCTTTTAAGAGGCGACTGAGTACCATATATTTCGAACCATAAGACGCACCTTTTTACTTAAAAAAATTGACTTAAAATTGGGGTGCGTCTTATATTTCGAAGGTAACATTAACATAAAATGAATATTTTATTTTATATATATTATATATATTTATTATATACAGTATACATATTATTATATTTATTATCTATCTATATATATATATATATATATATATATATATATATATATATATATATATATATATATATATATATATACAGTATGCCCACTAAAGTCCCTTCCCATCCTCTTAACTTCGGAACGGCTGCTGCTATATTCATAACAGTGGTGTCTAGGTATAGTAAAGTAGCCATGCGCTACTGAATAAAACCACCTACCGCGCCAACTGGTGGAAAACAGCGGAGTTAGCATTCCTATCTCGAAAACAGAATGAAATAGAGGAAAAAAGTGATTTACAAAGTTGTAGAGCGTTATCGATTTAGTAAGAAAAGACACCTTGTGGACATTAATACGAAGAATAAAATTGTTAAAAAGCGCATTTGTTTTTTCGTGATTTTCTACACTGTGACGTCACGAAACTTGAACGGAAGGAGAAATGATCTTTCGGGCAAAACACGACACCGCAATGACGGTGAGAAGTTTGAACATCTCAAATAAAGGTATATTGTTAAAACTAGTTGTTTTTTTTCTTTCTCAGATCGTTTTGTCACGTCACAATGTAGGAAATCACGAAAAAACAAATGCGCGTTTTAACCGTTCTATTTTTTGCATTAATGCCCCCAAGGTATCTATTTGTACTAAATCAATGATTATCTACAACTTTGTATATCACTTTTTTCCCCTATCTCGTTCCGTTTTTGAGATAGGATTGCTAACTCCGCAGTTTTCCACCAGGTAGAGCGGTAGGTGGTTTTATTCAGTAGCGCATGGCTACTTTACTATACCTAGACACCACTTTTATGAATATAGCAGCAGCCGTTCCGAAGTTAAGAGGGTGGGAAGGGACTTTAGTGGGCATACTGTATATATAATCTTTATTAAGTAAGAAATTGAAAATATTTTTATATACCTAACAAAATACAAAATATCCTTTTCCAAAAATCCTTCCATATATTTGAGGTGCGTCTTATGGTCCGAAAAATACTGTAGCTAAAAATATGTAAATTTCAGTACCGAAATAAACTTTAAAATTCTTCTCCTTATAGGAGCAGACGGGAGTCGGTCCAGAGAAATTTCACGCCATTGGACACAGTTTTGGCGCAGTGGGATCGGGTTACCTCGGAAGAAAAGTCAATGGTCTCATCAGAAGGATAACAGGTATTGATATGTGCAGTGTAATATAAACTTCCCAATAAGTAATCCGTTCAGTTAAAAACAGTTGAAAATATATAGATTTAACAACAGATAGTAAATTTCAGAGGGATCAAAGGAGAGTAAGAGGCACGGTTTCAACATTTGAAGCGTATTACTATTAGCATTACGCTCTATTCTCAGTGAAACGTAACTGGAGAAATAGAGTTGTAAACTATGCATCTAATTTTAATAAAGGTCTGGTGTGGAAAGAATTTTAGTCGCTTGAACGTATAATATGTGCTGAGGTAATAAATCTGTGGCATTATGGCAGATGTTGATATGTCATTTTTTCATGTTTTCGGCAATTTAAAGAGGAAACTTTTGTTGTGAAATATAAAATCGCTCAATTAAGTTTTTCAATTCAAATATTTTTTAGTAAATACTCATACTCAAGCATATGGCTGGTCTTCAATGAAAATTTTCAATTAGGGACTAAAATATTCAATTAGGGACCAAGTATTAGCTCTTTTATACGTAACAGCATTTACCAATACGAATAACTTAGTATTACTTCATAAATCCACTAACAGCTTTTTCCATGTTAAAGAACCAATTTTAAGCGTGACATATCAACTTAAAACATAAACTTGAATTTTTCGGACATATCAACATCTGCCATAATGCCACAGAAATAGATCTCGGATTATATGCAAATAGCAAATGAGCATATGCATAATATTTGCCTTTTAAGCTTTCGTGCATATCTTTATATATGTTAGGGTGGGACGAAAAAAAATATTTTTTTATAATCAATTTATAATAGCGCGTAAAACTTGCGCATTAGCATCCTAATAACGGGAAAAATAATATAAAAAAATATAAACTGTGTTTGAAATCGCTCAAGAGCCCTAAATTTTAGAAAAAAAGAAAAAAATCTGCACTTTTTAAAGACGTATAAAAAATGTTTAATAGTTTACTTTATTTCTAATAGTGAAAAAACTACTCTTTGTAGTTACATAAATGCGTGAAAAATACTTTTGGACACATTGCCGTTCATTTGAATTCGCGCAAAAAACCTTAAAATACCATTTATTTTTGTAAAATCCTCATATTGCAGCTCTTCGCCCATTTCAGCATGTTTTTCCTTTATGAGTTTGGTACTGCCTTCTACATCGCAAATGCGTTGAAAGTTGTATACTTCCTTATTAAGCGTTAGGTACGGTGTTTCTGACAGGGCCATACAAGCAATAGCTTCTGGTGTCCTGCATGGTCTTGGAATGATCTCTGATTCAGATATGTCACGAGAGATTGACAAAAGTAAGATTAGAAGGGGAAAAGTGAAGATTCGAAAAGCAATAAAGAAAAAAGAGCATCAGTTGAAAGAAGTAAATGGAATCTACTTCGATGGTAGAAAAGATAATACATTAACACAAGAAAAAATAGGAGCTAAAATGTACCGCAGAGTAAGAAAAGAAGGAAATATTAGCGTGATTAGTGAGCCTGGTGGCCATGTTACACCAAAAACAGGAACCAGTAATGATATTGCCGAAAGTATTTTTGACTACATGAAAAAGTAAGATTTTGACACGAGTGCAGTGGTAGTCATCGGTTGTGATGGGACAGTCACAAACATCGGTTGGAAAAGTGGTACAGAACATTGAAGTTAGGTGTCAGCGACCACTGCAGTGGTTTATTTGTTTGCTTCACTTTAATGAGCTGCCTTATAAATATTTGTCTGACCACTTCGACGGGACAACAAGTGGGCCAGCTTCATTCAGTGGTCCAATTGACAAGCAACTGCTTAGCTGTGAGAAAAATCCTGTTGTTGATTTTGTGCCGATTCAATCTGAAGTTGTCATCAGAAAAAAAGAAACTGACCTCAGTAAAGATTAGCAGTATCTTCTAGACTTTGTTAATGCATTAATCACTGGACTCTGGGATCCAGAATTAGCTGTTAAAGATCCTGGACCCCTCAGCCATTCCCGATGGTTAACCTGTGCTAACAGGGTATTAAGACTAGATATTTACCAAATTAGATTCGGCACAAAATCAACAACAGGATTTTTCTCAGCTAGGCAGTTGCTTGCCAATTGGACCACTGAATGAAGCTGGCCCACTTGTTGTCCCGTCGAAATGATCAGACAAATGTTAATAAGGCATCTCATTAAAGTGAAGCAAACAAATAAACCACTGCAGTGGTCGCTGACACCTAACTTCTATGTTCTGTATCACTTTTCCAACCGGTGTTTGTGACTGTCCCATCACAACCGATGGCTACCATTGCACTCATGTCAAAATCTTTCTTTTCCATGAAGTCGAAAATACTTTCGGCAATATCATTACTGATTCCTGTTTTTGGTGTAACATGGCCAATGCATTGGCCACCAGGCTCACTAATCACGCTAATATGTTCTTCTTTTCTTACTCTGCGGTACATTTTAGCTCTTATTTTTTCTTGTGTTAATGTATTACCTTTTTTACCATCGAAGTAGATTCCATGTACTTTTTTCAGCTGGTGCTCTTTTTCCTTTAATGCTTTTCGAATCTTCACTTTTTCCCTTCTAATCTTACTTTTGTCAATCACTCGTGACATATCTGAATCACAGGTCATTCCAAGATCATGCAGGACACCAGAAGCTATTGCTGTTGTGGCCCTGTCAGAATCACTATACCTGTCACTTAATAAGGAAGTATACGACAACTTTCAACGCATTTGCGATGTAGAAGGCAATACCAAACTCATAAAGGAAAAACATGCTGAAATGAGCGAAGAGCTGCAATATGAGGTTTTACAAAAATAAATGGTATTTTAAGGCTTTTTGCGCGAATTCAAATGAACGGTAATGTGTCCAAAAGTATTTTTCACGCATTTAGGTAACTACAAAGAGTAGTTTTTTCACTATTAAAAATAAAGTAAACTTTAAAAAAAATTTTATACGTCTTTAAAAAAGTGCAGATTTTTTCTTTTTTTTCTAAACTTTAGGGCTCTTGCGCGATTCTAAAACCAATTTATATTTTTTTATATTATTTTTCCCATTATTAAGATGCCAATGCACAAGTTTTCCACGCTATTAGAAATTGATTATAAAAAAATAATTTTTTTCGCCCCACCCTAATATATATATTTCTTCTGTCCGTGTGTATGTCACTGAACTCCTCCTAAACGGCTGGACCGATTTTAATGAAATTTTGTGTGTGCGATTAAGTTGATTCGAGAACGGTTTAGATTCACAGTTTAATCCGATAGAAAATGTTTTTTTAATTAATTTATTTATTTATGTGTTGTTGTTGATCTTTGGTTAGTTTAGATACACAATTGGATCCGGTAGGCAGCGCTGCAATCGCGTTTCAGAATTTTTATTTATTTTAATGAATTTTAATGCTGTATACACGTGCATTGAATAACAATTAACTTAACCTACAAATTTAAATTGTCAATTCTCATTTAATTCTATGCAACTTAAGAAGTATTGAACGGCTCATTGAGTAGTCATACTAATAGCCATATTAATAAAATTTCGTCCACATTCTTGCTAATTTTAAGATAGGTCGAGTTGGGATAACTGTACGCGTGGTGGTGTAAGGATTTATAAAAATAATTATTTTTTCATATTTTTTCATCAAAACGGTCTAAACAATTTATAGTTTATTAAAATAATTTTATGATTTTTGGATTTACAACGTTTGAACAGGACAACGTCTGTCGGGTCCGCTAGTTACTGTATAAAAATAGAAAATGCTGTCAAAAATGCACGTACAGTGGCAGGAAAACTCCAGGATGTTTATACATTAGGGGAGAAAACTGTTTTCTGGAGGAAAATATCTTTCGAAAAGTACGAACATGTATATGAGAGAATGATGGAATGTATCCTAATCTCTTTATGGAACAAAAACATTTCTTGGTGAGATGTAGAACGTGACTAAGAGCATCTTCATTTTACTTCAGTTTCTCACCGTGCGGAAAATGTTATCAGTTCCCTAGATTATACAGATGCCCCTGCTATACTAACATCCGCTGAGATCATATCAAAGAACATGCTTTGGAGGAATTTGTGCACGATTGGAAATCTCTATTTTTTAACCTTATTTTGGCATTTTGAATATTAAAGTACGAGTAGATTTTTCACTGGATTGAGAGGTAAGTTAGAAGTTGATTGTAATGTACAAAATATCCTAATGAAGACCTAATTTTAGAAGTGAACACTTTTTGGTAATTGCAAAGAAGTGGATACACTTTGGCGTGGTTTGGCGAAGTTTTCAAAAATTCGCCAAAGTCATACTAAAGGATAATGGCTACAGCAACATAGCGGACAACAAAATTACGTGTACATGCAAATTTTATACCTGGTTTTATGCAATTAAAATCGCATAAATATTTCAGAATAAATCCTAAACGATATTCTTTCCTCATAATTGAAACTAAAGAATAGGATATTGTAATGCAAACAATAAAACGAATACAAGCACTAATAATATTAACTCCTCAGTCGGAGGTTAATTTTCGATTGACAATAATAAACTCTTGGGTTGTATGTCAGTCAAGAAAAATCTGTTAAATACAAACCTGCTATCCATTTATAAGACTGACTACAATAACTTTCGCGCATTTATCGCCCACCTGAAAAGGGGTACCCACTTCTTTACAAGACCCATTTCTTCATCCAAGTTAATATGTTTGGGTGAGTTCTCTTTATTATATGATTAATATGTTTAGTTATATTTTCTTCTTCTTTTTATAAGTTTGGTTGCATTTTCTTTTTCAACAGTTATTATAACTTCTTCTAAATTAACAAGCAAATCAAAATATTTTAGCTTTAGGAGTAATTACTTTACCAGTAAACAAGCAGTATAAACGTTTATTAATTATCAGCTCTAGATCCGGCATATGCGCCATACGGACACGCTCCTCCAAATCAGAGAATAACATACAGAGACGCTCAAATTGTGGACGTTATTCATAGCAACGGATACAAATGCTTTGGTAAGACCTTTAAAGATAGTTAATATTGCAGTTAATATTTGTGCAATGATATTCCTTTTACTCTTCTGAAGTGGCATTCCGATAGATTTTTGGTTCGAGACTGCATTATTTATTTTCTGCGTTCTACTCATACCGCACACCAAAAGGGCCGCCGAAGTTGGGATTTGAGACATATCACAATCTTGCCAAAAAGAATTTATATCGGTTATTTTGGGGTTTTAAGGCTGCTTGCTGTGTACTAACCCTTTAGAATTCACTCTCCTCAGTGTTAACCTATGGCGAAAATTTGTTTATTATTTACAGTTACATAAATGCTGAAAATCCAATAAAAATGGTATTTTCAGATAGCCTGAACTTTTCTGCACCTTGCAACAGGATTCATTTTATAAATTTCGTACACCAAAGGAATTGATGAGGATTTAAATCACACTTTACAAGATTCCCCCCCCCCCATCCGAATAATATAAATTTAAAAATATTATTTGCATTTTTTTTTTTTTTTTACTACTCCAAGGTGTAAAATTTCTTTCTCTATTATGGAGCGCATAATTTTTCTAAAAATATTTAAATCGAAGTCATCAATCCTGCGACAAATTTTCTACTTAGGTTAACATTGAGGTGAAGGAATCAAATAGGGTTAGTACACCAATAAGGTTAGTATCCAATAGGGTTAGTATCAAATATTGTTAGTAGCTTCTTCTAAATTAATAAGTAAATCGTGATATTTTAGCTTTAGGAGTAATTACTTCACAAATAAACAAGCAGTATAAATATTTATTAATATTAAATTTATTGCATTTATTAATTAGCCTTAAGATAAGAACTTTATGCAGGTTATTCTTGTTTTACAACATCACTCTAGACCTGTCTCGAACTCACCTGGAAGACGAACAAAGATTTGTCATTTATGGTGGTCGGTTCAAATCTCGACAAGCGTCTCTAAATACCCAGGTCTAAGCCAGATATGAGCACGTTAAATCAGTACACTGGAAAGTCCCTGTATGAGGTCAAAGAGGGTGGGACAGGGTACGATACCCCCCAGATGTTGCCCAATGGGTCGCTTGGTCAAATTTGTGGTGCCATTTTGCTCAGACAGACTCCGACACTTGAGGTGCTATGTAAACCAGAGCCGCACTCCTTAAGCCGCAAAGTCTATATCAATGGTTCTTAACATTTTTAATAGTCAACACCCCCTTGAATCTAAAAATGAGCTCTCGCACCTCTTTGAAAAATGTGTTTCTATTTTTTATTTAGGAAAAGACATTTATTGAAAGATAATTTATTTATTGCGTAAGAAAATTAATACATTTGCAATAATATATACTACATTATCTATATATATAAAACAGTTCCGTAACTGACTGACTCATTGACTGACTGACTGACTGACATACAACGCACAGACCAAACCACTGGACCTAAAGGGCTGAAATTTTGTATGGGGATTCTTCTTATAGTGTATGGGTGTACTAAGAAAGATTTTTGAAAAATTCTACTTAGATTTTTTAAAATTAAATTTTTAAGCTGTTTTAGTAACTTATTTTTAAGTTTGCATTTAAAATAATAATTTGAGGGTTATAAAATTTATATCACGAGAAAGATTATAAAAATTCCTTTAAAATGAAATCTTTTTCGAATATTTACCTCCATTTTCTGATTTTTGGTGAATTTTTAAAGATTAATTTTTAGAATTTAATTTATTAAATGCTGATCACGTGATTTCTTTTTCTGGTACTTTACATAAATTTATCGTCACATGATAACAACGAAATAGACAAAAAAAACATTTTTTTTCTTGCTAATGCAGCAGACGATTGGACATTATCCAAAAAAATATTAAAATACAGTAAAAGATATGTTCCTCAAACTGTACTATATTAACTGTACTATATTCTTTAGTATGTTCTATTAGATTTAATTTTAATATTTTATTCTACATTATTTTGTCTTTAAAAATATCACTTACTATTTTTTTATAAATATATATATATATATATATATATATATATATATATATATATATATATATATATATATATATATATATATATATATATATATATTTACAACAATTGTATACATTGGTCGTCGTATTTATTATAAATATATATATTTATTTTTTTTGGCATTCTTTGCATACATTTGACCATTATATTTAATTTGAATGTACTCCGTAGCCAAGTGCGGGTTTTCAGCTAGTTGCATATAAAACAATATGTACATTTTAATGGCTATGTTGTTGTTTGTTCACAGTTATCTCATTTACACTCAAGTACACTGACGCATGCGCTTATAAGTGCAAATATTTCTGTCTTACAACACGGTAAGGAGAGAGTAGAGGTAGCGTTTGTCTGGTTTCAGCCGTAGTATTGGGGGAAAAGAGAATAAGGCATGTTTCTCATAACGGCAATTTTCATTAAAAATTTAGAACCTTCTCTTGCACCCCTAAAAATGCTCTCTCGCACCCCCTGTTAAGTATCATTGGACGATATGGACCTGGACTGGAACATCCGGCCAGACGGCATTAGCAACCACAACATCAACTATTGGGCTGTTTGGTATTTTCTTGTCCAAACGAATCTATGTATGAGCGCATATTGCAGATTAATTCATTATCCTCACCTATTAGTAATCCACAATTCTGACGTCTATGACTTTTTGATTTCAGCTTTGGGTATTGGTGATAAAAGACAGCTAGGCCATGCAGATTTTTATCCCAACGGAGGACAATTCCAGTCAAGTTGTTATCCATACATATTCACATCTTTGTTGAAGCGAGATCTATTGTACGGTCAGTATGAACAAAATTAAGCCTTTGAGGGGCGCCGTTTGCACAGTGCAAACGCCTAAATCTAGTTTTCCCCCCCTTGCATTCAATGTATTCCAGTTAAATGAGCAGAAAAATGGTTAGTACTGCCATCTGTTATCATTTTAAAGAAATAAAAACATTTTGCAACCTTTAATTGGAAAAAAATTTCAAGATTCTTTAGGTTAAAAAAATGTGTTAAAAGTCTGCACTGTGAAAACGGGGGAGATTGTTGCCCCTGAAAGGGTTAAGCCTTAATTTTAAAAAGAGTATTGTAAAATCAAATATTATGCAAATTGAGAGCTATAAGTGAGTGCGCGGAATTTAATCAAACTTTTCAGTTCATTTACCGGGAATATGAATTTATTGTTTGTTTATGAATGTTGAGACCACCCATATCATTTGTCACCCTCATGTATGATGCTTTGACAGCCTGTTCAGGTTGTTTGTTTGCAGTTATGCCCACACTTTAAGCCAAATTGTTGACGCATTGATAAGGATGATACCTCCTTTTTTATCGGGATTAACGTTCTTTGTCGGTTAAGTATGGTAAAGTTAGATTCACTTTTGTAGCAGTTCTGTAATTAAAGGAAAGGAACAATTTTATGGGTGGAGTTACAGTATTTTCAGGAGGCTGTGGGGAAATTCTGAGATGCGTCATTGGTTAAGCTGAAATTTTCCCACAACCAGTCCGCCTGAAAAAAAATCAGGAAGTCTCTTCTATAGAAACTACCACGGGTTATTAATGTAGGATTACTTATCGTTGCTTACCTCTTTTGTAAGTATATATGTAGGTATATGTCATGTATATATATATATATATGTATGTATGTCAAAATTTTGATGCAGTTTGGTACTTTTCTGTTTAACTGTTTATTGCTTGCCCGAGCGATACAGACTGGGTTTGGTGCGCTGCCAAAATCATAACTCGCTACTACGGACGGTTTTAGCGTTTGAAATTTTGCTTTCCAGAGAACCGTTATGGACGAACATAATCCTTCGTTTAAAAAAAAAAAAACTCGATGGGTTCATTAAAGTCAAGTTTTTTCCCCAACACACGGCAGGTACTTAATCCTGAGAACACTGGCCCATCCACACCGCGAATAAGGTAGCTGCTTTATTTTGGGACCACAATATAGGTAAGCCAGCACTATTCCCCATGACAACACAGTCCATGCCTTACCCGGGATTTGAACCCGAACGTTCTAGACGCTAGTTACTATACAACGTGATGTCTAATAAAGTCAATGTAAATATATAATTTGAACTTTCCCGGGAGATTATACGAAGAAATCCGTGACAGGCCTTGATTCCTGTGGAGATAATAGAGAATTTTCTACCAAGTAAGAGTAGCAAGTGTAGTCACGTGTACATTGGCTGAAGCCTTGTTTACACTGCGTTCGCCATCGACAGCGTTACTTCCACCAAAATTTTTTTTATCGAATCACAAAAACTCCAAACGATTAATTACGAAATTGTTAAGGTCTGAAACTGGTTAAAAATATTTTGATGCGAGTAACGTCGATGGTGACAGACGCAATGGGAACAAAGCCTCAGAATTTTAACTTAAACATTGTAAATAATCATTTTAGGATTGTATGTTCCTTTTACTGCTACAGAATCTTGCTTTTATGGTGCGTTTAGCTCTAAGTGCGGGATTTCTGCTTATTTTCAACTGATTTCACTATCTGTTTCCATGGGGATCTCGGGGCCTTGGGATGTCTTTTGGCTAGATCTGCATCCTATTCAGAAAGTTCCCCTTGAGGTAACTGATTCGGTTAAGGCTGCTATGTAGTAACCCCATTGGATTCGCTCACCTCAGTGTTAACCCATGGAGAAAATTTGTCCACGGATTGCCGACTTGGATTCAAAGTTTTTTTAAAAAAATTGTACTCCATCATAGAGAAAGAAATTTTACATTTGTGTACATTTTTCGTTTTTTTTAAAAAAGCAATTAATATTTTGAAATTTAAATTATTCGGGGAAAAATCTGGTATAGTGTGTTTTAAACGTTCATAAATTCCTTTGGTGGACGAAATTTATAAAATGAATCCTGTAGCGTTTTGCAGAAAAGTTAAGGCTATCTGATAATACCAATTTTGTTTGATTATCAGAATTTATGTACCTGTAAATAGTTGACAAAAATATATTTTAAATAAAAAATTTGGGGGAAGCGCTTAACCCCCCTATGGAGAGAGAGCCATTACAATCCCTCAAAATGTCAATCCTAAGGGGGGTGGAATTCTCGAACTGTCACCTGGGCTCCTCCCACCACAAGAGTCTGCAAGAAGAGGAAAAGAGAAATAGGATTTTTTTCTTAGTACATAGCTGCCTTAAGCCTCCTGATGAAGAGGACGGTTGGTTACCTCGTTATATGGTTTAGTTTTTATAGTGCTACAGAATGTTGCATTTATGGTGCGTTTAGCTCTAAGTGCAGGATTTCGGTATATTTCGTTTGACTGTCATTGAATTCTTCCTGTTATATAATATCTTTCCCTGATGAAATTACTTACATTTTACTAGTTATAATTGCCTCAGAATTTTATCAGTCAGCGATTGCTTAAAGAGGAGAGAATCGTTTGGAATTCAAAATTCAGCGTTTACTTTTCGAGAATACTAATCGCGTGTTATTCAGAAATGGCGTCGTCACGATTTTTTTCTTTTGCGAATGAAAAGATAAGAGAGAATAGCTTAGTCATTTATGTTGAAAAATGGGAGAATGAGAAAATTGCGTAATTTTGAAAAATCATGTGATGGCGATATATTTTAGTTGTTGTTATATGTACCAATGCATGACGTTGCTAATTAGAAATAATCGTTATATTTCGGCATTTCTAGAGAAGAATTCATAGATTCTACTATATTTAAATATCCTGTTCCATGTCACTTTGGGCAAATGATGGCCGAATGGCTAGAGCGCTGGCATTCAGTACCAGAGTCTGTGGGTTCGAGTCTCACAATTGGCATGGATGTTTGTAGCCGTTCGGAATCGGCTTTCCTTACGGGGTGGGATAGCATGTATCCCAAGAATACGGTCCAAGAATGAATGAATATATGTTTTGGAGTTCACGTGATTTAAAGCTATGGTTTAGCACGTTCACTCGTCTACCATGGAGTAAGAAATAAATCCTCCTTTTGCGTCTATTGTTGGAAAATGGTTTTGTTGAGCGGTGTAGCATCTCGGGTTTTGTTTCCCAGGTGAATAAGAATTTGGAATAAAAGTTTAGTTAATAGCGTTGTTCTTGTAGCGTTAGGTGACAGTTTTTGAACAGGTGTTTTCCCGTCGAAATGGGGACGGAGACCTTCATGTAGATTTAAAAGGTCATATTCTTTTCATTAATACCTGTTATATGTGTATTAATTAGAATTGTATTTGAATTCCTAATTGTCAAGACAAGTTTTAGGTGCTGGAGTTTGTCGACTTCCATTGAAGATTTGTAGTATTATTTTGTCTACTGCTGCAACTATTAAAAAAACTGTTTATAAAATCTCTATTTTTCATTTGCGGTAACTGGCATATTTATTTCTGTTCTTGAAATTCACTTTTTAAATTATCTTTCCGTACCACGGATTTGGTACTATATATATATATATATATATATATATATATATATATATATATATATATATATGCAGTGCTAGATTTCTAGAAATAGAGGTGCCTGAACGGTAACCTTCCGGTGTGTGTGTGTGTGGGGGGGGGGTATTCCAAATTATTGATAAAGAGAGGTACCTGAAGAAAAGTACCGGAACGTCGTCCCGGCGCGTTCCGCCTCAAATCTAGCCCTGTATGTATGTATATATATATATATATATGTGTGTATATATATATATATGTATATATATATATGTATATATATATATACATGTATATATATATGTATATATATATATATATATATATATATATATATATATATATATATGTATATATATATATGTATATATATATGTATATATATATATATATGTATATATATATATATATGTATATATATATATATGTATATATATATATATGTATATATATATATATATATATATATATATATATATATATATATATATATATATATATATATATATATATATATATGTGTGTGTGTGTGTGTGTGTGTGTGTGTGTGTAAAACAGTTCCATAACTGATTGACTCACTGACTGACATGCAACGCACAGACCAAACCGCTGGACCTAAAGGGCTGAAATTTTGCATGGTGATTCTTCTTATAGTGTAGGGGTGCACTAAGAAAGATTTAAAAAAAAAATTCTTCTTAGATTTTTAAAAATTAAATTTTTAAGCTGTTTTAGTAACTTTTTTAAGTTTGCATTTAAAATAATTTGAGGGTTATGAAATTTATATCACCAGAAAGATCATAAAAATTCCTTTAAAATGAATTCTTTATCGAATCTTTACCTCCATTTTCTGATATTTGGTGAATCTTTAAAGATTATAATTATAATTTAATTTATTAAATGCTGACCACGTGATTTGTTTTATGGTACTTTAAATTAATTAATCGTCACGGGCATAACGAAATAGACAAAAAAATTATTTTTTTTCTTGCTAATGTGGCAGGCGATTGGACATTATCCAAAAAAATATTAAAATACAGTAAAAGATACATTCCTCAGACTCTACTATATTAACTGTACTATATTCTTTAGTATTATTTCTTTAGTATTATTTATTCTTTAGTCCTATTAGATTTAATTTGAATATTTTCTTCTACATTATTTTGTCTATAATAATATCCTTACGATTTTTTATAAATATATGTATATTTTTTTTACATCAATTGCATACATTTATCGTTGTATTTATTATATATATATATATATATATATATATATATATATATATATATATATATATATATATATATATATATATATATATATATACTGCTCAAAAAAATTAGGGGAGCAAGCAAAAAAGTTAAGAGAACCGTGCGAGACAGCCACGTATTGGCATAAAATGGATAGTACACGCGTATCAATGCGCAATACAGAAAAAAAGACGTAAAAAGTTTTGTAATTAAGCTTTAATTCTTTGAAAATATGGAAAAAGCATGAAAAGATGATTTAGGGCAACAATTTGGTTACACGTAAACGATAAAAAAAGTATTGTTTAGAAATGATGCAAGATTTTTAATATGGCGTGTGGTCTCCTTGAACAGCTAAGACTGCTGCACACCTGTTTTCCATGGATGCGATGATGTTATCGATAAGACTTTGGGGAATGCTGTTCCACTCGTCAAGAAGTGCAATCTCCAAGACTTGGAGAGTAAAAGGAGGCCTTGGTCTCGCAGCAATGCGTCGTCCGAGCATGTTCCAAACATGCTCGATTGGATTCAGGTCAGGAGAGCACGCTTGCCATTCCATACGCTGTATTGTTTGAGCTTCAAGCATGTTCTCCACAAGACGAGCTGTATGCGGTCTGGCATTATCATGGTGGAAAACAAAGGAATCTCCAATGGCTGCAGCGTAAGGTATGACATGAGGTCTCAGTATCTCGTCTGCATACCTTCGGGCCGTCAAAGTACCATTCCGAATGATATGCAGGTCCGTACGTCCACGTATGCTGATTCCACCCCATACCATAAAACCAGCTCGTCTGTATTGTGACCTTTCGCGAACGCATGTGGGGTTATTTCGCGTGTCCCTTTCCCTCCATACCAAAACACGTCGGGTGTCACACTCCAGACTGAATCGGGTAAACAGCACTTTGCTCCAATCATGTTGCTCCCAATCTGGATGTTCATCAGCCCATCTTCTTCGGGCCGCACGGTGGAGTGAGGTCAACGGAATGCAGACCATTGGCCTACGTGCATAGAGACCTCCCTGATGAAGCCTATTACGTACTGTTTGGCTGGACACCCTTCGTCCTGTTGCCAAGAGCAACTGTCTTTGCAGCTGAGTAGCATTGTCTGTTCTGTTTCGGCGAGCTGTTAACAGTATATACCGGTCATCAGTTGCTGTAGTGGCGCGTGGCCGACCTTGCCCTGGTCAAAGTCTAATATTCCCTGTTTCTTGGAATCGATTCCACAGCCTTGCAACGACACTTCTGGCGACTCCAACAGCGTCCGCGACACTACTTGTGTTTGCCCGGATTCAAGTCTGCCCATAATACGCCATGCCATGGATTCTGGTAAATCACGTTGTTGAGACATTTTCAAGTCACCTTTTCTCAAAAAGAATAACTGAGCAATCGAATTTCACAGTTAAGGCAGTGAAACAGACGTTTCTGCAACATCCCGATTTCCGCCCTTATGTTCTTTTTCTGGTTTTTGACGTCAGGAACTTTGATTTGCATATGAAGTTTTCTAATTCTGTTTCCTGCTAGACTTTAAATTATGGATGATTTATTTTATGTTACTTATCGGTGTAAGTATTTGCATAATTTCGTTAAAACCATGTGCTCCCCTAATTGTTTTGAGCAGTGTATATATATATATATATATATATATATATATATATATATATATATATATATATATATATATATATATATATATATATATATATATATATATATATATAAATATAACCCCCTTAATGGCCATTCTTACCAAAGGGGTTATGAAATTTCCCGTTCTATAGAGTGAATCGGAAAAATGGGCCCCGAAATCTATAGGTTAAGCAGTAGGTCCGGTCTCATTAGACATCGTGTAGCGAAAAAGGACCGTAGCGCTCTAAACTAAACCAAACAAAACCAAATCGAGGTCTCTTTGGTGCGAGTTAACTTTATCGAAATCTTGTTACTTAAGGTCAATTTGATCAGAATCTTGTCACATTCTGGGGATAATTTTTGAATAACATGCTGTTTTATAAATGCTAGGGTAGAACCGAAAACAAACAACCTGTCCAGATTGAATGAATATACTTGAAGGTGGGAAATGTGATGGATCGGTAGAGATAATTTTTGGCTTGAAATATTGACTTCCTAATTGGCTTGTTAAAATAAAACGAAAGAGGTCAAGCGAAATAGTTATTTCCTTTTACCAGTTTTTTAGCACAATGCATCAAACCAAATAGTTCATAAAAAATATCAAACAAATAAGTACAGAAACAAGTTCCATTGGATTCTCTCCCCTCAGTGTTGACCTATGGAGAAAATGTGTCCAAGGATTGGCGACTTGAATTTAAGGATTTTTTAAAAATTGTACTCCGTAATAGAGAAAGAAATTTTACACCTTGGGACATTTTTCGTTTTTGTTAAAAATGCAAATAATATTTTAAAAATTTAAATGATTTGAGAAAAGAATCTGGTATAGTGTGTTTTAAGCGCTCATAAATTCTTTAGTGGACGAAATTTATTAAAATGAATCCTGTTGCAAGGTGCAGAAAAGTTCAGGCTATCTGAAAATACTATTTTTATTGGATTATCAGCCTTTATGTAGCCGTAAATAACAGACACATTTTCTACATAGGTTAAGATTGAAGTGAGTGAATCCAGTAGGGTTAGCACATAGCAGCCTTAAGTAGCTGAATATCGTCTTAAAGGGCACAACCTGTTGTCTAGTTTCAACGCAAGTAATCCTCGATGGAAATCAGAATTCAGCTCTTAGTATTTTTGCCACTGTGGGACGTCAGTTGCCTATGGCATATTTGGTCGAATTAGTTGAGGGGGTAAATTTTTTATTAGCTCAAAATATAATTTTTATCCCCATGATTTATTGTATATTTGTTAGTACATTTTCCCGCTGAATACTTTGCGTGAGATTCGGGATTCATTTTAAAGAATACTTCCATTCTTAATAACTTTACCGTAAGTTTTTCTAAATTATATAAGTACATCTGTATGCGTGGATAACGATATTTTCGTAGGAATGAACCAAATATAGATAATACTGATGAGTAATCGCAGTTTAAAAACAGGATTTTGTAATATACATTATTTCTTCAACGTTATATACTGAATTTCTGCTATTCCTTTGCTCCAGAAAATATTGTTTAAGGTTTGGTTGAGAATGCTACGGTATTTTTTTTCTTGCCATGCAAGGTCAGATTTGACAGGGACCTACAATTTAAATCCGATTTGAAACGGTTACAAACATCCATACCACTAGTGAGACTAGAACAGCAGACTCTGGTACCGAAAGTCAGTGCCCTAGTCATTCGACCCTCGTCCGGCAATATTGTTTAGGACTGTTGGGTACGAAGACAAAATTCCCAGATCAGATCTTCACTTGCATTTGACACTTGTGGTGGGAAAGTCTAGTGGTCAGTTTGAGAATGCTAACGCCGCTTTAAGACAGTCATTCTGAAGCCACTGTTATGATCCTCTGTTCATAGTGGATGAAGTTTCTCTAATCATATTCCATTTTGGAAATCAAAATTTACTTTCCTTTTACAACTACAGAAATATTGACAATCATATAAAAATGTTATTTTACTTACTCTTTACAACCACAGAAATATTGTCAATCTTTCGTATAAAAATGGTATTTTATTTACTCTTTACAGCTACAGAAATATTGACAATCATATAAAAATGATATTTTATTTACTCTTTACAACTACAGAAATATTAACAATAATATAAAAATGGTATTTTACTTACTCTTTACAACTACAGAAATATTGACAATCATATAAAAATGATATTTTACTTACTCTTTACAGCTACAGAAATATTGCCAATCATATAAAAATGTTATTTTACTTGCTCTTTATAACTACAGAAATATTGACAATCATATAAAAATGTTATTTTACTTACTTTTACACGTACAGAAATGTTGACAATCATATAAAAATGTCACTTTACTTACTCGTCATAGCTACAGAAATATTGACAATCATATAAAAATGATAGTATACTTACTCTTTACAGCTACAGAAATATTGACAATCATATAAAAATGTTATTTTACTTATTCTTTACGATTACAGAAATATTGAAAATCATATAAAAATGGTATTTTACTTACTCTTTCCAGCTACAGAAATATTGATAATAATATAAAAATGATATTTTATTTACTCTTTACCGCTATAGATATATTGAAAATCATATAAAAATGGTATTTTACTTACTCTTTACATCTACAGAAATATTGATAATAATATAAAAATGATATTTTATTTACTCTTTACCGCTATAGATATATTGAAAATCATGTAAAAATGGTATTTTACTTACTCTTTGCAGTTACAGAAATATTGACAATCATAAGAATTAAAAATGATATTTTACTTTTTACAGCTTCAGAAATATTGACAATCATAAGAATTAAAAATGATATTTTACTTTTTACAGCTACAGAAATATTGACAATCATATAAAAATGTTATTTTACTTACTCTTTACAGTTATAGAAATATTGAAATTCATATAAAAATGGTATTTTACTTACTCTTTGCAGTTACAGAAATATGGACAATCATCAAATAAAAGTAGTATTTTTAGATAGCCTGAACTTTTCTACCCATTTCTATACATTTTTTGAAGTTCCATCCATCAGATTACATTATTTACGTTAATTTAATCTGATGAATTGATGCCCATGATCCCATTTATTTATCGAATAATTTGAATTTAAAAACACTATTCGCAGCTTTTTTGAAAAACGTGTGTAAAGCATAAAAAAGTTTATACTGTAAAGCATTTCTCACTCTATTACACGGTACAATTATTTAAAAAACGAAAGCCGGCAATTAGTGAGAAACTTTCAATTGCTGGTTTGCTTTACCCCAGCTTTGTATTAGTGGCTGGGCATGATTTTGGTAGTTTTATTGAATAGCGTACCTATTTTTTGAATAGCGTGCCTATTTTTTGAATAGCGTAAAATTCACCAAACGGAATATTGTTTGAAATTTTAAATTAAAATTTATTCAGAAGGGACGAAACAACCTGACTAGCGGCGACTTTGTCTCAAACAATTTTTCAAAGTTCTCCGACCTATAATATATTTTCTTGTTAAAGCACTTGCAAGCTTAGAGCCTCGATTATGCAGTCATGTACAGGCCATCCAGTTCTACAAGGTATCAATCAACCCCGAAGGATGTGAATTCGTCGGCGTTGCAAGTTGCTCTTACAAGAAATTCCTACGAGACAAGAACAAAAGGAAAATCTGCAACAAGGATTGGGCAGTCATGGGTATGGACTATGAACGCTATCATAAAAAAGGCGGCAAAAGGAAGAAATACTACCTGACGACGAGCGACTTCTGTCCTTACTATGGTAATGCTAATATTTTTCTTTTATGTAAGATTTTTATTTTTAAAAGCATTTTTAAATTTAATATTTGTAAGGATGTTAAACGTATGAAACCTTTAGCGCCTGTTCACATAGAATCCGTCAGCGTCAGTGTTACTCATTTTGGCACAATTTAAACCAATCACAGAGCTTGACAATTTCGTGGCTAATCATTTGGAGGTTTGTAATTGGTTAAATAGGTTTCAATTACTAGTAACGCTGACGCTGAAGGATTCTATGTGAACAGGCCCTTACTGTAGATTATATGATGCTGTAAAAACTAAGTGGATACTCGCATTAGACACCACAAAATGGACTCTGGGAATTACGCGGCAGGTCACACGAGGCCAAATCTCCGCGCATGCTCGCATTGCACAACGCGGACAAATTACATAATTTAATATGCCATTTATTGCTAAAGTTTTGTAACCCAAGTATCAATATCTGATAAACCAGATGTAAAGGCCATAGCGACAAATATGGTAGAAATTTGAGAAAAAGGTGGAAAGGATATCCGAGATGAAGGTATTAGGAAATGGAATAATGAAATGGAAGAAATAATATTAAGTGACTAGGAAAAATAAAGGAGATAACTGGTGAAACCTCCTTTTAAGAAAAAAGTGAGGAAACCGGAAAAACTTTTTTTAAAGCAAAGGTTTGAAAACTGGAAAACTTTTTTTAAAGGAAAAGGTTTAAAAACTGGAAAAACTTTCTTTTGAAGAAAAGGTTTGGAAACCAGAAAAACCTTTTTTCAAGGTAAAAGGTTTGAAAAATTGAAAAAAAAAAACACTTTTTATCCCCTTTTTGCACGAAAAAGGGAGGAAATTGGATAAACTTTTTTTTTAATCATTTCAAATTATCCCTTTATTTCTAATTCCATTTCATAATCCTGTCTTCTCAGATCCATTTTTCCTCTTTATCGCAAATTCCTGTTTAATTTGTTTGACAACGCGAGGGTCCCTTCACAAGGACTGGTGTTCACAGAATTCCTTTCCATTGTTCCTCTCTCAAGCATCTCTCCTAGGGTTTGCAGAAACGAGTATCAGATTACCCGGGGGAAATTATTGGAACCGAAATCCCGGTCCCAATGGTTGTTGAACCGGGTATTCAAAAATATAAAATCTTAGGTTAAATGAAAGAATATTTTTAAGGGGATAAACAGTTTTACTAAGCTCCGCACTTTACGATTATCTAAATCAGGGGTCTCCAAACATTTTAGTTTAAGGGCCACAATGACTCCTCCGCTGAGTCCCTAGGGCCAAGACCTAGCTAGCTAGCTCATCATACCAACATACTGTACTTTTGAATTACGCGCAAATTTGCGTTACATAAATTTGCCCGTGGCTTTTTTCTCGCTTTCGGCACTACTTAACTGTGTGAAAAAAATATTCTCCAAAATGAAATATACAAAAAGTATTTACAGACCGAATTAACTGATAAACATTTGAAGTAGCTGCTGATAATTTCCACTAGTAAACTTGATCCACAACTGCAAACAATTGTCAGTGGAAAGTTGCAGCTATAGAAATCTCGTTAATCATAATTATGTTTAATTTTATTATGTAAATTACTTATGTATGTCACTTATTGTAAGTTTCTTTGGATAAATCTCATATCATTAATTACAGTTAAAATGTTCAATTTCATTATGTATGTCGGTTGTTGTGTTTCTTAATAGGTCGTTAAATAAAAACATCTGATTATTATTTTCCATGATTTACTTACATTGTAAATTTTACAATGTAATCAAAATAAACTATGGCGGGCCGGACTGGTAGTGCTTGCGAGCCGGTGTTGGCCCGTAGTTTGGAGCCCCCTGATCTAGATATTTGGAACCCTTTTGTTTTAAGCGTATCCATAGTTTTAACTACTAGATCATCCTCGACCATATCAGAAGTTAATCCCCTTCTGCTGTCAAAAGATAGGCTATCGAGTGTCATTTGTTTTTATTGATTTATTTCGTACATTTTTTTAAATGCATTTATTGCAGTTATAACCAGCAAAAATATATTGCATAAGTTTAAATAACACAAAATGTAATCTAGTCTTCGGATTTCTAATCTAGTGGCAAATTGAAAATAAAAACATTAAATAGGGTAAGTTCGGATTTTAGAACCCATTACTTTAAATAATTTCAAATCAAAATAAATTTTAAAATATGAATTTTTAAATTACGCTATAAACTAAAATTATTTACGTTATAAATAAATATAGTTTCTTCACTAATATTTAGGGCTAATATATTGGTTATTCAGGTAATACCCAGGTACCTGGATCTGGATACGAACCAGGTAACGGATCTGAATTTTTAGTCCGGTTCTGCAATCCCTAGTCTCAACTTTCCCGTCTCAGCTTTTTCCGCCGTCTCCTGCGACGTTCTTCAGGATTTTTCTGTTGTTTCCTCTAGTTATATCAACGGGTTTGATGATCCTCGTATTTATGGATTGTGCATACAGACAATTCCATCTAATCTCTTCAGCCTGAAAAAGAACTATTGATTAATTCGAAACTAATTGCCACTCTTATTATTTATTATGTATATTTATAAGCTTTGTATTGCTGTTATGCATTTTCCACAAGTTTCATTTAAGAAGTGTTTCCCGATTTAAAGAATTTTCGAATATCGGATTGAACATTATAGGATCAGATATTATTTTTGTAATTTTATGTCTCAGAGAACAGTCATAAAATATTTCCCACAGCATGAATCATAAATGCTTCGTTGAGTGAACAATATCCCCGATAGGAGAAAGAATACGAAAGATACCATCATTTCGTATCTTTTTAACTAGAATCGCCCATTTGCGAAGAAGTCGAGATTTAGATGGAATTACTTGCAATTTTAAATGACATATCACGGTTTCACTGTTTGAAAACTTCACGTGTTATAATCTACGCCGGAGCTTGTCTAACTGCATAGTCGTTAACGTAGAAAGCAACTAGCATGCGAGCGCGGATTAAAGTTGTTGTATAATAACCCTATTGAATTAGCTCACCTCAGTGTTAACATATGGCGAAAATTTGTCTAATACTGACAGTTGCATAAATGCTGATGATCCAATAAGAACGGTATTTTCATATAGCCTGAACTTTTCTGCACATTGAAGCAGGATTCATTTTATTAATTTTGTCCACCAAAGGAATTTAGGAGCGTTTAAAACACACTATACCAGATCCCCCCCCGAATAATTTAAATAAAAAATATTATTTGCATTTTTTTTAAACGAAAAATGCCTCTAGGTGTAAAATTCATTTCTCTATTACGGAATACACTTAAAAAAATCTTTCAATCCAAGTCGGCAATCCTTGGACACATTTTCTCCATGCGTTAACATTGAGATGTGCGAATCCAAAAGGGTCATACACAGCAGACTTAAAAGCAGTCAATACACGTTAGGCGTGGAAGGTTAAGCTCCTGGAGATCATTGAAAAATAATCTCCTGTTTGACGGAATCTTACACGACAAACTTTTGTTGTTACTAACAATGTTTTTCATCTCTGTTCATAAGATCTAGATGTAGAATTCTTTCTCCAGACAGAAATAGATGATTTCTATCAAAATTTTTCGAAATGTAATAGATGGCATCTGATTATTTATTGTAAAACAGGGATTTGTGATACCCACATCTCTTCATAGATGTAAAATAGAGTTTATACGCATGTGAAATATGAAGAGACAGCAAAGGATAGAATTTGAGGACGCCTCGAAAAGGCATTTTTTCTCCTATCGGGATATTGTTCACTCAACGAAGCATTTTGTGGGAAATATTTTATGACTGCTCTCTGAGACATAAAATTACCAAAATAATATCCGATCCTATAATGTACAATCCGATATTCAAAAATTCTTTAAATAGGGAAATACTTCTTTTCGTTGCTGATCTCAGACTCGAAACCTCTATGATTTCGAGAACGGAAAAATAAGGTATCTATAACAAAAACATCTAGCACAAACGCTCTTTTTGGGCGCACAAATTGTGCAGTCTCTGTGTTATAATCGACGTTATATAATTCCTAAGAGATTTAACCGTTTACTATCAGTTATCTCTGCAACATATTGCAGGAATATAATGCAAAGCCAAAACTGTTTTTTTTTTTCATAATATGCATTACTTAATAGAATTTTTTACGATCTTAGAACAGAATAACAGAACAGTGTTCCATTTCAGTTCTTTTCTATCCTTTTCTACTAAAATTTTACATAATGTACTGAAAAATATCATCAAAAAATGAAAAGTATTTAAATTTCTTACTCACTTTTTGATTCACAACAAGTATACTTTTGTTCAAAATTTATGACAGTGAGTTGAATTTTTAAAGCTTACGAGATTTATCTTTAAAATTCTTTTTGATTGTTACACGCACTCACTATTTCCCTCTAATTCATGGTTGAGCCACTTAGCTAAATGTTCGTTTCTCTCTATTACAAAGTAAGCACGAAGATTTTCAACGAAGTTGCTGTCAGTCTAAACAACACTTCATTTTTTTTTCAGATAGCAGTTATCTGGGAAAAAAGCAATTTCCTTTCAATACCTCATGCACTAACTAGTGGGAATACTAGATATTGCAACGAGTCCTGGAATATTTGGAGAATTTGCAGAGACATAAAATTTTGTCATAGCACCTCATCAATCGGAAGCACTATTTTAATAAAGAGTTTTAAATGTGTCTCACTTGCCTGAATTTTATTTTTCAATAAGCTTAAGTGATTGTGTGATATCTCCAGTTGATACAGAAGAAACAAAATATTAAATTTCTATCACCAATAGCTTAATGTTTCTGGATTTTAGATACTTTTGAGGCATCGCGGACTTTTAAACTGCTATTTTCAGTCAAAATATCAACTAGTCAATTCAGTTAAGAGCTTTAAATGTGTCTCACTTGCCTGAATTTTATTTGTCAATAAGCTTAAGTGATTGTGTGATATCTCCAGTTGATACAGAAGAAACAAAATCTTAAATTCTCATCACCGATAGCTTAATGTTTCTTGATTTCAGATAATTTTAAGGCATCCGCGGACTTTTAAACTGCTATTTTCAGTCAAAATATCAATCATTCACTTCTCTGCAGTAAGTTTACATCCTGATCTCTTATTTATTTATTATTTACTAGCTGAATATCCGTGGTGCGCTACGGAGTACATTTTAGGATAATTGCAATAAAAAAATAATAAATTGCTTTTTAGAGGATTATAATATAGTATAGTTAGTATATAATAAAGTTTGAGGAACATTTCTTTTACTGTATTTTAATATTTTTTGTCAATTATTTTCGCTGTTATGCACGTGACGCAAAATTAATTTAAAGTATCATAAAAAGAAAAGAAACCTCGTGATCAGCATTTAATAAATTAAATTCTAAAAATTAATCTTTAAAAATTCACCAAAAATCAGAAAATGGAGGTAAAAATTCGAAAAAGATTTCATTTTAAAGAAATTTTTATGATCATTTTTGTGATATAAATTTTATAACCCTCAGATTATTAGTTTAAATGCAAACTTAAAAAACGTTATAAAAACAGCTTAAAATTCTAATTTTAAAAAAATCTAAGAAGAATTTTTCAAAAATCTTTCTTAGTGCACATCTACACTATAAGAAGAACCGCCATGCAAAATTTCAGCACTTTAGGTCCAGTGGTTTGGTCTGTGTGTTATCAGTCAGTCAGTCAGTTACGGAACTATTTTATATACAGGGTGATTCAAAACTCCATGTACAAACTTTTAGGGGAGGTAGAAAACTCAAAATCAAAACAGAATCACCTAGGAATGTATGAGCGGAAACGCAAACCTGACGCTGGAGGGCGCTGTTTACTTAATCGGACCATACCTCTTAGGCCGGAAATATCGCATTTTTCTGGAGGAGGTAGAAAACTCAAAAACAAAACAGAATCACACAGGAATGTATGACCGGAAACTCAAACCTTATCAGCTAAAGGATAAACAAAGATGCAGAAATCAACCCATTGTTGGCTTTTCATCTCTGCATCTTTGTTTATCCTCTAGCTGAGCAGGTTTGCGTTTCCGGTCATACATTCCTATGTGATTCTGTTTTGTTTTTGAGTTTTCTACCTCCCCTAAAAGTTTGTATATGGAGTATTGAATCCCCCTGTATACAGATTAGTATTTTTTTTGCTTAAATTGTTTTATATCCTATCAAGAAACCTAGTTATTTCGGTATGGACAGCAAACTACAATAGATCGTAGAAAATTCTTCTTTATATTCTTACTTTTAACGTTTACAGCTTGTTGGATAACAAGATTATCACAATGAATAAAAAATATGTCTTAAATAGTTATAACTGTCCAATTATCAAAAAAATTAAAAATAAATGCTTTTCAGGTTATATTTTGCTGTGTTTCGTTTTTATTAAGGGATTTAGTCTACTGCGGACTAAGATTAAAGGCCCGTTCACATTGCATCCGGAGTGTCGTGTTTCGGTACTACGTTCGCTATGAGATTGTTCACATGACTTGTTTGACATATCGCGTGGTCACTGAATTGAGCGCTGTAATTGGTTTAAATTTTTAAAGCTGGCGCTACGTTACGCTCCGCATTCAATGTGAGCAGGCCGTAACTTGCGATAATTATGCTTTAATTTCGTGGCTAATGGTTTTGAGCTTTTTGATTAGCCAGAAAAAATTCGATGCTAAGAACGTTGCATGTTATGCGAACGACCCTTGAGGGCTCAAGTCTTCTACAAGTGACACAAACTTTAAAGTGACGCACAGAGCAACTGAAGTAGACGGAAGTAGCGGATCATCGCACTGGTGCAAGGAGCTCGCGCTTGGAGCCTCTGAAAGTTAGCAGCTTCAAAAAGAGATACATTCCGGGAATTATTTTTTATAAAATATTTTTGGGGTCTCGGGTTGCCCAAATTGGTCGGCAGATCTGTACTGTCTATCCGATGCCTATACTATTCATTGACCGAACAAGAGAAATAGACCCTCGGCTCAATTTGCAGGTGTTGCTACGCAGTTCAAGTCTTCAGTTTGACACTTGTCGTATGGACTAACCGTCCCGGTCGAAGTAATCATTTCGCATTATAAAATAACTAATTGATTTGGTAGTCTGGGATTAGGCAACTGTATAAATCGCCCCAAACGCTTCCAGGGTTAAATTAAATGAAGAGTTGATTTTAGCTCACTCTTTCAACTTTTAACAACTTTAATTGGCCTTTTACCTAGAAACCAGCAACAATTAGAAAACTTTTATCTTTTTAACCTTAATCACAAATCCTTTTCACTATATAATGAACAACCACCAAACAGGATCTCCTAACCTTGAGTTCAATGCTCTCCATGTTTTGCTATAACCCTGTGAGGAAAAGGATATCCTTTATGGATGCTTTTACCACACATTTTTTCCTTTTTTTATTCAGAAAGCCCCAAATGAAGGCCTAGTACATATATTATGTTTCTACATAAAATATTCAAGTTTTTACCACCATGAATTTTTTTTATAAGTTTTGGGTGACAGTCCATTATCGTTCATTCTGCCATTGTCGGGTGAAACAACTATCTGCTTTGACCAGAAATCGAATATCAGGTCACTTAATCTCGTGGACAGCCGTTTTCCAATAGAGTTCCATACGCGATGATAGAAATTCTCATTTTATAATATCCCTCAATCTCTTTTTCTATTGTAAATCCACGTTTTTTTTTGTTCTGATCAATTAGATCGTTGATTGTTCATTAATCGATATATATTTAATATTCCCCTCAATATTATTTCAAGCTGAATATTTTCTCAAGCTGAATGAGCTCTATGAAAAATTTTGTTTATATTTTGTTTTGTTGTCAACCAGAAGTCTATAAAATTACAGGGTGGACATTGTGCTTCTTTTTAGATTTAAATATTTGTTCATTATCTTGTTAAACGTTCACTTTGATACTTAAAGACATTGTGATTATTCATTTAGTGGATGGGTTTTTCTTTTATGAACATACATCTTACTTTTGAAATTGTAGTTGAAGTAAGCACTTACATCAGTGACCAGCCATTAGAGCTTGCTACAGCTATTAATCCGTTAAAAAATTACAACGTAAATGAACAATAAAGAATTTCTCGATTCACCTCAAAAACCTTTGTTGTCTTAGAAGCTTCTCGAAAGAAGCTTAAGGCTGCTGTGTACTAACCCAATTGGATTCCCTCACCTCAATGTTATCCTATGGAGAAAACTTGACCAAGGATTGCCATTTCGGATTGAAAGATTTTTAAAAAAAAATTGTACTCCGTAATAGAGAAAGAAATTTTATACCTTGGGAATTTTTCATTTTTTCTTAAAAATGCAAATATTGTTTTAAAATTTAAATTATTTGGGAAAAAAACCTAGTCTAGTGTGTTTTAAACACCCCTAAATTCGTTTGGTGGACGAAATTTATAGAATGAATCCTATTGAAAGGTGTAGTAAAGTTCAAGCTATCTGAAAATACCATTTTTATTGGATTATCAGCATTTATGTAGCTGTAAATGGTAATGAAATTTTCTCCATAGGTTAACATTGAGGTGAGCGAATCCAATAGGGTTAGTACACAGCAGACTTAACGACAGTGTCATTTTTTGGAGGAATATAGGGTGGCAACTATAGTATACAGCTTTGTGTTATGGTCCTCTCTTACAAAAGACAGAAAAAAAAATGCAGAAATAATAGAAATTCCGGTATTCTATAGACTTCTTTTGATTACACCACAGACTGCTAAAAGAACATTGTTCTTTGTTCAAAAATACCCATAAACCTGCTGTTCTCTGATTCTAAAATTTTCATTTAATAAAAGACAGAAAAAAGACAAATGGAGTAACCGTTGGATTTCCAAATATATCACGCTGAATAATCCATAATTAAGATGCTTGCTTATAAATATGACTTTTACATTAAATAAATTTTAAAACATTTTTTCTGACTTTATGCAACATATTATCGTATAAAGTCTGTATTCTATTTGCGTATGTACTGTTCGTCAATCGTTTGAAGTAGCATATCTCGAGCAAACCTCGTGCCAATGAAATCCAACTAACCATCCATAATAGAGAATAAATTAGTCCACGACTGCTGCAAGAAAAGAAGAAACAAGTCTTTGCATTTTAATTCGCCCTATCGTATAGTTATGGTGACGATTAGTGATAAGACCGTTGAGTCATCATGCACGACAAAGCACGATACAGGTTTAATCTGAGGCAATAGTATGTGCTAAAGGAATAAAAATGTACGCCGTCAAGTCATATAAATGGGTGGTTGAATTCCTATTACACATACCATAGTATAACAGTAATAGTACAGTATTAGCATAATAGAAGACACATTTCCCCTGCTTTTGTGACATCGTATAATCTACTGTCGCCGCTAATATTCTAAAGAGCAGTTCATTGATATAATTTTATATAACGGGTAATTATGTTCTACCTTACTTAACAATTCTAGCTGCCTGCAACTCCGTAATTACGTTTTCGGTGATAATATTCAATGTTCCGAGATCGTCGGTAAATATGTGGCTCTTTCACTTTCCGTTAATGTAACAGTCTCTAGCGATGCCAGTAAAGGTTGTAAATTTTTAATAAAACGAGTTTTCGGGCTGTACTTACACGGGCCTGTTTTCCAGGGGCCTCCTTTGCCGGGGAATTAGACCATTATTGACAGTTGAGTTCCCGAGGTAATTCAATTTTCTTTGCATACCTCATTTCGGCGGGTAAACATCTCCGATAATCGTGACGTTCTTCATAATACGATAAACTCAAATCCTGTCTCAAAACGTATCGCAATAAATATTTAACGACGAAATCAAATCGATGATTGTAACTTGAATCCATTCCTACGGTAAGAGAGAGATAAGGAATCTTTCCTCTCTCTTCTCTCTCAGACCTATCCCCCCCCCCCTTGCCTCCCCTCGAAATTAAAGGAACGCAATTCAAAACGAGGGAAAATTAAATATTCAAGACCATTGCTAATAATGGTAATGCTTTCCATTTTACCCCTGCATTCTTACTGCCTCGGTAATTGCATTAACGGAGCCCCAGATAAGTAATAATGAACATTTATTTTAGTCGTCTGTCAAGATACATCAAATATAATCAGTTTATCTCCAATTTGCGAGCCAGCAAATAAAGATAATGCAGATAGCTCGATCTAATTTAAAGGGAGGGTGGAGGGTAATTTTTGGGAAAAGAAAAATTAATTACGAGCCGGGAGGAGAGGTTAGGAAGGGGGGTGGACGGGGGTGGGGGTGGGACGGGGCGGGGAGGAGGAATATCGCTGAGAAAACTCAAAATTACCGAATTGCTTCATTTTAAAGGCAGTTTTGCAAGGGGAAAGACATTAATTCGGAGCCCGGTATTGATTCAAAAATTAAAATCGGGGGGAATTCTTAAATAGCGAATTGTGCTTTTGATGGGAAATCATTTAAGGTTATTCGTGCAAAATTTTGTTAAATATTATAAGGGTCGTTTGGTAGTTATTTAATACAAGCTAGAAAGGTACGAAGTACGTATATATTCCATTTGATATTAAATTCTGTCTGTAGACTTTGGAATAGGTTAAAGGTATTATAAGAATATTAATGTTCGAAATATACTTCGAATTAATATTAAATAATCACTTGTCGTTTTTCCATTTTTAATGAAGATGTGAAAATTGTTTTCGAACACATCGAGGTAGATGTGAAATATTTAGAGGTTAAGTTCATTACTTAAACTTCTGTAAAGATTTTCCATTTATAAATTATTACAGAAATGATCTAAGTTTTGAAGATCTTTATTTCAAAAATTCTTTGATTCATTACTTATATATACAGTATAAGTATTTTGTGTATTTTACGAGCAAATAAAATTAAATTTAAAAGAATGAACGATTATATGTATGTTATTTGGTGATTCAAGGGTCAGATATAATAACTTCACTTGCAGTAATTTATTTACTCGAGTAAAATGAAGATTTTATAGTATATTTAGATAACTTTTTAGCTTTATTTTAAGCTAGGAATGACTGATTTGCTGTTAAACATGTGACTAAGAATTATCAATTTAAGGTCGAGTGTCATTTAATGTTGGATAAATACACAATGCAAAATCTTTAGCTCGTCCTTTAGCATGAGTTATATTTGAAGGCCTTATTTGAATAGTGGTCCAACTCCACTTTTAAAAAAAATGGAGTTAGTCTCACTTTCATGTTCATACAAGTCATTTCTATCTTATTTTTAAACTGGTGCACCTCCAGCTTATTTCTGCTGCCAATAGAGGGCATTACAAATCAGACTTCAGAAATCATTTCTCAGCAATCATTAGACTTTAAGGCTGCTTTGTACTAACCCCATTGGATTCGCTCACCTCAATGTTAATCTATAGAGAAAATTTGTCCACGGATTACCGACTTGGATTCAAAGATTTTTAAAAAATAATTATACTCCATCATAGAGAAAGAAATTTTACATTTGTGTGCATTTTTCGTGTTTTTTAAATAATGCAATTAATATTTTAAAATTTAAATTATTCGGGGAAAAATCTGGTATAGTGTGTTTTAAACGCTCATAAATTCCTTCGGTGGACGAAATTTATAAAATGAATCCCGTAGCGCTTTGCAGAAAAGTTCAGGCTATCTGACAATACCAATTTTATTGGATTATTTATCAGCATTTATGTACCTGTAAATAGTTGACAAAAAATATTTTAAATAAAAAATTTGGGGGCAGCACTTAACCCTCCCCCCTATATAGAGAGAGCCATTACAATCCCTCAAAATGTCAATCCTAAGGGGGTTGGAATTCTTGAACTGTCAACTGGACTCCTCCCACCACAAGAGTCTGCAAGAAGAGGAAAAGGGAAATACAATTTTTTTTCTTAGTACATAGCAGCCTTAAAGCTCTGTATCTCAAAATGAACAAACATGGAGTTGAACCACTATTCAAATAAGGCCTTCATTTATCTGAATGTCCCCCACAAGAAATAACGATTAGTGTTGTGAGCTTCCACGCAGTGGGCTAGGGAGGAAATCCCTTCTAAGGTATGGACGTACCTGTACTTACCCCTCGTAAGAAATGATGTTGGTTCATCCATATTGTACACCCATAATAAAGCCGCAAACAAAATTTCGTGGAGTAAGGGGAAATGTCTTGTCACAAGAGCCATCCACACCGGAAAAAAGTATTTTTCTACGTTGTACAGGCTATGAGAAATAAATATACAAAATGTTAACCAAATTTTACCGCTCTAAGAAAAAGGAAATTTTAAGGAACTGAACCAGTTAGTGGTGGGGTGGGGTGGGGGAATTTTCGTATGGAATCTTGACTTAGCTCTATTTACATGTAAATAAATCCCCTTATCAAGAATTATAGAAATTCCATATAATTAATTTCTATTTGTTATTGGAGCATTCACTTTAATGCAATAGCATTTACTCTGTATATAAAGTTCTTTCATTTAGTGAATTTCTATCTTTAAAAATATGTAAAATACCCTATAAAGTAATCGCCTTTTAAAACAGAACTATGAGGAACCCAACTGTTAATTTATTTATAATTTGGGAATTATTATAAACACCAGAGAATGTGGATTTTTAGAATTGATCCTGTCTAGATTTTGAAAACCGTCGAAAATTTTGGCAAGTTTCTGTTTCCATAATGGAATTTATTTGCAAAATAGCTTGAAACTTCTCCAACACATATGCACTTAAAAAAAATGTTTAATTGAAAAGATATTATTTTGGGGGGGGGGTTTATTCTTGAATATATATATATATATATATATATATATATATATATATATATAATTAAACTCATTTTTTAAGTGCATATGTGGTGGAGAAGTTTCAAGCTATTTTGTCATACTTTGTGATGCAATCTTTACCAATGATTGCGTCATCCCGGATGTTTATTATAAAAACGAACCGACTACGTATAATTTCATTTGGTTTGTTGCGCTGCTGAAGTGCATGCCATTGCTGATTTCTTTAAAATTAAACTTTGATTTTGTTTTAAAATGTGTGAAGTAACTCCTAGGAAGCTCCAGGCTATTATTTTAGCGTATCAAGAAAGCATTTTAAATGTTATTATTGCTCATCGGTGCGGCTGCAGTGAGTCGACTGTTTTACGCCTCATAAAGAGATTTAAAACAGACGGAACCGTGGATAAGAAGTCTAGAAGTGGTCGTCCGAGGTTATCTTCGAAACGTGTTGAGGCTTCCATGACACGATTATGCCGCAAAAATAGATTTTCAATCTCTGCTACACTTGCAAGAGAATGGAATGAGTCGACTTCTGTCATTGCCAGTTCCAGAACAGTTCGCAGGAGGCTCCGTGAAGCTGGTTTCACGGCACATCAACCTAGGAAAAATCCAGTTCTGATCAAAGCAATGTGGAAAAAACAATTGGACTGGGCCAAGATTCACAAAAAATGGAGTATTTCGAAATGGAGACAAGTTTTGTTCAGCGACGAAAGTCGATTTTCTTTAATGTCTGACCAACCTGCCCACGTTTAGCGTAAAGCAAAGGAGAGCATGAGTCTAAACTGCCTGGATCGTACAGCAAAACACGCAGCCAAATGGCGTGGGGCTGCATGTCATATAAGTCAACTGGACGACTCCATTTTGTACAGGGAACTAGGAAGAGTGACCACTGTGAGTGGCTGCTGTGATCAAAGCCAGAGGCGGACCAACAACATATTAAATGCTTTTCGGTTCAATTGCACTCATTTATCTTTTCTGCTCAGAACTTGAAATTTTTTAAAATTTCATTTTATTCCGGGAAACTAAAATGAATTCCAATTTCTGATAACCTGTACATTTTTTTGCATGCTATTTTTTATAAAATTAAATAATTAAATAATTATTTTTGTTCAATAACTTAATAATATCTTGTCTTTAAACTAATTTAACATATTGACATTAAAAAATAACAACTGAATTGTAAAAATATTATTTATTTGGGGCTTATTCTCGAAAAATGTTAGATTTCTCAAACTTGCAATACTTTTGGACAGTAGTGTATATATATATATATATATATATATATATATATATATATATATATACATATATACAGAGGCTGTTCGCACATTTTTTAGACAATTTTGGTAAGCGGTAATAAAAAATCGTTTGCTGCAAAAGAAATAATTTCAATTGTACTATGTTTTTAAAAGTTAAAATTATCGTCTGCCGCTTGAAAGTTTTGTTTTTATTCAAAATGGCGTTTTTAACAAAGTAGTGGTTCGAAGGCTACATTTATGCTCTTTCCAAAGAGAAATATGCATACTCCGTTATCCAAAAACGATGTGAGAGTCATGGTTTTAGGATATCTAAAGCGTCGATAGGTAATATCGTCAACAAGAAAGGAAATAAACGTCAAATTGGAGCCTCAATTGGGACAAAAATTCCAAACAAGTATCCAAGGAAAAAACGGACATCTTCGACTATTGCAAAGGTACGTTGTTTAATGTTAAAAGAAAATCCCCCTAGTCAAAGGACAGTTGCAAAATCATTAAAATGCTCGGTGTCCACTGTAAACAAAATGATAAACGTTGATTTAAATCTTAAGAAAGCGAAAAAACGCAATGTGTATTGTATTCTTCCAAATCATATCGCTGAACGCAGGACACGCTGCAGAATTCTATATGAGAAACACTTATCCAAAGAGAAATGGAAAACAATTGTCACAATAGATGAATCATGGGTGTATTTAAATAATTGCAACAAAAAAAGAGCCATTTATTATCATAAAAGGGGAGAAAAAAATGTAAGTACATGGTTGAAAGAATCGAAAGAAAGTTTTTCTAAGGGATTCATGATTGTTGCTGGTTTTTCTTATAATGGCAAGTTCAAAATAAAGAGAGTGGAAAAAAATGTCAAGATTAACTCCAAATACTATCAGGAACATATTTTATCGCCAATTTTTCTGAATGAAATACCATCGCTTTACCGACAGTGCCATCAATCTGTGAGACTCCATCAGGACAAAGCTAGCAGTCACACATCAAAATCCACTGTAAATTTCCTAAAAGAAATGGAAGAAAAAACTGGTATCAAGGCCATACCCTTCACCGATATCCCTACTAAATCTCCCGATGTATCACCTATGGATTTTTGTGCTTTCGAACTTTTAAAATCTGCATTATCCAAACGTCGTCCCAAAACCCTTACAGGACTCTGGAAAGCTGTTCAGGAGGAATGGGATAGAATACCTCTTCTGACACTTCAAAAGGCATTATTATCCTGGAAATTGCTGTGTCGAAAGATAGTTCAGAATAAGGTATGTCAAATAGAACATTTAAAACACAAGAATTTTATGCAATTTAGTTTTGTGAATACAATATACATCGTCTAAAAAATGTGTGAACAGCCTCTGTATATATATATATATATATGATTTATATATCGCATATCTGTGGTTAGTGTTAGAAGGCTACAGTTAAATATTTTCACAGTTTGAGTTAAGCGGGGAATTCTCTTTGTTAAATACCTTTTGGTAGAGTCAGACAGATGTATCTACTGTTTATAGACAAGTTTGTAGAAGTCCCAATGAAGGGACTTCTACAAACATCTATGAGGTCATTCCGTTAACTAATCTCCATGTGAGATCATGTATATAGGTCAAAGTAAAAAGTAACTCACAATGAAGACATATTGACGTCACCGCGTAGTGCTTTAACTTCTTCACAGTGCAGGGTTTAGGGTGTAAAAGTCACGATATCTTGTAAGAATTCAGCAGATTCCAGCTTCGAGTAGTAAAAATAGATGGCTTGCGTTGAGCTGGAAGAAATGTGAAGTCTACCTTGGCAGGTCTCAAAATCGACTGAGGCTCATCGGACGCATACTAAAAGCGGACGTTGACAACGAAATCGTTTACAAAAAAGTAAAAAGAGAGAGGAAAGGAAATGTCAACGTAAAAGAACTGATAGCCTATAAAATTGGACAATGCATGTACATCAGTTTGGGTCTAAGTCATTCCATAATCTCTAACCTTATAGGGGTCAGTGAAAGATTTTTCGCTCTGTTGTCTTCCTGTGCATTTATTCAGATTCAGTTTTTTCACATATTATTGAATAAAGCTCATTGAAAAAATAATGACTTCTATATCCCTTGAATAAAAAGTTACGATATGAGTCTATGTATAGAAAAATATCCATTATTACCCACTAAAACCATATATTAAACATTATTTTCTAGAGATTGTTTGAAATTTTCTATAAGGCTCTAAAGTTTTTAAATAGTTTTAAAATTTAAATAGCAAATATTACGATTTTATAATGTACAGAAAAGCTTAAATATTCCGTTAGGTTTTAATTTTTCATTGGCCGACCCACCGTACTCATTGGTACCAGAAAATAAAAAAAAGATTTTCCTTCCAGCCAACTTATGCTAGCAAGAAAACAGGAATGAGGCTTCCTTTCTTCTTCTAATGGGAATGATGAATATTCTACGAAAATCAATTAAAAATATCCCTAGTAATTCTGAGTTATCAAACTACTTAGAAAAGTAATTATAACATTGATTGAATTTTTTTAAAGATTCCCTTATCAGCCAACAGATGGAAGCAATGAAATTTGAAATGATTTTTTTAAAGTCATTAATGATGAATATGCCTAGAAGTATAATTTAACGTTCAAACAACTTGGTTACAATTGACTCGATTTTATAGAAATTTGTTTTATTCCAGTCCTACTCACTACAGTTTCACTTTGCTCTTACAACAACGCTATTGGTTTCATTTTCTGCTGTACCCAATGTTAATAGGTTACGAAGAATGCAAAATGTTTCAGTCCTGCATAACTGCAATAAAATAAAAAGACATTAATCAGAAATTTTTTTGTCAGTATTTTTGTCAATCACAGTTTAGCAAATGCATATATTATAATTTTTATCACTGTTTACGATGACTTAAAATAGTGCTAGTAGATCTACGAAATTCACTAATGCCACCTGATATACTAGCAAAGTCATCTGAGGAAATGATGAAAACTTTAATGCAAATTTTTATCCTTAGTCATTTCGACCTCCAACAGGCAGTAGTGATAGAAGGGCGCAATGAATCATTTACATTTTACGTTTATCAGATGACTTTCTAAATGACTCGACGATGCAATGACTCACAACCACTGCTGACAAAATACTGACGGTGACTTGTAAAAACTGGTCGAGTTTGTAACCTTGGTTCTCCAGTCACATCTATTGCGACACTGAATACCCATTAATCAAAAAAACATTTCGGTTGAAATTATCATTCGAGGATATGCTTCCAGTAAAATAAAAACGCTCGAAGGAATTTCAACACACCTCTCAAGCAAAAGGAATGTAAAACGCCTTTTCAGGATGACAGTGTAAAAAAAAAATCTCTAGTAATAATAAGTTTTATTATTACTAGTGTTCATTTATAGGTTAGCACCATATGATTTTATGATATGATGCTCTTTCTGAAATAGTTTGAAAATATGTACAGGGTGTCCATAATTAAAGTCTCACTTTCAAAAGGCTGCAAAAAAAGAACCACTGGTCAGAATGACTTCAAATTTGAACTGAATATACTGGAAGAAGGGGGAAACGATTTGGCATAATAAAAAAAGTTCCAAAATGTAACTTTTTTATTATGCCAAATCGTTTCCCCCTTCTTCCAGTATATTCAGTTCAAATTTGAAGTCATTCTGACCAGTGGTTCTTTTTTTGCAGCCTTTTGAAAGTGGGACTTTAATTATGGACACCCTGTATATAAGTCATTAGGTTTGCTACTTCGCAAGTGTCTCGATGTCTGAGTGGTTAGGGTTCTGGAGTTTAGAGGGACAGATGAAATTAATATGCCTTTTTTAAGCCGAAAAAATGATACTTTATCACACGAGGGTTTCGGTAAATTAGTCTATTTAAAGCAGTGGTTCCCAACCGGTGGTTTGCGGAAGCCTCGGGAGTGGTCCGGCACCACATATAAAAAAGTTGCCAATTAAATGTAGATTTTGGAAGCAATCATTGAACTAGACGGGCGGAATATATCCGATGACTATCAGGTGTTGAATTAAAATTTCTTAACAGTTTTAACATCATTACTTGTATTTTATTATTAATATTTTTTTTTCCAATGCGGAGACACTTGTCGTGAGACATTCGCCTATACTACGCCGCAATTTCACTGCCCATTTTATTGTGGGGTCACCATAAAGGCGGACAGCATTACCCCCTATGAAGGGACGACACGAACAGAGGCGTTTTTCGTGGCGCGACGCTAGGATTCGATCCGAGCACCCTCGGCACAGAAAACCAGCGCGCTGTACCACTGGGCCGCCACAGGCCCTTACTATTAATATATGAGGCGGTGAAAGGCAAAGTGGTGTAAGTCAAAAGAGTTTTACTGCAAAAACTACAAAATATTCCACCATAAATTGAACAAATTATAGTTCATAACAATTATTACAATATTGCAAATGATAAGTATTTACAATTCCACTATAAATTGAACATGGAGATTACATATTTGCTCCCAAATGAAAAGAGTTGAAAATGTGACTTACCACTTTGCCTTTCAACGCCTCATATGATACGCTAGAATGTAAGTGCGTTAATCCTGTATCCCTTTTGCCTATTCTATACTCCCCTTACCACCCGGAAGGCCCTCCCCCTCAATTCGGGGGGGGGGGAGGGTGTCCGCACATGGTTTAATTTCTGGCTTAGTGGTCCGCAGACTTCTATGGATTGGGAACCACTGATTTAAAGGATGAAAACATTCTGCTATCGTATTTCACTTGTAGTATTCCCTAAAAAGTATAATTTTTCTTGGTAGTAGAATTTTTATTTGAGTCTCTATCCATTTTACTAATACGTTATTCTTTATAGTTTAACACCGATCAATTCTGAAGAAAGGAAACGAACATCTTTCGGAAGAAGTGTATTTAAAATAACAAATATACCTCTGCAAGTAATATAAGTACTCCATACAAAAATAGACACAGACACGTATTTTGAAGTACATTTTATCGATTTTTAGATTGAGAGGAATATTATTGTTTACAAATTTCCATACAGTGGGAGATAAATAACACATATTTCGTACACTAAATCCTCGACACAGATCGCAATATCGCAGGATGTGAAGAGATATTAGTGTATTTTTAGTTTTTCCGCCTGGCAAGCTTCTGGATGGCTCAGTAGTTTGGGTACTTGGGTTAGAAGAGGAAGTTGTAGATTCAAATCGTGTGGGTAGGCGAGATTTTCGAAATTTTTTGGATTCCACGTTTAAACATAAATGCTGATATTTTTAAACTTTTCAGAAACCGTCAACTTAGTTGCGGAAACAATATGTAAAGTACCTTCGCTGAGACCGAAAATTATTATCGGAAAGATATACCATATAACTCGCCATCGTGAGCGAATGAATTTGCAGAATGTTGTTATCCTTCGCAAAGTGCGGATTGCAGTTTGCGAAGGATATATATATATATATATATATATATATATATATATATATATATATATATAATATTAAAAAACTAGTAACTTCTTAATTCAACACTCTTAACATATAAAAACTATTAATTCCTCACTTTACTATTCAAAATTACATACCCCTTTTTTAACCCCTTACGTTATTTAATTCCCTTTGGGCATTCGCGTTAAATTCCATTATTACAGCCTTCGGCAAAATCATTCAAGATGGCTGTCTTTTTTACGTAAAGAGACGCGGCGTGGCGTCAGTACTAATTTAAATCAGTTCTGCACATCAACAACAACTTTAAACCAATCAACTATTAAGACACACCCTTTTGTAACGTGATGGGTTGAAATTTATATAAGTCTTGACGTCCAGAATTAGGACGGACCCCTGTACTTCCTCTTGCCGCATTCATTCCGGCGGAGCGGCCAGCAAATTTAATAAACATGTAGTTCGAGAAATCTTGTGTCAACGACATTTCTTTTCGACCAGACTACCATTCCAGTAATCCAGTGTCTACAGAGTTGACTGTGATGTGGGGTTGCGGCATTATTCTTTGCAATGACCGGCGGCCGTTCTCCCCATGTCACACACACACACACACACACACAGACACACACACACACATATATATATATATATATATGTATGTGTGTGTGTGTGTGTGTGTGTGTGTGTGTGTGCGTGTGCGTGTGCATTTGATAAATAGTCACCATCGACATTAATTTATATACCAGAAATTGGCGATTTTACAATATGATGCTCCATCCCTAATAATAGGGTCCGGAGGAAATTGAAAACTATTTGCCTGATATTTTTCAGCCCCAAAAATAACATTTTATTAACCGAAGATTTTAGAAATTTTCTTAAAATGACTTCTATTTCTCCCGAAAGATTCTCTGCAAAATTAAATTTTTTCTGGTGTCACTTTTACCCTATTTTCGAACTTACCTGCTATTCTTGATACGTTTTTACTTCAAGTAGAGCGTCTTCGACAATCGAATTTCTTTCAGAAAAATACTACTTAAAATAAAAAAAAAAGACCCACTATGGTGTATAAAACGATAAACACCGTAGAATAATCTGACAGACATACGCAACAGATGTATATTTAATTGAAATTTGATTCGAAGGTACATTATTGTTTTTAAATATCCCAAAATCGGGTATACGCAGATTTCGTATAGCAAACAGCTGAGGCTTCGTGATACGAAACCTAATTCTTCAAGTGCAGTGCCATTACTTTATGGTCCTAGGCTTTGCAATGGGTTTTGAAAGGAAAATCTTTTTCTTCGAGATAGCTGTCATCTAAAAAAAAATAAAGTGCATAAAAATTAGGCACGTCAACAGAAATTGCTTTAAAATATAAATATGAATTGTTTTTTTAAATCATGAATAGAAATTTTTAAAATTTATCATACATGCGAGAGCAAGTCAGTTAAAAGTGGATAAAATAGTATTTAAATACATTCTAGTATTGACGGAAAAGCACTATATTATGTACGATCAAATTATGCAAACTTATTAACAGTGATAGGGAAAATGAGTTAACTCGCCGAAGGAATTAATACATATAAATTAGCTGAACAAGGGAGAATATTAAACACAAGAAATTTGTATCATCGAGTGAGCTTTCGGAAGAATTATCGTTTAGAAATTTTAGTAAGTAAACACCACGAAATGATTTATGAGCGTAATGGTCAGTACCTTTGGTGCGAGAGCTCCTAGATTTCGGCGTAGAATCCAGGAATAACCAGTAGTAATTTAGCAAAAGGCAAATTTCGTAAATGACAGAGCTGAAAAGTAGCCTATACTCAGTGGTGTAGGGAGCATAACTGGTACCCTGGACACGAAACCTTTATGGCGCCCCCCCCCATGGTCTTGGGGGCCATTTGGCGTCCCTCTGTGAGTGGCGCCCGGGACATGATAGACATCCTTTCCCTCCCCCCCTCGTTACGCCACTGCCTATACTGTGGGACACGGAGAAATCAAGTGGTTTCCAGCTTCTTCCGACTCTTAAAAGTTCGTGAGGAAGTTCTAAAGGAAAATGTAAGAGAAAAATGAAATAATTTTGTAATGTTTGCAGAGCTAACTTTCAATTTTGATTGAATACAGTTGAGTAAAAATATATTGAAATTGGGCTATGAACTCTTCAAAGTAGCTCTATTTAACTCTTCTGTAGTCACTAACAATGGAAGACACACTTAACTATCTCTACTTCGGGTGTTACAAGCAATAAAAATTTTAAAAATAAAATTAAAAACCCCTCGAAAATATGTAAAGCTTCTCACAGGACACACAAATATTACTTAACCTTTAGCTTACGGGGCCCATTTTTCTGATTCCCTCTTTTGAACGGGAAATTTCTTACCCCCTTTGTAAGAACCACCATTAAGGGAGTTATACACACACACACACACACATATATATATTATATACAGGTGGTTATCAAAATAATGGAAACACCTATCAATGGAACCACCTATCAGTGGTGTTCATGAATGTGCTTCGTATTCCTTAAAACACAAGTCTAGCCACCGGTATTTTTTTTATATAATATAGATTATGTATTATTCAACTGTCAGGTAGCAGTAATGAAGCTGAGGACATTGTGCGTTTGGGGGGAACAGCGTAAAATGTTAAACCTTGCAGACCTTGCGAAAAGGGCAAATTGTTTGAGCGCGTTTAAATTGGAGTAACAGTTACTGCAATCCCCAGGCTAATGGGTGTTTTTCTAGTTATGGTATTGAAAGTCATGATAGCATACAGAGTGCACGGAAAAACATCCTTTGACAAACAGAATAGTGGATGAAAGGGAGACTTGAAGGAAAGAGACGAACAAGGTATTGAAGCGGATTGTGACACGAAGAAAGAAAACAACTGCAACCAAAATGACCGTAGAGCTCAATCTGCATCTGCATGTTCCGGTATCAACCATCAGAGGTAGAAGGGAACTTCACAAAAAAGCATTTACGGAAAAGTAGCTATTCCCAAACCACTCGTAATAGTTGCCAATACAAAATATCGTCCACAATGTTGCCACGAGCGCAAATCCTGATCGAGTAATATGTCGAAAAATGGCATTTGGTCCAACGAATCACTGTTCACATTGTTTCTCGCAACAGGAAGTGCGTATGTCTGGAGAACACCTACACAAGCGTAAGATTCTGGATGTCTCATCTAAACTACCAATCATGGAGATAGATCTATCAGGGTTTGGGATGACATCTTATGGTTTTCTTCAGGCTCTATTGTAATCCTAAAAGGGAGGTTGAATAGGAAGGACTATGTTGAAATTTCGGCTCACTAGTCCATCCTATGGTGCAAATATTGTTTCTTGCATGAGATGGCGTTCTCCAGGATGATAATCCCCTATACATACAGCTAAATCTATCAAGTATTGGTTTAAAGAGCACGAAAAAGAAGTCAAATATCTTATCTTGCCCTGTACAATCCCCCCGACTATATATCATCCAACCACTGGGATCTGTATAAGAGGATAGACCTAGGTATCGATATCCACCTCAGCATCTCTACAGGAACTTTCATGATTTTTCCCTGAAGAATGGTATAATATATTCTTAACCACTATTCATGACTTGTATAATTCAATTCCAAGGGGAATCAGGTGGTTTTACATGACAAAGGGGCTCCTGCGCCGTATTAATAAAGGTTTTCATGATGTTTCTTAATGTTTCCATTATTTTGATAACCACCTATATATATATATATATATATATATATATATATATATATATATATATATATAATTTATTTATTTATTTATTCTTGGGCCCATACTCTTGGGATACATGCTATTCCACCCCGTGAGGAAAAGATTAATCTTCAATTCAGTCCCGCTAACAATAGAAATTTGAAACTAAAGATAAAAATGATATAAAAATAAGTTCCCAAAAGGCTCACAAACATAAATCTGCCTTGCCTTCACTAGTCGTTAGCAACAGATATTTGAGAAAGAAAATGGATATAGGTAAAAATTTAGCCAAGAGATGCCAGTTTTTTTTGTGTTATTCCCCTTAATTTCTGTGCACTTATCGAGTTTCAGTTAACCGCACTAATTGCACAGGTCTGCAAATTTTCAGTGAACAAATATTTTTTGCAAAGTAGCAATTGACTTTTATTCTTTTTGGTATGCTAATTTCAAATATGTCATTCATTTTTGTCCATCACATGACAGTTTTTGAAAATTGCGTTTGAAAATTTAGAAAAATAATGCTTTATATACCATGTAAAAACATTTCTAGGATGTAAAACAAAGTAATAAGCAAGAAGTTTTGTGTGAAAAATTACTTAAATGCTCACATATATTTTTAGAATTCACATTACTGAGTTGTTTACCGTCATTAGTACAAAAGCATGATTCTGAATATTCAAATGATTCTGAATATTCAGCAATGGCCGCATAAAGTCAAGTCTCTAAGGCTTTGTCGTACCCTTTTTTATGTTGAATACTCTGTGTGGAAGCAGATCTTTTGTGTGTAACTTGCGGCTGTTCTCGATGTAGCGACCAGCAGTAATCTGCTATCATGTTTTTGTTCCATCTACCTTGGTATATGCATTCCATCTACTTAATGTCTTGGTGAAATCTTTCACCGTGTTCCTCACTGATGACACCAAGATTTTCAGGAAAATAGTCCAGATGACACACCAGGAAATGAACTTTTAAGCTGACAGAACATCCTAATTTTTTGAATTTTTCAAGCATACTTTGTACAATTTGTTTGAAGTTGGGATCCTTATAATTTCCCAGAAATTTATTAACAACTTCTTTAAAGGAGCTCCAAGCTTCTTTTTCAACCTTTGTCATATATGCTTCAAATTTTTCGTCCCTAATAAGTTTTTGAATATCTTCCTTCACTTTGGCTGCAGATAATCCAGGAAATGAATGAAGCAAGTGCTTGAAACACCGACCTTCTTTGTCTCTTACGAATTGTTTTATCAAACCAAGTTTTACATGAAGTGGAGGCAGAAGAATCTTTTCTCGATCAACCAAAGCTTCCTCAATAACATTTTTGCTGCCAATTTCCATTTCCTCTCTTACTGGCCACTCTATCTTAATCCAGTGTTGACTCCTTTCCCTAGTGTCCCACTCACAAAGGAAGCATGGATATTTTGTATATCCCCCTTGAAGTCCAAGAAGCATGCCAATCTATACCTATATATAAAGAGAGAGCGATTTTGTACGTGGAGGGTAATCTTCAGAACCACTGTACCTATTTGAAAAATTCTTTCACTGTTTGAAAGGTACAGTATTCCAGATGGACATAGGCTATATATTATATATATCTAATCAGTAGAAATAAAGTTAGGGGCTTAATCCTAACAATCTCCATTGTTACCGCTACTGTCCTCTACCGCTTTTTGTGCCGATCTTCAACGATCCTTAGCGTGGTGCTATCTATCCATATATATAAAACAGTTCCGTAACTGACTCATTCATTCATTCATTCATTCACTGACTGACTGACATACAACGCACAGACCAAACCGCTGGATCTAAAGGGCTGAAATTTTGCATGGCGATTCTTCTAATAGTGTAGGGGTGCACTAAGAAAGATTTTTCAAAAATTCTTCTTAGATTTTTTAAAATAAAATTTTTAAGCTGTTTTAGTAACTTATTTTAAGTTTGCATTTAAAATAATAATTTGAGGGTTATAAAATTTATATCACGAGAAAGATCATAAAAATTCCTTCTAAATGAAATTTTTTTCGAATTTTTACCTCCATTTCCTGATTTTTGGTGAATTTTTAAAGATTCATTTTTAGAATTTAATTTATTAAATGCTGATCACGTGATTTCTTTTTCTGGTACTTTAAATAAATTTATCGTCACGTGCAAAAAAAAATAGACAAAAAAATATTTTTTTCTTGCTAATGCGGCAGACGATTGGACTTTATTTTGTCTATAAAAATATCCCTTACGATTTTTTTATAAATATGTTTTTTTTACATCAATTGTATACATTGATCGTCGTATTTATTATAAATATGTATATATATTTATTTTTTTGGAATTAATTGCATACATTGACCGTTGTATTTAGTTTCAATGTACTCCGTAGCGAAGCGCGGGTTTTCAGCTAGTACTTATATATAAAGAGAGCGATTTTGTACGTGGAGGGTAATCTTCAGAACCACTGTACCTATTTGAAAAATTCTTTCACTGTTTGAAAGGTACAGTATTCCAGATGGACATAGGCTATATATTATGTATATCTAATCAGTAGAAATAAAGTTAAGGGCTTAATCCTAACAATCTCCATTGTTACCGCTACTGTCCTCTACCGCTTTTTGTGCCGAAGTCTTCAACGATCCTTAGCGTGGTGCTATCTATACTTATATATAAAGAGAGAGCGATTTTGTAAGTGGAGGGTAATCTTCAGAACCACTGTACCTATTTGAAAAATTCTTTCACTGTTTGAAAGGTACAGTATTCCAGATGGACATAGGCTATATATTATGTATATCTAATCAGTAGAAATAAAGTTTGGGGCTTAATCCTAACAATCTCCATTATTACCGCTACTGTCTGTCGTGGAGACACGACATGTGTTCAGAAAAGGGGCGATAGAAAATGGAATTCAAAGAATCAGACAAAAGAGATGCCTTGAACAGCGGGATAATGTACTGCGTATGCGAATGGCAAGGAGAGATAACAAGTTGAGAGAGGGCAATTGAAATGAAAAAACGGTCAACAGCTGCGTTTAACGAAGGGCCCAGCTGGTGATAATGAGCTGAGGAAAATCTGAAAACGGAGTCACAGTTAGGAGAAGAAAAGGGGTAGGGCAATTTACGAGGTTGACCGGCGTTAGAAAAACCACAGGAGGCCCAGGCGAGAGCGTGGGAAGTCAAAAATGTAAGAAACCCCAGACAGGTGCAAGGGCGAACGCCCCCGTCAATATTGATTGGAGAAGATAGGAATATAAAATCGGTGATCGGCCAATGAAGGGGTCCCGGATCGACCCATAGGACAGAAGGTGGCCACCAATGAGGGCCTGAATAAATAATGATGGAAGTTCAGCTCGAGAGGAAAAGTTTTTAGAGAGAGCAGAATGATTTGAGATCTTTCACTAAGAACACATAAGCCCCTGTAGACGGCGAAGGAAGAGAGAAGGAGATGACGGGCTGCTAACTTAATACCGGAGAGACAAGCCAAGTCCTCGGTACCCGAAAAAGCAAACCGATATAAGATAGATGCAGACCCCAATACCGGAGAGGCCGACCGACTAACCTGTCATTTAGCGAGAGAGGAGCAGCCGTTCCCCTGGACCAACGCGCCCCCGAAGCAAAGGCCTAGATGCGGAGAAGAGCACCCTGAGTCCGCCGCATGCCGATGATCGCAGCTGTTACCCTGGACCAGAGAGCCCGATGACCCCCCCCAGCCATGCTTGTGATGAGGTACGGACCTTCGGAGTGACGAACGCTCTCCCGACGCGAGTGTATTTTCGGAGACGTGCGCCTGAGGACGCCGCAACAGATAGTGACCGCAGTTCCCCCGGAACCGACAGCCCGCTGCCCGAAAGAGCCCTATGTTTCTCCCAGCAAGGCTTGTGATGTCGATGTGTCGTCAGAAAAGGTAGGAGAGTATTTTGACTTATCCTAGCAATGCCCAATGCCTACTAGAGAGCGCAGTTAATTAGATAGGGCAGATTAGGTGAAATCTTTACATTTATGCATAGAATATCTATCATAAAATAGTGCTTGTGTATATCCATATTAATTGAAGTAGTATCTTGCAATAATTTTGTAATGTGTTTATGTATAGCAATTAAGAATGTAGGATAATATAACAATGTTAGGGAGTAGATAAAAAGGTTAGTTGTTTGATATTGATGAGAATGAAGGTTAGATAAATAATCAGAATTAATGTATTGATAAGATATAGGAAGGAAGATAATTTGAAATGTATATGTAGATATATGGTGTTAATGAAATAGAAATTCGGAAATCTTCAATGAATAATGTTGTTTGTATATGTTTTATGATTGGTTTAATAAATTGATTTGGAACTATACATATGAGCATCACTATCTAATTACTCGTACTACCACTAATATTATAACTAATAAATATATTACGGTGACACTGTCCTCTACCGCTTTTTGTGCCGAAGTCTTCAACGATCCTTAGCGTGGTGCTATCTATACTTATATGTAAAGAGAGAGCGATTTTGTACGTGGAGGGTAATCTTAAGAACTACTGTACCTATTTGAAAAATTCTTTCACTGTTTGAAAGGTACATTATTCCAGATGGACATAGGCTATATATTATGTATATCTGATCAGTAGAAATAAAGTTAGGGGCTTAATCCTAACAATCTCCATTGTTTTCGCTACTGTCTTCTACCGCTTTTTGTTCCGAAGATTTCAACGATCCTTATCGTGGTGTTATCGCGGTGGGCTTCTGTTTTGACGCTAGCGGTTCGAACCTAGCAGTTCTCCGGCACGCCTTTTTCTTTTAAAAAATTTATTCTAATTATTAACTAACATAAAATTAATTTAAGGTATTATTTAGGTTATTATTAAGGTAAAAAAAATTTACAATTTATTGGCTATCAACTGGAAATTTATTGATATAATATTTTGTTCAACCCGGACAAAGTCGGGACGGGCCTCTAGTTACTTATAAATACCCCATATGGTCCACATATGATCCTTGTATTTAAGTTTGTTCAAAATGATGGCTAAATTTTTGTAGCATTCTTTGTAGTGCACGGAATGTCCAACAAGTATTGAAGCATATTTGTTTCCGTTATGGAGTAGCGTAGCTTAGAGTCTTCTTTTGCATGAGTCAATGAAGAGCCTCCATTACTGTGCGTAATATTCAATTTGAAACTATGCCATCAAGCCAGGAATATTGCTTCAATAAACTAAATCAACATCCTCAGAAAAATAAGGAAGGAAATCCTTTTCTCGTCTTCTAAACCATGAAAAGAGACACCAGGTGCCAATAAGTTTTTTTCATTTAGTCTAGAACCTAGTAGAATGAACTTCACCTCATTGTCTACACTATTTTATTAATTTCTTTCCTTCTTTTATTTATGTGTATCGAACATCTTTTTATTTTATTAATTGTTTATTATAAAATAACAAAAAAATAAATTTTTTATATATATTAATGAATTTTAGCGGGTGAACAAAAATAAATTACATGTTAATTGTATATTCATAAAATCACAAAGCCTGAAAACAGAAAATTTCATATTGTGAAAAAACTGTACGTGATGGAATTTTTTGGTTATTTTTTCTGAAATCAGCTTCCGAAAATTCATCAGAAACAATGCTTAGTTTTCAGGAAATATTTTCTTCGCAGACCTGTGTTACATAGCACTGAAAAGCTCAAATATTAGCGATAACATGTTTCTTACCATAATATGGGCAGTGAAGAGTTGTTTTCAAAAAATATTTTCTACGTTCTTCGTCGTTCTTTGGGTCGTACAGCTCATAATCCATGCCCATGACTGCCCACGTCTGATTGCCCGTTCTGTGTGTCCCACGAAGAAAGTCCTCGTAAGATGAACTCTCGACTCCGACAAACTGACACCCTTTTGGATTAATCGATATTTTGTAGTACTGGATAGACTGAAGATGGTTGCATATCCGAGGTTCCAGGCTTCCTAGGGCTTTACAAGAATAGTGCTTTTAGTGGTCGTCTTGTTTACCTCGCTATTATAAGCAATACCAAAATGTTCTTAAAGCGACTTTTTAAGATTACTTAAAAGCCTATTAAGGCTGCTGTCTACTAACCCAATTGGATTCGCTCACTTCAATGTCTACCTATGGAGAAAATTTGTCTACTATTTACAGCTACATAAATACTGTCCCGTTTTTCCTGGGTTCGTTAGTATTTAATAAAATCTCTTCAGAAACTGCACACAAAATAAAATTTATTATTCTGTAAATTATCCAGGGCTGTACACGAATTGAAACAGAAAACACTTAACAACTGTCTTCGATACAGCAGAAAACTCTTAAAACACAAGTCAGTCAGGATACAAGAGTCTTCAATGCAATACACGCCTAACGCACTTTCAACACATTCAGTTCTCAGTAGAAAAGAACTGAGTTAAAATGCCAATGTTAGGTTTATTTATAGACTTCCAAAGCGCCCCCTATTGGTCAGTTAGCTAGATATCTCTAGAAGCTTCCAGAAAGGTCTAGACGGCAAGTTGGCGATCATTTGGTGCCATATCGCCAAATTTGGTGACCAAAATAAGCAACCAAATCAATTCCCAATTTGGCGATAACTCTCATATTTGGCTAGATTACCATAGACTTGGAAAATTCGTAACAATATAATCCAATAGTATTTTAAGATAGCCTGAACTTTTTTGAACCTTGCAACAGGATTCATTTTATAAATTTCGTCCCCCCAAAGAGATTTATGAGCTTTTAAAACACATTATACCAGATTTCCCCTTCCCCTCGAATAATTTAAAATAAAAATATTATTCGCACTTTTTAAAACTAAAAATACCCCCAGGTGTAAAATTTCTTTCTCTATTATGGAGAAAATTTTTTTTTAAATCTTTAAATCCAAGTCAGCATTCCTTGGACACATTTCCTCCATAGGTTAACATGGAGGTGAGCGAATCCAATAGGGTTAGCAGCCTTAATCAGTCTGTTTAAAATATAACAATCTGAAGGTTGAAATAAAAGGAATTGAGTTTTGGTGTTTATAAATATACATATAGATTCATTTTAGTATTAAATAATTGTTAAAGTCGGGTTAGAATTCCAATGACATGGCGGCAGTTTCTCTTTATATCTTCAAGGAATTACTAAATTTTGTAAAATTTAAGACGAATTAATTTTACATCTTTCTCTCTGACACCAAATTTAGCCCTCGCAAATTTTACAATCTATATATATAAAACACATCCATAACTGACTGACTGACTGACTGACAGACAACGCACAGACCAAACCGCTGGACCTAAAGGGCTGAAATTTTGCATGGCGATTCTTGTTGTAGTATAGGGTACGCTGAAAAAGATTAAAAAAAAATTCTTCTTAGATTTTTTAAAATTAAATTTTTAAGCTGTTTTTGTAACTTTTTTCAAGTTTGCATTTAAAATATTAATCTGAGAGTTATAAAATTTATATCACGAGAAAAATCATAATTATTCCTTTAAAATGAAATCTTTTTCGAATCTTTACCTCCCTTTTCTGATTTTTGGTGAATTTTTAGAGATTAATTTTTAGAATTTAATTTATTAAATGCTGATCACGTGATTTCTTTTTCTGGTACTTTAAAGCAATTTATCGTCACGTGCATAACAACGAAATAGACAGAAAAATATTTTTTTTTTCTTGCTAATGCGGCAGATGATTGGACATTATACAAAAAATATTAAAATACAGTAAAAGATATGTTCCTCAAACTGTACTATATTAACTGTTCTATATGCTGTAGTATGTACTATTAGATTTAATTTGAATATTTTCTTCTACATTATTTTGTCTATAAAAATATCCATTACGATTTTTTAATACTTTTTTTTTTAAACACCAATAGCATAATACATTGATCGTTGTATTTAATTTGAATGTATTCCGTAGCGAAGTACGAGTATTCAGATAGTAGATTATAAAACAAGAAATATTTATTAACTTACCATACAAGATATCTCCCTTAAGTAAGGAGGTGAGCAAATACGGAACGCAACTGGGCTGAATAGTGCCTCCATTGGGATAGAAATCTGCATGACCCAGTTGTCGGGCATCTCCTACTGCAAGAGCTAGAAAGAATAAGTAGTATTACAAGTATGTATAACGTCCTCAGAGATGGAATTCTCCTCCTTGTTGAAATTTAGAGCTTTAAGCTTTTTATTCACTAATTTTGAAACAATGTTTGTAATGTTATGCGAGTTAGAACACAATTTACAAATATGGACAGCAAAGTGGCTGCCGTTGGGATACCAACTGTTTAACATATAATCCCACAATAATTTTTATGACGAGTGTTTTTGGGTTTTTCAATTGTAAGGCTATGTACACACGAGAGCGTTGCAACGCGCGTTTTCTAACGCGCGTTGCATCGCGCGTTGAAGAAATACAACTGATCAAATGATTGCGTACACATGCAACGCCCACTTCTACTAGAAGGCGCGTCACAACGCGCGTCTGGAGAGTTCCACGCAGATCGCGCAACTGCAGCGCGCCTCGAGTTCCTTTGTGTTGAATTAGACCGTACACATGGTTTGCGTTGAGCGCGCGCTCTGGGGCAGTTGACTACTATTTTTTGACAGGCATTTTTCAATTTTTTACAAAGTGCAGAATAAATAAGATATATATGAAATACATGAATTTTTCAATATGAACTTATGCAAAATTTTCAAATGTTATTATTTTTAAATTTTTTTAAACATTTGAATTAAAATAGGGAGTTTGGTGTTACATGAAAGATATTAGTGCCCAATATACTAATGTATATTTTTTATTTTATTATTTTTCTGATATAGAACCACAAATATACATTACCCGAGTACATTATAAATTTACACTTCCTTTAATTTTCTCTCAACTTTCTAACTACAGATGATATTTTTTGAATGTAACTGCACACATAACGCACACATGGGTGGTGTTGATAAGTCGGATATGCTACGAATGATCTATGACTGAGACAGAAAATCAAAAAAGTGGTGGCATAGGGTCTTTTTTGCTATGTTGCAAATAGCATGTGTAAATTAATACATAATATATACCGAAAAACATGAATCAATCTCCCTGTTAGAGTACAAAATTCGTGTAACATTTCTGTCAAATCGAGATCTCTGCAAGCTTTGTGCACAAGGAATAGTTCAATCAAAACTTCATTCAAAATGCATCATATGTAATTTTTTTTATGTGAAAATTTAAAAAAATTGTTTTTTTAATATAATTAGAGTTAAATTTTCATTATATTTAAAATTGCTCTGCGTTTCATAATAAATAATTATATCCTTTTTTAAACATTCTGATTAATTTTCAAAGTTTGAAGATTTATGTAACCCTATAATACTGGCGGTACTTTAAAGTACCACTTCAATTAACTAGTGGTAATTAATTAAATTTTAAGAAGGTGAGTAATTTTTTTACATTTATTTGTTAGTTAGCATTGAATTAACATAAATAAAAAATTACGTGAGTTTTCGTTTATTAATTCATAATGTGGTACATAAAGGGTACATAATATAGAAAATGTTTTCATTACTCAATGTGAATACGAGTTTTTCTTCTGTAGAAATGCTATCCCTTACAACGTTCTCAATAGGAGCTAGATCATCCTTAACTATTTCTAATAACTCGTCAAAGGATGCAATCGACATTCTTAAATAGTTAAAAAACTTGGGCTCATGTTTTCTTAGATTCGGGTAAAGTGTTACAAATGAACCGTGAATCAATTTGTCATTTAAAATCGGAGGTACCCAGTATTTTCTTTGCCTTCGTCTTCGTGCTTTATACCTACGGTACAAAATCCAAACACATGCTGCCTCTTCAACTTCCAAAGCTATACTGGCGGCCAACGTGGCGTTAACGCTACTAGTGTACACATTCGGTTTTTCAAACGCTCGTTTTAACACGCGTTGCAACGCTCTCATGTGTACATGGCCTAAACGACAATTACAGATGCCTACTTACGTTCGATTTGAAAATGAATGAATTTATTGACCTCTATCTCCAACTATGGAGCTGGAACTTAGATCATGGTGGCTGGATACGGCGGAGATGATAAACCGATGATTCTTTAGTTGGGTCCAGAAACTGACCATGCGTGTTGTTGTTGTTGCTCGTGCCCCTTGACCGACAGCGACATCAGACCAAGGCCATTATAAGCTGTTGGACTGAGTGATGCGGCTCCGGTTTAAAGTTAGCACAACAAGGGTCGGAGTCCGACTTGGCTAACGGACAGGTCCCGTAATTTTGAACCGTGACAATTGACGAGACCGCTACACTTGACACCGCATCTCTAGAGGTAAAAATTGAGAATTTGGAGAAAATTGCAGCCACGACAGATTTTACGTGCACCGGCCGCCATTAGCGTACACGGTGGTGAATTTTTTCAGCAACGCGCATCGAACCAGAGACGTTCAGACCACTGGCTCGCTGCTTTTGCCAAATGGGCCATCGCGCCCTTCACCAAGCGTTTATCAACTTACCGAAAGTGACTGGTGTCAGAGGTGACAATATCGCTACGGCTTTGTCTTAGATCTTTCAGATAGAACCGCGGCCGGTAAGCATTATATAGGGGAGTGATTCTCAACTTTTTTTGTTTCGTCACGGTACACTTTTAATAATTTAAAAATTTGGCGGCACACTAACTATAAGATAAATTTTAAAGAATTTTACTTGGATAATTGATTGATGTACCTAAAATATATTTTGCAAAAATAGCAAACGAAATAATTTTCACTAAAATACAAAATGAAATTTCATTACAAAGTAAACAAAATGTTTATTTAACTACAAATTACATTTGATGCGAAATTTGAGCTTTTTTTTTAACTTCATTTATATAAGGGCGTAAAAATGATAATACTACTGTCATTTCGTGATCCAGATTTGAACGTCCAGAACTGTAATAGTCATGCGCATTGGTTCAGCCAGTCCCCGCTAGAAAGGTAGAACTGATTGAACTACTGTCTGCGGCACAGTGGTTGTGAACTAAGTGCTGAGGCACAGTGGTTGAGAATCACTGTTATAGGGGCTTAGGACTCCTGGACCGAGGTGCCTGTGTCCTCACTGGTGATATTTTACTGCCACCTGAGGGGACAGAGCAGCGGAAAGAAACCCGGACTGTGTCGGGGAACGAAGACTATAGGGCATCTAGGAAAAAGAGCCAAGTTAGGGGAACGGTGGACCTTTATTTGAGAATATCTTGTCATTGTAATACTGACTGTGTTATTGTAAAAAATATATATATTTCTGTAGATTAATAGTACCAAAATAGTTTTCTTCAAGTAAAAAAATCTTCTATGAAGTTTCTACGAAGTAATTTACAAAGGGTAAGGGTAGTAATAAACTTTAAATCTGTTTTTCTCAAAACAGATTTTTCAAGGTTTTTAGATTTTTAAAACTTATTTAATTACGGATACTTAATTTTTGTTCCAAATTCATGAAATTGATAAGGAAGAATCCTGATACTGTTTAATAATAATAATAATAATAATAATAATAATAATAATAATAATAATAAAAAAAAACTGGGTATGTAGTTTACAATTCGACTTTATTAAGGTAATTAAATTTGATTTTTAGCTTATTAAAAGGCAAAATTTCGAAGAAAAGTGAAATGGAATTCAGAAAAAAAAAATCTCTCAAAATTTAACTATTCAAGGGATTAAATAATTGATACCCAGATTTGTTTGTTATACAGTTTAAAGTGATTAAAATGCAAAATAGGGGAAATATCTCAAAAATTAAGTAGCAAGGGACATTTTAAAATTTTGTTCATACATTTCAAATTTAAAATAAATCTTAAAATTATAATGAGATTGGAAATTTCTTTTAAGGTATTCGTTATATTTATAGTGAAATGTATATACGTGCAAAATTTCGTATCTCTATGGGGAAAAGTAAAAAAAAATAAATTTTAACGTCCACCGTTACGACCACCCGCAAGGCAGGACTGACCACCGCCGGACAGCCGAGGGGATAAGCTAAGAAACCGCGAGCAGAGGAGGTTGAAAAAAGGACCGAGGAGGATAGCCTACGAAGCGAACGACAATGATGAACCTTGCTGCAGCTCCTTGTAAATATATGTGTATAGAGTACTTATAATAAAGTCAGTGTTTGTAATGTTAAAGGCTGAAATTTCTTTAGCCTGCACTGTTTCACTTTCATAGAATGAGAGGAACAGTGAGGCAGACCTCGGAACATTTTACAACTGGCTTGTCATGTACCATGGCCAGAAAATAAGCAGTAGGAGTTCTAAGAAGGTCAATGAAGGAATTTATAGCGCTTTACACCGTGACTGTCGCTGCCGAGCGAGCCACCACGTGCGAATACAGCGCATTATATTTAAATCAACGCACATATTTACGTGAATATTTAGCACGTGCGAAATGAATGAAAGAAATGAATGAAAGAAATGAATGAAATGAAGAGAAATGAATACGCTAGAACGCTTATTCCAAATTGACGAGATGGTAGTTCCGATAGTCGAAGTACACCATTTTCGATTAATCCTTACCATTTAATGTGTGAATGCATGTAACTAAATGCTTTTCTGTTCTAATTAAAATTGTTTGTCTTAACAAGTAATCGCCTCTTTATGAAATTTATACTCAACCCGAAGCAACGTTGGAACGAAGCATATAACAAAGGTAGGTTACTGTTTTATTTTTGGTCTGTTATTTACAGTGACATAGTTTGTTAATCATTATCCTCAGTATATTTATAAATTATTTCCAGAGCACAAGAGAAAAATCCACAGCATCTTTTGAAAAGACTGGATTCGCATCTTATCGCATTCTAGATGAGAGTTTACATATGAATTTAAGAGCCAAACTGGTTATCTTTCTGCTTTTTAGAACCTTTAAACGCGCTTCTAATTTCCTACCGAATTTATATACAGTGGAACCTCGCATAACGAGAATAATTCGTTTTAGAGTCTTACTCGTAATTCGAAATACTCGTTAAGCGAAACAATTTTTTCCATATAAATTAATGTAAGATACGATAATGCGTTCCATGCCAAAAAAGTACTCAAAATATTTTAGATGTAACTTTTATTATTTAAAGAAAATTACTTATACATAAATTCTTAAGGAGCAAAATCATCCATATGTAGTTTATTATTTACGAATTTATGACACATATCTAATTTTTTACTAGAAAGCTATCTAGCGACATTTGTTTTTCTCGGCGCTTCAAAATTTGCTGAAAATGTGCCACCGCATTGTCAATGAATAAATTTATAGCACGCATAGCCACCGTCTTATCAGGGTGATGCTTTGTAAATTACGATGCAACAGTTTCCCATGCTTTCATCATTTCTTTTACTGCGCCAGAAGATTGTTTCTTTGCTGTTTCTTCGTCCTTCTCCACTGACAAACTTTCCTCTACAACTGCTTGCTGTGAAAGACATTGCAATTCTATTAGCTGTTCGATGGACAGCTTTTGGTTGTGCTCTTCCACAAGCTTCTCAATATCATTGTTATCCTCCCGTCCCATGATATTTGCTTCTTGAACCATCCATGACTACCCTTAAATACTTAATTTTCGGCCGTTAATGATCCTGGTGACGTGAAGATCCGAGCGACGAGAAGAGGGGCATTCCTTCCACGTCACTCGTTATGCGAAATGTTGCTCGTTAAGCGAGCCATTTTTTTACGATTTATTTTGCTCGTTATGCGAAATACTCGTTATGCGAGGTGCTCGTTAAGCGAGGTTCCACTGTACTTCAATTTCTGTGCAATAGATCTAGGGCATATGACGTCATAGATTGTACTCCGCAGCCGTAAATCTTTTAATGCTGTAAAAAATTAATTGGGGCTTCGCAGATGCAACCTAAATAATGTTTATATACACGCCTGTTGTTTTACAGAAGGAAAATTAAAATTATCTTCTAAACTACCATTTTGCCTTGAAAATGCTATGTAATAATCGCTATGAAATACCACCTCGTTTACTTACCATAACAGTCGCCTGCATCGGTGTGAATGACATCTACTATTTTAGCATCTCTGTAAGTGATTCTCTGGTCTGGAGGATCTTCGAGAAAGGGCGCAACAGCAGGATCGAGAGCTGTAGAAACGAATTTGAACCATTCCATTTGTTTTTAATTGAAAAGGTAAGCGGTACTGTATCATAGAAACTTTTAATGTATTGGAGGCGATGTTTGATTTTTTAAAAATTTTGTCTTTTTACCCATTTCTTATAATGATATGTGAGTTCAAACTTCGAAAAATGCTTAAAAAATTGACAAAATTGGAAAAAATATTTCAATTGTTTAAAAAATTTAAATATTTTTTCCAAGGAGAAAAACTGGGAGCAAATTTGGCATTTCTGAAAAACATGATAACTGAAAAATAAACAAATATATTATCTATATAAAAAAGCAGAGTGTCTCTATGTATGTATGTATGTAACGTATACAAATCTACATTTCTTGACGAATCTGGTTGAAACTTCGTATACTTATGTTTTGAAGCCTGGAGATAATTCTACGATTAGTTTGGAAGCTTTAAAATAGTTTTAAAGGTATTTTTATTCTAAAAGTACTTCACCGCTTCACTCATCCTGAGAAAACATGGCCGACATATCTCCCGTATGGTGCAGCCATCTGTCGGCAGCGACGGGAATGTAACGGGGAATTGACGAGAACATTTGTATGGTCCTGAAAATGGCCTTTTTTTTCTTTTGTGGGGCCCGAGCATAGCCGGGCTTCGCCCGGCTAGTAATTTTATAAATTGGAGGATGAAGACAATGGCTTTCTCTAGGAGGGAATAGAGTATTCTCAAGATACTATTCTGTTTATCTCAGAAGCTGTAGCAGTTTAAGTACTAAAGTAAAAATTGCTTAAAATTCATAGTCATTTGCTTAAAATCCATAGTCATACTGCTTAAAATTCATAGTCATATTGCTTGAAATTCATAGTCATAGTCAGAAAAATTGCTTAAAATTCATAGTCATTTACAATTCATGCCAATGTAGACAAAAAAAACTAATTAATCTACAATGACGAGCGTAGTCTCTTTCCTTTATGAATATTTGAAGAGCAACTATCCAAAATTTTAAGGCATTTCATGCGTAACTTTTTATTGTTGGATGTTTTGTGTAGAGAGAAATAAGGAAAAAATTCATTTTGACCAATATCTTTTTCCGGTTATAAAATTCTTTCACAACTGTTGTTAAAATTGTTGTTACTCGGCTCTTAGTTAGGATAGAAACATAATTCAAACAAGACAAAAGCTTTGAAATTATTGTCGAAGTGAAAAACCGATTTTTTGACAGAAAATGTCGTTTCAAAGATGTACGGATACCTTAATTAATCGTCTTATCTGCTTATAATGGCAGTTTGGAATATTAGTCTGTTCTCGAACGACTAATACAATCAGCTTGTGTCTAAAATAACGAACTTGTCAATAAACAGTAATGAATAATCATTACGCAAAGGCATCTAAAAGGCTCTGTTTCCAGTTTTTCGTTCACATCTGTAGGACTTATCAAAAGGGAGACCTATTTCCACAAGCATATTTAATTTCGAAAATTTCTGGGAATTAAAAAAAAAACTAGTTGACATAGGAAAAAATGGAAATCTGTGAAACTGAAAGAGAAATAAGTATGTATAAAAAATACCAAATTCCCTAAATAGTTTTTTCCAAAGTTTTGTGTCTGGCAAGCACACAAATATTTCAGTTCATGTTAGGTAAGCAAGCTGAAGGAGTATTTCCTAAAGTATGGAAGAGTATCTGGTTTGGATTATTCCTAGAAAATACAACGGTCGGATTTATGAAATGTTATTTTTTCTGTCAGAATATTGTTCTAATCTTTAAAACATAAAAATTCCTGTTATAGAATATTGTCAATTTGTGTGTTTATCTCATAGTTTCACCTCTTTTAGTCGGTAGTCATAGTTTCATATCTTTCAGTAGGTATAGCTTCACCTATTAAAAGAGGTGAAATTATGACTACCATTTTCTCCTATATTGAATCATCCTAATTGCGTTTAATTGTTAGGTTGATGTAATGTTGTAGAAGGTAATAAGTGCTTTCATACCTAAGTGTAATCTATAAAAGTACGTAATAGAAATAACTCTATATATAATGAAAGCTTTAATTTCTTTTAATTTTGGCTTATATATCTCCCCTTCTTTTATCGGGTGTCTAGTTCTCTTAATTTCTCCTTATTACAATTATTTCCTTTCTTTGATTGTTTTACATTGAGGTTTTGGCATTTATAGTTTCTGTTTTAGTTGTTATGCACTATATTTTTCCTGTTTATCCACATCAAATTTGTCCAGATTATATATTGCTCGTTCAGCAGCTTACTTCATTTCACCCTCTTTATATGTTACACTTTGTTGGTGGCTTGTGCGACCTTTTCACATGCGATTAAAATACGATAAATTTTATAGCGAGGTTGGTGGTTTGTAGTAAGTTGAAAGAAGAACTGGCTCATTTATAGCAATTGTTTATTTGTCAAATGACAATGGTGCGTAAGGATAATACAAAACCAATTACAAAGCGCCTATGGCTACAATATTGGAGGTAAAGCATAAGATAAAACAGGGGAACATGAGATATGTACACATCAAAACACCCTTGTAGACGATATCAAAAGTTAAATATGACAGAAACTCGAGGAAAATGCGATGTTTACATTACAAAACCTCTTTGTACACACTATTTGACCGTGCCGTTTCGACCTATCCAGGGAAAGAACTTTAGGGCCAAAAGTCAATTTTTCCCTTCGGTTTTTAAACAAACAATACAATGGGTCATTCTGAATTAACAATTCGTCAAAAGCAGAGAACTTAATCTTTAAAATGGTACCTCATTTATCGATTTTGGTGAAGTATGAAGGGATAGAAAGGGATCTTCAGAAAAAATCACATTCTAGAAATAATATATATGGTTTTTTCACGCAAAAGAATAATGTACTCCTACGCGGATATTGCCAATAAAGAAACTCATTAATGAAATCACAGAATGATAACAAAAGCGAACTATTTTTAAATTTAAACGTTCAGTGCGATTGATAATGGCAAAATAAAAAAAGTTTGCAAGCGCGCCATCTAGGGGAAGAAAAATTATTTATATTGTTTATACTTCGACTTTCAAACAAACAATGAGATGTGTAATTCTAAACTAACAATTCATACGAAGCGGAGATCTTAATCTTTAAAATGGTACCTCATTTATCGATTTTTGTTAAGTATGAAGGGAGAAAAAGTATTAAACAAAAATCCCCTTTAAGAAATAATATATATAGATACTCTACCAATAAAAAGAGAAATTTGGATGTCTCTAAAATATACATTATCTGTTACGAAATCTATATATTTTCAACTATTTTTATTGAACCGATCACTCATCAGGAAGTTTATATTACCCTGTATATACTATATTAATACCTGTTATTCTCCTGATACGGCCATTGACTTTTCTTCCGGCAAATCCGCTCGCAATTGCACCAAAACTGTGTCCAATAACATGGAATTTCTCGGGACCGACTCCTGTTTGTTCCTTTAAATGAAAAGGAGGATTAAGTCAAATATAAATTGTCGTGAAAATTTTTTCTCTCTGAACTCCTCAACACATAATTTTTGCCAGTGTAAACATAAAACAGTAATTGTTTGCTTTGACTCAAATTCATTAAACAAATTGCAATGGTAGCTCAAGAATAAAGTTCATAATAACATAAAGTAGATTCCTTTATATACATTATCAGGTTACGAGTCTTACAATTCAAGAGCATGATATGCCTAATCGTTGGAATGATCAGTAAATATACTCGAATGACAGTAGGCATCAGTATCGATTCCCGAATAAGTTAATAACTTAAGGCGAAAAAAAGACTGATATTTCATTCATAATAATTATACCTATCATCAGTAAGATTCATAACTCGTATTAATTGATAGTTCTGCAAGAAGTTTTAGCATCCCAAAATTATTTTTTTGGCTTCGAACAAAATTTGTAATGTTATATAAGTTTTATTTCAGTTTTGTTGGTTAAAACAAACTTGTTTTTAAATGTTGTACGTCTGAGTAATATTTTCGAAATATTTGACTTGTAGTCCCTGTTTATCTTTATCTTGCCATATTAACTGTGAACTCGCCTATTGTTCCGAGTGGTCGGGGTAAAGTCCGCCAGTAGCGAGTTTATATATATATATATATATATATACAGGTGGTTATCAAAATAATGGAAACACGTATCATTATTTGTGATGTTTTTGAATGTGCTTCGTATTCCTTAAAAAAACAAGTCTGGTAACCGGTATTTTTTTATACAATATAGTGCATGTATTATTCTACTGTCAGGTAGCAGTAATGAAGATAAGGACATTGTGCTTTAGGGGGGGAACAAAGTAAAATGTCAAATCTTACAGACCTTGAAAAGAGCAAATTGTTGGAGCACGTTTAAATTGGAGTATCTATTACTGCAACCCCCAGGCTAATGGGTGTTTTTCGAGCTATGATATCGAAAGTCATGATAGCATACAGAGTGCAGGGAAAAACATCCTTTACCAAACGGAATAGTGGACGAAAATGAGAGCTGAGTGAAAGAGACGGACGAGGTATTGAAGCGGATTGTCACACGAAGAAAGAAAACAACTGCAAACAAAATGACCAAAGAGCTCAATTGGCATCTGCATGTTCTGGTATCAACCATTAGGGTAGAAAGGAACTTCACAAACAAAGCATTTACGGAAGAGTAATTATTCCCAAGCCACTTGTAATAGATGACAATACAAAATATTGTCCACAATGGTGCCACGAGCGCAAATCCTGGTAGAGTAATATGTCGAAAAACGGCATTAGATCCGATGAATCATTGTTCACACTGTTCCTCGCAACAGGAAGTGAGTATGTCTGGAGAACACCTACACAAGCGTAAGATTCTGGCTGTCTCATCTCAACTGTCAGTAATGGAGGTAGATCTATCAGGGTTTGGGATGGCATCTCATGGTTTTCTTCAGGCCCTATTGTAACCCTAAAAGGGCTGATTGAATAAGAAGGACTACGTCGAAATTTTAGCACACTAGTCCATCCTATGGTGCAAATATTGTTTCTTGCAGGAGATGGCGTTCTCCGGTATTATAATACCCCTATACATACAGCTAAATCTATAAAGCATTGGTTTGAAGAGCATGAAAAAGAAGTCAAATATCTTATCTTGCCCTGTACAGTCCCCCCGACTATAAATCATCCAACCACTGTGATCTGTATAAGCGGATGGATAAAGCTACCGATATCCACCAAATAATCTGCACAGGAACTTTCATGATTTTTCCCTGAAGATTGGTATAATATACTCTTATCCACTATTTATGACTTGTATTTCAAATCGAAGGGGAATCAGGTGATATTACATACAAAGGTGGTCCTACCCCGTATTAATAAAGGTTTCCATGATGTTTCTCAGTGTTTCGATTATTTCGATAACCACCTGTATATATATATATATATATATATATATATATATAGTGATTTTTTTTTTAAACTGACACTACTCAGAGCCATCTTTAGCACGATCTACCATTCGGAATTCCACCAAAATTGATAAAGGGACTAAGGACGCCATGGGAAAGAATTTCTGGGGAAAAAAAATTATTTCCAAAAGTCGCCGATAGGGGAAGATATGGCGCTGTTCTTGTCTGCGCAGCCGAGAATTTGCATAAAAGGCAAGTAAAACATCAAAATACAAATTCACGGCTATGTAGTTGACAGCAGCGCCAGTGTTTCAGGCTATAAAGATAAAGGATGAATATCTAAAAAGTTGTAAGCATAGAAATGAATAAAAAAATTTCATTGCAACACCACTTTATGCAGCAAATTCACTTTTCCCTCCTTCAATGTGACCACAGTCCTGGTGGACGACACATTGCATCCTGAACAGTATGTTCTTAACTGCCAAACGTAACATGTTACCAGGAATGTTCATCAAAGTCCGGGATATGTTGTCCTTTAGGGCCACAAAGTTCGAGATTCCACCAAGATACACCTTAGACATTAAATAACCCCACAGGAAATTGTCACATGGGTTAGGTCCGGGAAGCGAGGAGGCCATGCAAGTGGAAAAAAGCGAATAATGACCCTTTCTACTGTAAAGTGAAGGCGCAACAGAATCCGTACTTTATAGTCCAAAATACTGGCTCTGCTGTCGACTATGTAGTCATGAATTTGCATTTTAATGTTTATCTTGCCTTTTTTGCAAATTCTCGGTTGTACCGACAAGAACAGCGCTATATCTTCCCCTATCGGCGACTTTTGGAACTAATTATTTTTTTCTAGGAAACTCTTTCCCATGAGGAATTCCGGCTGATACATCGCGCTACAGATGGCTCTGAGTAGTGTCAGTTTAAAAAAAATCACCCCATATATATATATATATATATATATATATATATTCCTGTTTATTTTACTTCTCGACGTCAGGAAAAATATCTTAATAGTAATTCTAAATCATGAAATTGTTTACTAACATAATTAATTAAAGATTAGGCGCTGCAAAGCTGATAGAAACTAACGAAGTAAAAATATTGCGTACGTTCAAAAGATACATGCCATAATATTATTAACGACGAAACCAACTTGCTCACCGACGATTTTGCAGTTGGCACTGGCTAGTAGATGATCAGGAGTATTGCCCCAAGTCCAATCTACAAGGATAACATTGTATTTTCCTCTAATGAAGAGTTGTTCTTTCATCTCCTGAAGTGGAAAATGGAAAATAAAATAAATCAGTGACCCAGAAAACAGCTTAGCACTACTGAAACCATGATTATTTTAAAACCTGAAATGTAGTTCTGTTCCTTGTTTAGTGAGTCATTAATAGTCCCCATAAAGAATTTAATTCAAAAATAGCCATGCATATTTTTCAAAAGGCATTTAAAGCAATGCCGTACAATCTTGCATCTTACAGAAAAGTGTAAAACCTTTTAGTAATTGTTTTCTCTCTTGCACCAATTTTTGATACTCTTTTACGATGTCTTCAAATTTAATGACTTTACAAGGAAAAGGTATTAAAATTGTCTAGGTGGGGTTGCTCCTATCTCGAAGTCAGGAGAACGTGGTTCAACTCCATACCGGGAGACCGTTGTTAGACTGACACTTGAAAGTTGCAAATAACGATTACGCAAACAAGATATAAAACTTTATGATGAAAGTATGATTATCATCGGCAAAAAGTAATAAATTACCAAATTGAATGTGTAAGGTAAATCTCGTCTTTTTGTTGGTTCTTTGAAGCTAACGAACATGACGGTAATGTATTTTATGTACACTTTTGAGAGGGCCGAGGTGAGGAGGCGCTCTTTCGATACACTTGTCTTAGCTGATGGTAGTTAATACCGTTATTGCATGTAATATCAAAGAAACATATTGAAGCAACAAGCAACTCTGTTTACAAGCCTGTCAAGCATATATTTTTTGTTTAAGACCATTTGCAATTTTTCTTACGTAAATCTTTTAAAAATCATCATTGAGCTATAAGATCTGCATCGAAACAGTCTGTTTTGTTTAGATTTGTAATTCGAAAGTTTGAAACGTGTTTCGGTGGGTTCATAATTGTGTTATGTTTCGGTATCTGTATATAACGTATCATAATATCAGATCATATTACAGTACGATGTCTCAAGCCTTTTTTTAAAACTTATCATCATCATTCCCACCGATCATTTTGTTTTTCCATTAATTCATAACGTTGTTTGAACCATGTTGCGTTTATATTATTCAACGAGGATCATTTTCAAAACATTATTTGAATATTTAATCACACCTTTCATGTTTATACGAAAATCTGTAACTAAATGAATAATACATCTTTCGTATCAGATCATTAAAATTTAATACGCTATGTTCACTTGATCGATGACGATACGCGTGTTAGAGAGTCTAGCTACAGTTACGTTCTAGCGATGGCTACGTGAACACACCCTTAAAAAAATCTGAAACAGTTAACTGCTGTCAGATTTGAGCAAGGTACACATCACCTGATCTTCGTAGGAATCTCCCTTCCATTAGCATGAAAGAATAGACTCTCATTGAAAGTCTAAAACAGCAAACATCCTTTGGGATGGTGCAACGGATGCGACACGCGATCTTTGTAGGAGAGTATACACATTTATTGAAAGTCTATTAAAAAGGAATACCACCCTGTCAATAATAGGAAAGCATTCAGCTGTTTAATACCTACCCTCATCCAGGCTGTACGACATACACCGTCTAACCAACCATGTATAAAGATCTCTGTATCAGCATTTGGGTCGTAAGTACTGCCGGGTGGTAATTTGCCGCCACAGAGGTGTAGTGGTTCCGCTCTATCTGGTCTTCTTGGTGTGAAGAGATATACCAAAGTGGTCGGTTCGTTGCTTCCAAGCTTCGGACTTTGAGGTACATAGCTCTCCGCCAACGTTTTGTTGCACTTACATGTTCTTCTGACTTTGAAACAAGGCCCCCCTTGCTTGAAAAGCCCTTCAAAGGGGTCGTAAGCTTTGAAATAAGAAAGATCATTCAGAGTAACTGTCATTTTAGTATGATAAGAAAAGAAGCTTCATAGCATAACACACAAAATAGCATTTTAAACGTTTTACACAAGATGAAATTAATTATCTTCAAGTTTAGGAAGTGTTAAAAAAAAGCGTTTTTAACTGGTGTGATGACAGAGGTTCCTCAACCGTCTGACTGTTCGCAGACGAGGTTAAGGTTTTTCAGGGGATAATTTCGGCCCAGAATTTACACCTGAGGGACGATGGTGTTCGAGCTTACCTGGTGAATAGATACATGAATTCTAAGAAATCACTCGAGTGGACAGTCCGGCTTGATTCACCGAGTCTCAATCCAATTGAACATTGGTGAGAAGTCCCTAGATGTTGTGTTCTCTACCCCTTTCGCAGGAGATAAAATCTGCATTCTCAGAATAGATGGTGTCAGTTCCACAGACGTTGATTCCCTGTCTAATTATTTCCATGAGCAGATGATGCAATGTCTCCAATCAATTTGGAATGAAAATGTACTACACTAATCTATCTAAAAAAGGTAATTGAGATACCATGGTCTGACCTTTTTGTTGTTTAAATATGATTTTTTGTAGGATTATGTAGCACATAAATAGCGTAATATGCTGCTATTAAAGTTCATACAAAATTTCAGAATATTTTTTGTCGTACGTGACAAGTAATACGCATTTTTAAAAAACATTATTCTTTAATATCTCCCACCAGTGTATCTTGGCGAAGCACAAAAGCATTTTCTTCGGTGCTAGCTTTTAGTTATAAGAGCTTTATCAAAAACTCAATGGATGTCTTTAAATAAAATCTAGAATAATGGTTACATGTCATCCCAGTTCATGGATTTAAGGGCAGTTCATGTATGTTAATAATTGTCTGTTAATACCATACTGTCATATCCTGCTTCATTACAAGAGAAGAGAGGATGTTTGGGATTAAAGGTCAGCAGAAAAAAGAAATTTTATGATCCAATAATGTGACTAGAATTTCCAAAGTTAACTGATATTTTTCAATATTATGTAGTTAAAAGATTCAAAACCTTGAAATAAAACCCAGAACTCACTGTGAAAGCCATCATGGCTGACTATGTAAGAATATTGACTGCATGGCTGGCAATGTAGCTTCTTTTTTGGTCTAGATCAGATTTTCCCAAAGTGTGTTTTTCGCAACCCTGCGGTTCCGCCGAAAAATATAGGGTTCCGCGAAACAGTCAGACGGCCAAGCCATATTTTATTTACCCTCATAGTTTTGTTTTTATGAAGAATTTTTTAATGATTTTTTTTTTCATTCATTAAAATATACTTATTAAAACAATATTTGAAAATGTTCTGAGGGTTCCGCTATCAAAAAAGTTTATGGAAATACTGGTCTAGATGGAACTATTTTCTCAGGCACAAAACTAGAGATGAGTTGGTAGTATTAAGAGACTGTGTCATACTAGAATCTAATATTTTCCACAGTTTTAGAAAGTTTAGAAGTAGAATTATTAGTAAAAAGTGTTAGAACTCCGAAATAATGTAAAGTATTCCAAAGGAACGATCTGAATAACAACGTGGTTGGGCACTTTTTTTAACTGAATTCATGAGAGTTTGTGCATCATACGGTTTTAGAATAAGACATGGAATATTTTTCCTGATAATGAAGGGACTCTAAATGAACTATCTTAGGCAATTCTTTGGACATTTAGAACTCCGTGGAGATATAATTGAACAGGACTTGAACTGGACGCGTAGAAAATCGATAACAACTTCATGCGAGTGAGTTATAACCCAAAATATAAAACATCAAGACGAAAACATTGACGTAAGATATAACAAAGCAATCTGAATGACCTAAAGGATTTAATACTTTGTAAAGCCTATTTTTAAACTTAAGAGCAAAGTTCGAAAAGATTTCAACACCTTGAAGATGAGTATAAACTTGAAAACTTTAAAAAATATAACATAGACTGATTTTCAGAAAGGAATTCACTCTTTTTTTTCAATTTTTTAGGAAGAATGTTAGATTAGAGGTCCGGAGGTACTAAAAATATGGCATAAAAAAGCTATTGTACAGAAAGGAATGTAGCAAGTGTAACAACTCACCCAAAATGGGACTCAGAAAGTATGAAATTGCACATGAGTATGAACTCGAAAAATTAAAAAATATAACATAATTGATTTACCGATAGGAATTCACTCTTTTGAAAGTTTGTATTATATTTTTTAAGAAGAAAGTTAGATCAGAGGTCCGAACTCGATGTAATAAAAATATGGCATAAAAAAGCTATTGTACAGAAAGGAATGCAGCAAGCGTAACAACTTACCCAAAATAGGACTCAAAAAAGCATGACCTTGCAAATGAGTATGAACTCGAAAAATTAAAAAATATAACATAACTGATTTACCGAAAGGAATTCACTCTTTTGAAAGACTGTTTTTAAAAATTTTTTTAGAAGAAAGTAAAATGAGAGGTCCGAACTCGAGGTACTAAAAATATGGCATAAAAAAGCTATTTTACAGCAAGGAATGCAGCAAGCTTAACAACTTACCCAAAATAGTACTCAAAAAGTATGACATGCAACCGAACAGGATCAACGTTATCATGGTGAATAGTCTATTTTTATCTGTCGGCTGCCATAAAAAGTCAGATTTATTTTCCTTCATCAGGATATTGGATTGATCAGCTGCACGGCTTTCACAGGTGAACGTTCTTGTATAAATAAATTAGGTAGAAAAAATATGTTTTTACAAGAAAAGTTTTGTTTCCTAGTATCATTTATTGTCTGGAAATGAAACTTAGCTGAACAAAACTGATATTTCACTATTTACAAATATTATGAAAGAAAAATAGAGGGGTCGTCGGGAAAACAGTGACATCAAACCAATACGTCATATCAATGCCAGTTTTCCGAGGGGAATAGAGTATTTAAAAAATAATTTTATCATTATGAAAAAGATTCATGAATTCTGACTAAAGGAAAGATATCATTATGAAAAAGATTTAATGGTTTGTAAAATTACCATACTTTTTTTTTAATGGCTTGTGACCATGTTGTATTCTTGTCATCTTTCCTAATTTTCAAAAAGAACAGTTTTAAGATAAAATTCATAAGAATTTTTCTGTCTTCTTTCGTTTTGAACCACTAAAGTATATTTATTCTCCCATCGGATTAACATCAGGAGTATTCCGTCTACGGAAAACATTTACCTTACGAAAATTTTCCTTACGAAACTGCAACTCGCCTTCAAAAATGTTGATATGCAATTAAATGCCAAAGTGTTTTTGACTTTGTCAAAAACACTTTGTAGAAAAAGTGAACACTTTGTAGAAAAAGTGTACACTTTGTAGACACTTAGCCACCAGATGGTGCTAAGTGTCTGTATTTGTCCTCTTTGTATGTAAATGTATTTTTCTGTAAATAAATTGTTCGTTGGAATGTAGTCCTTGAACGAGTCGTTACAACATTTGGTAGCAGAGGTTCGTGGTTGATTTCTCCTCGGCGAAGAGCGAGACGCATCGACATCCGGTCGCCGATGAATTAAAAATGCAGCTGTTCCTAAAGCGAAAGTTAAAAGATAGCAAAAGAAGAAAATGGATAAAAAATATGCAAAGCATTCCGTTGTTGAATAGTAGCAATTATTTACTCTGGTCTATGAAAATCAAGTCGATTTTAACATTAAAGAGATTAATAGATGTTATCTATGAAGATAGGCCAAAGGATTTAAAAGCACAAGAAGATTGTAATTTAAAAAATGCTGACGCAGTAGCCTATATTTTGCTATCACTTTCAAATAAACAGAGCCTCCAATTTGCGAAAGAAACCAGTGGCAAAAATTTATGGCAAAAAATAAAGAGGGTTTTCACAGGAAAAAATGAAGACCGGAAGATAGATGCTGGAAATGAGCTAAAGAATATAGAAGTGCAAGAAAATGAAAACGTATATGACTACATAGCTAGGGCAAGGAGACTTTCTATGAAGTGTAGCGCACTTGGGTTAAACATTTCCGAACGTGAGCTTGTTTACTACACTGTTCGAGGACTTAAAAATAAATTCGGGAAAATAAGAGAAATATTGAAAACGCAAAGAGAAAAAGAAATAGATGAAATACTGGAAATTTTGCGTGAAGAAGAAAACACCCTTTTAAAACAGAACTCAAATTCCACATCGAGAAAAGGAGAAGATTTCCATGTTAAAAACAGCAATAGAAACGTAAAACTTTGCTGGATGTTCAATAAATCCAATCACATAGCCAGAAATTGTTTTTTCAGGAACAAAACGGGAAACAGGAGTGGAAATGCTCCGGACAACGTGATAAGAACATTACCTAACGACAAAACTAAAAGCAAGCAAAAAATGAGATACGCGAACGCCGCATTTGAAAACGAAATGCAGAACTTTGCCCTTATGATAGACCCAGAACATTCCGACTCTACTTGTGAGGACATCTGGATATTAAATTCCGGAAGCAGCTCCCATATGTGTAAGGACCTTAAATTTTTTGAAAAATTTAATTCCGATGAAGGTCATATAAATTTAGCAGGTAAGAATTCTGTTTTAAAATCTATTGGCGAAGGAATTGTTAAAGCTAAGACCTTTGTAAATAATATTGAAAATACACTAATTATTGATAATGTGATTTATGCACCTGATTTAAGATGTAATTTATTATCTATGACTAAATTAATGGAAAGAGGTTATAGTATTCAATCATATGATAATTATGTTTTGGTATTAAGCAAAACTGGTCAAATTGTTTTAAAAGCTGAGAAAGTAAATAATCGCTTAGAAATTATAATGAAACCTTGTATTAATAATATTTCATCTGAATTATTAGAGTGTAACTTTGTTAAAAATGTAGAAAATTATGAATTATGGCATAAAAAACTTTGTCACTTGAATCCTCAATATATATCTGAAATGAAAGATATAATTGATATAAATGTTAAAGAATCTGAAATTTTAAATTGTCAATCATGTATATATCAGTAAATTAACTCGTAAAAAACATTGCAAAATTAATATTGATCAAAGTAGTTCTGTTTTGGAATTACGTAATTCATGCTGACTTAGCTGGTTATATAAATATTGATTCATTGGGTGATTCTAAATATTTTTTAGTGCTTGTAGATGATTATTCTGGTATGTATTTTTCTTATTTTATGAAACATAAGTATGAAGTATTTGTTGTGTTTACTAATTTTAAAGAAAGGTATGAAAACCTAACAAACCGAAAAATCAAACGCTTAAGAACAGATAATGAATTACAATTTGCGAATAATAAAATGACAAAATTCTTACTGAAATTCGTCATATCTCATGAAAAAACTGTACCATACAATCCAGAATCTAACGAAAAAACGGAAAGGGCTATAGGAGTTTTAGTAGAACGCGAGAGAACCTTATTATATTAGAGTAAACGACACCAAAAATTTTGAGCGGAAGCCATATCCTGCAGTACTCATGTATCAAATATTACAACGCGCAAATATAAAAATAAACTTCCGATGGAAATATGGACACGTAAAGAACAAAAAACAAGTTACTTACAAATTTTTGGCTGTGTAGCTTATTATCATATTCCTAAACAATTTCGCAAAAAGTTTGATGTTCCAAGGAAACACGGAATTTTTGTCGGTTATTCCAGAGATAGAATCGCATATAGGATTTATGACATCACAAAAAACACAGTGATTGAGGAACGATCAGTTAAATTTGACAAAAAATTAAAAGGCACCGAATTCATAACGAAAAATTCGGATTCCTATCTATGGAATGTTGAAAATTTGAGTCAGTTCAATTTTTCAAATTTACATGCAGAAACAGAGATTTACCTGCCTGAAGATAATCAAAGTTAAATTAATGACAGAAAATCATTACAAAATGAAACCGCAAACGATCAAAGAGTGGAAAACTCAAATCATGAGTTATCACCTAAATTAAGGCGTTTCGAATGCATAAAAAATAAGTCAACGGCGAATTTGGCCCTGAGTAACTCTACTCAGGAGGAAAATAATTCAATCCCTGAAAATTATGAGCAAGCAATGAATACAGAGGCTGTTCACACAATTTTTAGACGATGTATATTGTATTCACAAAACTAAATTACATAAAATTCTTGTGTTTTAAATGTTCTATTTGACATCCCTTATTCTGAACTATCTTTCGACACCGCAATTTCCAGGATAATAATGCCTTTTGAAGTGTCAGAAGAGGTATTCTATCCCATTCCTCCTGAACAGCTTTCCAGAGTCCTGTAAGGATTTTGGGACGACGTTTGGATAATGCAGATTTTAAAAGTCCTAAAGCACAAAAATCCATAGGTGATACATCGGGAGATTTAGTAGGGATATCAGTGAAGGGTATGGCCTTGATACCAGTTTTTTGTTCCGTTTCTTTTAGGAAATTTATAGTGGATTTTGATGTGTGACTGCTAGCTTTGTCCTGATGGAATCTCACAGATTGATGGCACTGTGGGTAAAGCGATGGTATTTCATTCAGAAAAATTGGCGATAAAATATGTTCCTGATAGTATTTGGAGTTAATCTTGACATTTTTTCCACTCTCTTTATTTTTAACTTGCCATTATAAGAAAAACCAGCAACAATCATGAATCACTTAGAAAAACTTTCTTTCGATTCTTTGAACCATGTACTTAAATTTTTTTCTCCCCTTTTATGATAATAAATGGCACTTTTTTGTTGCAATCATTTAAATACACCCATGATTCATCTATTGTGACAATTGTTTTCCATTTTTCTTTGGATAAGTGTTTCTCATATAGAATTCTGCAGCGTGTACTGCGTTCAGCGATATGATTTAGAAGAAGACGATGCACATTGCGTTTTTTCGCTTTCTTAAGATTTAAATCAACGTTTATCATTTTGTTTACAGTGGACACCGAGCATTTTAATGATTTTGCAACTGTCCTTTGACTAGGGGGATTTTGTTTTAACATTAAACAACGTACCTTTGCAATAGTCGAAGATGCCCGTTTTTTCCTTGGATACTTGTTTGGAATTTTTGTCCCACTTGAGGCTCCAATTTGACGTTTTTTTCCTTTCTTGTTGACGATATTACCTATCGATGCTTTAGATATCACAAAACCATGACTCTCACATCGTTTTTGGATAACGGAGTATGCTCTTCGGAAAGAGCATAAATGTAGCCTTCGAACCACTGCTTTGTTAAAAACGCCATTTTGAATAAAAACAAAACTTTCAAGCCGCGGACTATAATTTTGACTTTTAAAAACATAGTACAATTGCAATTATTTCTTTTGCAGCAAACGAATTTTTATTACCGCTTACCAAAATCGTCTAAAAAATGTGCGAACAGCCTCTGTAGCATTAAACATAATCAGTGGAAAATCGCGATGCAAAAAGAATTAGAGTCAATGAATAAGCATGATGTTTTTGAAATAAAAGACCTAAAAATGTAAAAATAATCTAAAGTAAATGGATTTATTCAGTTAAAACAATTAATGATGATGAAATTTATAAAGCAAGACTCGTAGCGGCAGGTTTTAATTTAATTAAAATAAAATGTTGTGAATTTTGAATCTTTTAGATTATTGATATCATAAGCTGCAAAATTAAATTTATCTGTAAGATTTTTTGATGTCAAGACAGCTTACTTGTATGGTGATATTGAAAAAACTGTTTGCATGGAAATCCCTCCAGGTTATGAAGAACAATTTGCTAAGAATAATGTATGTAAATTAAAGCGTAGCTTATATGGTTTACCACAATCTGGTAGAAATTGGCATATTAAACTTAAAAACGAACTGAAAAGGATTGGCCTCAACCGGCTTGCATCTGACAATTGTGTTTTTATTATAAGTAATAAAACTGTCTTTTTCGCAATTTGTATTTAAGTAGATGATTTGGCAATGTTTTCAAATAATTCTAAATTATGTGAGGAGATAATACTTAAGCTTAGAGAAACTATTAAATTAAATGAAACTACAGAAAACTCCAAATTTTTCGGCATAGAAGTTCTACAAAATGAAAATGGTATTGGTTTATCACAAACTCATTATATTGAATCTCTGATAAATAAATATGGATTGGAAAACTGTAAGAAAGCTAATACACCAACAACTAAAGGTGAGGATAGATGTTTTAATCCCACGGATGATTTAGTCAATCAGACTGAGTATCAGAAAATTATAAGTGAGATTTTATATTTGGCTAATAGAACTCACCCAGATCTCGCTTTTGTCACTAGCTATTTATCACAATTTAATAAAAGACCTGAAAAAGGGTATTATACATTAGCTAAAAGAGTTTTGAAGTACTTAAATGCAACAAAAAATAAAGTTTTGTTTTGTGACAGAGAAAATGGACTTTTAAATTGTTGTGCAGATGCAAGCTGGGGAAATGGTGAGGGAGGCAAATCGTTTTCAGGTTGTGTTATAATGATTGGTAATTCACTTCTGACGTGGAAAAGTAGGAAACAAAAATGTGTTGGACTATCCACATGTGAAGCAGAACTGCTAGGTATCGCCGATGTTGCAAGAGAATTAACTTGGACTCTAAACATGTCAACTGAATTAAAATGGGAAAATTTTCTTAGGAGACCTGTAGTCTTATATAGTGATAGTCAATCAGCCATCGATTGGTTAAATAGTGGTAAGTCATCAAATAAAACTAGACATGTGAATCTGAAATTCCGTTTTGTTAAAGCTCTGATTGAAAATAATACTATAAAGACTAAATATATAAATACTAACGAGATGATTTCTGATTTTTCAACCAAGGCTGTTTTAACTAACCCCTTTTCGCAGGGGGAGGGTGTTGATATGTATTTAAGTGCTACAAAGTGTTTTTGACTTTTCACACCAGATGGTGCTAAGTGTCTGTATTTGTCCTTTATGTATGTAAATGCATTTTTCTGTAAATAAAATATTAGTTGAATGTAGTCCTTGAACGAGTCGTTACAACAAAAAAATCCTATATTTTCTTATATTCAAAATTCTTTTAATTCGAGATAAATTGCCAGTACCACTCGTGCCCAGGCAATGCTTCATCTTCCTCTGTTAGAATCACATTTTGAGCCAGTAGAGAAACCACCGGTCAGGGGAGGGGCGTGTCAAATCCCTCTTATTTATACAAGGTGCGCCCATAAAGTAACCGGACAAATTAAAAGATGAAAGAATAATCGCCTGGCTAGAAAGAGTGACATCTCAACTCTTGTTAAAGCCAGTTTAAACTGGTTATTCAGTCATTTGGATATCAAAACGCAGTAGTAAATTTCATTCATTGAGAAGGCATTGTACAAAAATATTTGCTTCGGAATGAAAAAACGTTGTAACACTAAATTTTGTTACAAATTAGGTAAATCTGCTACCGAAACTTTAGAGGTGATTCGAACAGTATATAGTGATGCATCGTTATCTTGAACACAAGTGTATGAGTGGTACAACCTCTTTAAATGTGGGCGAGAAAGCATTGAAGATGAACCAAAGACAGGGCGCCCTTCACCTTCAAAGAATGAAGAAAACGTGGAGAAAATTCGTTCTTTGTTAAAAGCTAATAGACGTAACAACTCAGCAACTTTCAGACATGCTTAGGATAAGCAAAAAAAGCTGTAGATTAATTTTAATTGAAAATCTGAAAGTGAAAAAAGTTTGTGCTCGATTTATGCCTAGGATTTTGACAGAACAGCAAAAAGAAGACAGAAAAGCTTGCTGTGAAGATTTGCTAACTACCGCGCAACAGGACAACAATTTCTTAAAGTGTATTATAGCAGGAGATGAGACCTGGTGTCTACAATACGACCCTCAAACAAAATGACAAACTGCACAGTGGAAAGGACCGTTTTCTCCCACACACAAAAAAACGAACGGATGTCAAAATCAAAGACTAAGGTGATTCTGATTGCATTTTTTTTATTACAAAAGACTTACTCCCCACGAATTTTCCCCTCAAAATCAAACAATTAATCAGCATTAAGGAGGAGCTTTTTCGATTAAAAAATAGGATAAGGCGAGTAAGGAAGGAACTGTTTGATTCTGGACAATGGTTTCTTTTACACGATAATGCTAGGCCCCATACTGCAATATCTATACAAAAATATCTTGCTAAGCATTCAATTTACAGGGATAAATCACCCACCATATCCTTCCGACTTATCGCCAGCTGATTTTTCCTTTTACTGAAGCTTAAGGTGGCCATGAAAGGACAGAGATTTGAAAACGTCTCGGATATTAAATCAAATGTTACGCGTATTTTGTGAACGGTTAGTTCCAACGCCTATAAATAGCGTTTCGATGACTTGAAGAAACGTTGGAAAAATTGTATAGACTCCTTTGGCGATTATTTTGAAGGAGATAAATTTATTTGAAGGTGAGTAATATTTTTCTTATTTATAAAAATTGCCCGGTTACTTTATGGGAGCACCTTGTATATATATATATATATATATATATATATATATATATATATATATATATATATATATATATATATATATATATATATATATATATATATATATTGTATATATATATATATATATATGTATATAGTTGTGGCAGACGCCGCGTCGCCATCGGACAATTAGGAAGCCGTCTTCTGTAAGAAATCCCCTCCTTGCAGACAAAGCCTGTCCCGAGGATAATCACCTAGCCTTTTAGCGGAAGACGCGGAATGGTCTGAAGACGGTCTACAAAAGGAGTTCAAAGGGAGCTCGCTTCAACCACCCAGAGATTTGTGAGGATATATAGTCGCCACCTTGATGTAAATGGGGGCAGTTGACTTCGTTTTACAGGTGTGAAGAACCCCGCGTCGTCGAACGCGTGCCAGAGAGGAGAGCCTGCCGTGTTCCATTATGATATCCTGAACCCCGCAAATAGCCTCAGATAGTGCTTATTTTTTTGTAATTATTGTATAAAGCCTATATTTAATCGGGATGCAAATAAAGCATTTTGTAAATATTAAAGGCTGTCAGTCTTAGTTTTAGGCGAAGTCCTTACAGACTGTTATTAAATGGTGTCAGAAGAGTCATAGGATATCAGTGATGAACGAAAGGATTACAGGTAGGCCGATTCTTTTTATCAGATTCTGGCTTTGATTTAAAAACTAAATAATGGTTTTATATAAATGCAATAAGTAAAATTATTTTATTGTGTTTTTTTTAAATGGTATATGTACAAGTTAACCGTTTAGAGTTCGTATTAAGAACTGATATTTTAGAAATTTTGATGAATTAAATCAATTTCTGTGTTTTTTTTTAAATGGTATATGTATAAGTAGCCATTTAGAGTTCGTATTAAGAACTGATATTTATTTTAGAAATTTTGATGAATTAAATCAATTTCTGTGTTTTTTTTTTAAATGGTATATGTATAAGTAGCCATTTAGAGTTCGTATTAAGAACTGATATTTTATATTAGAAATTTGGATGATTTAAATCAATTTCTGTGTTTTAATGGTGTATGAGTTAACCATTTGAAGTTCTAAGTAGGAACTATTGTTTTAGGAATTGTGATAAGTAAAACCAATTTCTGTGTGTTTTATGGTATATGAATGAGTAACCAGTTAGTGTTCAAGTAAAGAACCAATTTTGTTTGTTAGGAATTGCAATAAGTTTAGCCAATTTCTGTGTTTTGTTAATTGCAAATACTGTATGTTTTTCTCTATTTTTAAAGAAAGTGAATTTTTTTTTTGCTTTTGATAATAACAGTGTTTATTTAGTATTTTTTTTTCTTTTAATAGTAACAGATATATTTAAGTTTCTTATGCTTTGATATTAACAGTGATAATTTAGTATTTGTGTATTACTGTGTGGGAAATCTATATAGAGTGTTGATTAATTTGAGAATTTTGTTTATGTGTATTCTGTATAAGAGTTCGGTATTTTGATTTGATAGGTATTGAGTAAATTGTGAATGTTTATATTGTGCGGTGCTAGTTTGGTGTTCATAAGGGCTAAAATTATAGTTCGGTCTAAAATTGATCAGTTTTGAACTTGTTAGTTCCGGTTAGGACACATACCGTCGGAAGGTATAGCTAGTAGCTGAGGGATAATTTTATTGTTTATCATAAAATTAGTAACCCTAAAGTTAGAAAAATGTCCTTTTTAACTAAGGGTAAGAAAGGGGACCTTTTAGAACTTTTAGAAGAGTTAGGAGGACAAGCTGACGATACGCTTAGGGTCTTCGAAATTAAGAAGATCGTTACAGAAAATGAAAATTACGTCGAAGAAGACGCTAGACTCGCACTAGAGCGTATTATTGAAGATAGAAAGGAACGTGAAGAGAGACTTCGCCAAGAAGAAGCGAAACGAGAAGAGAGAGAGAGAGAAAGAGAAGCGAAACGAGAAGAGAGAGAGAGAGAAAGGAAGACAAAATTCGTCAAGACCACTTACTCTCGAAATAAGGAGACTGGAATTAGGAATTAATGGAGACAATAGAGCCCGAAATGGGAGGGACAGAGATGCAGACGCAACTCAGAACATTCAGCTCCTTAAAACCATACAGAAATTTGACGAGAAACGGGACGAAATGGGCCTGTACCTATAAATTTCGAGAGGAGAGCAGAGATGGCGGGAGTCCCTAAAGAAGATTGGGTGCCATATTTGTTAGGGGTACTAACCCCAGAAATTTCCAACATGATGGCCAGAGAATCGCCAGAACAGGCCAAAGATTATGACTACGTCAAAGAGATGATTCTCCAGAGATTTAGGATGAATACAGAAAAATTAAAACAACTGTTTTATCGCCATCCTAAACTCGCAGATAAGTCATGGAGGAATTATGCCATGAGCTTAGTGGCTATTATGATGAATGGATAGCAGATTTAGAAATCACTACATTTAAGAAACTGAGAGACCTACACATAACGGAACAGATGAAGAGACGGGTACCTGCCGATATAAAAGATCATTTTTTGGAGCAGTGGATGCAGATTAATACTCCTTTAGAATTAGCGGAAAAATCGATAAGTATGAAAGCTTACAAGACAGTTTCCGAACAAGAGAATTCCCAAAGGATCAAAAGTCCACAGATAAATTAATAAGCCATTTAAAAATAACCATAATTTTAAGGAAGAGAAGAAAGAAAAAAGATGTGGAAAAGAAGCTTCTAGTGGACAAAACAAGGAAAGAATTTTTGAGAAAGAAAACAGCTCCGTTGTTACGAGTGTGGTTCTTATGACCATCTGAGACCACAGTGCCCTAAACTTAAAGAGACGGAAATTATCGCGGCAACAGAAACTAGTGGAGGAGACTCGAGTGGCGTGATGACTCCTTATATCAGTCAGGGAGTCGTTAATGGAAAATCTACGTCTATTCTGAGAGACTTAGGAGCGAGCATTGATCTGATTTCTAAAAATTTGGTACAACCCCATATGTACACAGGAGAGCACGTTTATGTCAGTGCACCTGTGTTAGATTCATCCGTTTGCTTACCTATAGCAGAGGTCGATTTAAAATGTGAATGGGGCCACACCAGAACTAGAGCAGCTGTCAGCAATACGGAATTCGAGCAGAAACACTATTTGTTAGGAAATAAAACGGCAGCCTTGCTTGAGAAGATCAACAGGAATGTAGAAGTTCCGGTGAAAATACTGTGCAAACTCGGGCCGAAAAACTAAAATTTGATAGAGAAAGACTAGACACGGGAGATGAAATAACGAAAATAGAGCAAGTGATCCCCGGATCAGAAGCGGTAGAAGAAATCACTTCGGAAGAGAGCGCGACTATCTTGCCTCTCCAGGAGAAACAAATAATTACTCCCGACTTATTAAAGACTTCACCCGAAGAATTTAGAGTTGCACAATGAGGACGAAGAATTAAAAGTAATTTTTGATAGGGCGAAAAAGAAGACGCACGAAGAAAATAAGTACGTAGTGGTAAAAGAGATGTTATTTTTCCAGAAAAAAATAACGATGGAACCACTAGAAAACGCTTATTGTGCCTCGAAAGTATCGAGAGAATTAAAAAGACTCTGCCACGAACAAACTAATGTTCATTTAGGCGTTGCTAAGATGAAAGAATCATTAACTCAGTATTTTTACTGGCCATATTGTCACTTAGATATAAATGATTACGTGTCGGCTTGTGACAAATGTCAAAATGGGAATGCCCTAATGTTAAGAATTATAAGAAACGTCTTAACACTGTTAATTCCCGCCGAACACCAGGCTAAGCCGAAGTTTAGTCGTAAAAGTTTAAATGTATATTATAAGTATTGATTAATTGTAGTTTCAGTGTAAAATGTGACCAGATTAATGTGTATTCGTTTGAGTAATGTTTTTTTTATGAATTGTAACATGTAAGTGTTTGTAAATTTGAACGACTCGACCATAGAAGTTGAGTTTGCTTTAAAGGAAAATTCAGGTGAAATTCCTTTGACGTTATCATAATATAACGGTTTTGTAGTGGCAACGCCATATGACGGTTTTATGTATGCCGTGTTGGAATGCCTCAGATAGGTTTTAATTAATGTTCAATTGTAACATTTTATGTTCTGTTTTGTTTATTGCATAACCAGTAGAATGCCTCAGAAAGGTGTTGGCTAACTTTTAAATGCAAATGTGTATGTTTGTGTATACCTAAGAAGGTAGTAATTGGAGTCAAAATGCCCTCCGTACGGTGTTTGAATACCGCAATTGAATGATTTATTGTGAATCGATAAGTTTTGTCTGAGAGTTGTTACGACAACAGATAAATGTAAGTGTTGTCAAAGAAACAAAGTGATTAACAGGAATGTGAAGTTTGTGAGTTTTTTTGATAAGGAATGAGCCAATGAGCTATTTGTTATAATTTTATGTCAGTCGGTACTGAAAAATTAGACCCTAAATCGATTGTGAATCCTATAGTAGGATAAAATGAATATTTAAATTTAGGTCACTGATGACTGTCCACTTAAATGGAAAGATTGGATCACAGGTAATCGTGAACGAATTAAGTTCCCTGATCCAGGATTTACGGAAAGCCGATATTAAATTGTTTTTGACGATAAGTGTTAAATGTATTAAAAGATAAGTAGAAATTTAAAATTTTCATGTGTATAGTAACCGTGATGATATGTTCGTATGAAGTTTAGGTACCCATTTTGGATTTGTGTTTAATTTTATTTGTGTAAAGTTGTTTCATGGTAACTGTGTTTAATATCAATTGAGAATTTATTTGTGTCATGTGATCACAATTAAGGTAAATTATGGGATCCCAGTTGAGTGATTTACTAGTTATAATGTTTTTATGTAGTGTCATGTGTATGTACTAGTGTTCTATGAATTTAAAGTTTTTGATTGACATATATTAGTTACTGTTCTATTTAAATTTTTTGCCATGATTTGTTATATTATGTGTAATTTTATAATTTCTTTGCTACGGCATGTTCTCTTATTAGAGATTTTAAAGTGCGTAAATTTTAATTATAAATTCCTTTGATGTGCTTTTAAAAATGATACTTTGAAGTACAGTTAAAAATTTTCTTCATGAAGGTAAAGCCAGAGTTTGATCAAAATTAACGGTCTACTCGTAATGTCAATTGGGCGTGCATTTGCCTTCGGGAAAATTTTATAATTGAAATTGTCCTGAGAAGGACCATGTTTTTGTTCTGTTTTTTGCAGGTGAAAAACTTCTGCAGAAAACATCTGGGGGGGGAGGAATTTAGTCTGTAATGACTTACGCCCTTTCACACTCGGAATTCCTGAGAGAGCCTAACGGCAAGACGTCCATTATCAATCTACCGTATTCATCGGTGACAGTCGCTTTGTCACCAAGTTGTGGCAGACGCCGCGTCGCCATCGGACAATTAGGAAGCCGTCTTCTGTAAGAAATCCCCTCCTTGCAGACAAAGCCTGTCCCGAGGATAATCACCTAGCCTTTAGCGGAAGACGCGGAATGGTTTGAAGACGGTCTACAAAAGGAGTTCAAAGGGAGCTCGCTTCAACCACCCACAGAGATTTGTGAGGATATATAGTCGCCACCTTGATGTAAATGGGGGCAGTTGACTTCGTTTTACAGGTGTGAAGAACCCCGCGTCGTCGAACGCGTGCCAGAGAAGGAGAGCCTGCCGTGTATATATATTATATATATATATATATATATATATATATATATATATATATATATATATATATATATATATATATATATATACATATATATATATTTTCCAATGAAGCAGGCACTTTCTATGACGCTGGGTACTTTTTTGACATTGTCCAAAGAAGATCTGCACAGTTTTACGGGCTATTTTACTATAGGACCACCATATAGGTGAGCCAATATTACTCCCTATGAGGGAGGGCGACACGAAAACGACCAAGCCGTATCCGGGATTTGAAGCCAAGCCCACTGCGAGGTAGCTCAAAATGCTAACCACTATACTACGTGGGCGACTCTTGAATCTATATCAGAGTTGAAAAATTAATCCCCCCCCCCACCCCGCTGCTAGCAAATTTAAAATCCCATCACCATAACTGGGGCTGAATTAAGAACCCCCTTCTCAAATTAAGGAAATGCCCATAAAGGAGTATTTATTCATATGTGGGCTCAACTATAGAGGTGTTCTGGTTGAGACACCGTTTTGAAGAAAAAAGGACCTATTTTTCAGCCCAACAATCTAGGGGCCCATCATGAAAAAGGACTGCTTCTATAAGGGAGCAATACTCCTTTCCGATATTATAGAGGCTAATGACGACAAGCTCTTATCTAATCTGATGTCTTTCTATTATTTTTAACATCATACAGCTGTTTCCTTGGATTCTACAAAAAACAGTTAGGACTCAACATTTTATTATTTTAATACTGTGTACACAAAACAACATAATAAATGCATCTATATAAGAATACTTAATTAATACTTGAAGTTAAGTATTCTTGCAAACGTTTGTACATATATAAGTATGTTTAAACATATATAAACACGCACATTATATATATAACCACCTGTTAAAAATCATCTGAATTATCCCTAATGCAAAGTAAAAAATATAAAAAGAGGATTTCACAAAATTAATTATACTTTTTTTAAGTTACCCAATAGAAAAAAAGTTTATATTTTAAAAGTATATTTGGTTGTATACTCCTCCTACCCCCAACCCCTGTTGGAAATTGTGAATAAAAAAGTAGTTGAAAATTAAGATATCAGTATAATAACTTACCTAGGATAGAATGCAAAGCACACATCAGGAATCTAATGAAGATGTAAAGTTTCATGGCGAATAAAATATTGGTCTTCTCTTTTTCTTTTTAACTTTATATTGAAAATTTCGACTTTAAGGTTACCCTGTTGGTTAATCACATAATTTTTATCGAAGATCTTTGATGACTTTGATTGCGGTACGACAGTTTTAAAAGTTTTCTAGACTCTATGCAGCATGTGGTTCAGATTGAAATTCATAAGGAAATAGTACATAATATTCAATAACTGTAAGAAAACTACAAGTCATCTTTCTATGATGTAACAGCAAAAACATGTTTTCATACGATAAAATTGAAAAAAAAAGGAATATTTAAACGTCACAAGTGTGCTCTTCGCAGATGGTTTGGTTTGTAGATCTTTTATTTGTCTTCTCATGAATAAACGAAATGCGAGTGTTTCACTTTTCTTTCACAAACATAAAAGTATTTATATCCCATCGGCTTCATACTGAGAATAAAGGTTACTGTATATTTTTATACTCGACTTAGATTCTTTGAGAGGTTTTAATTATTTTACTTCCTACCATATTTTGATTGTTTCAAAAGGTTACTTCAGTGGTTTTTTAACTGTAACCAAGTTGAAAGCAAATTGAATATACATATACCTTTCCCCATCACCATTGTCTAGTGCGGGCACTTAAATTTCTATTTATTTCAATACATAGAGGTAAAAAATACCCTAGAGTGATAAGTATTATTGCCGTATTTGCAGGTATGTGATAAGATGTTTGTCAACAGGATTTGCAAGGAAGGCATTTCATTAGCATGCAGGATTCGTGTATGAGAATATACGAGGCTTCATTGAGAGGCAGAGCATCATAGCTTCGCAACGTGGTAGTACGTGTGACGATAAAAACAAACAGAGTGTTCGGTAGGATATGGTTATTAACGACCAAGCTGATGCACCAATCAACTGAAAAATATCATCAAATGAAAAGTATAATCTATATCATTTGATAATAATCTGCATTAAAGTATGGAAAATGCGTGAAGCTTCAAATTTTGTATTTTATATTAGTAAGTAATAACAACGAATTCTGAAAAGCGCTGATGAAAAGGGAATTACTTCGCGAGTTCACTTTATGCTAAAAAGCTTACGTTTGTTTTTTAAATTTTGCTCTGTAGGGTTTTTAAGTTATTCAGATGCTTAATTTCCAGGAAATTGAAACCTCAAGGCCTTACACATGGTTCTGCCAGGTAGGCAGCCTATTTCTCCGAACTTCAACCTTAAACATCAGGCCTCTTGTTCTGTTTTCCACTGAAAGTTCGATTCCTACTATAGTTCAGAGTTTGAGGGGTTTGTAGTCATAAAATTGTAAAAAATGAGTGGATGCTCAGTCGAGTTGTTCCAGTCTTTCAAAAAATGGATTTCGGTTGTGACAGTTTTTGCGGGATGAAGAAAGACGAATGAAAAGACCTTAAAGGGCAGAATGTTTATCATGTTTGGCCAGTGAAATTTTTCTTAATGGCAAGAACCTCTTGATCCTTTTGTGTTTCTCCAAATAATTACTATGATTTTCTGCTGAACTCTCCCAAACATTATCGCTAAGTTTTGTAAATATCTGTGATCACAAAAATTACTTCAAAATGTCGACTTTGTTTGTTTTTTACTTACCGTAAGATGGGGTGAGATTCTGCCAGGTAGGACGAGATTGTGCCAACACGGAATTCAGTTAATCAGTACTCCCTGGTGGCTTGTTATTAAAGCTATTAGTTTTCCCGTTTACCACGGGACAGCGGTATGTTGGTACAAATCAACAAGTGTTATCACGCTTCTCTGATACAATCTTTGTGACTCCCGAAATTTTTTTTAACAATTCACTATTTTATTCCTTTGTTGCAACCTGTGAAAAGTGTTGATTCTCATGATATGAAGAATTAGTTTTATGCACTGGTAAGTGAAATATTTTTATTAACCTACTACCTGAAGTCTTATCTGTGGAGTTTCATTACTGTACCTTTTTTGGTTGTCATGTTATCATATTATCGTTAAAATAATTTCACTTTATGGGATGAGATTATGCCGTCCTTTTTTGGTTATTTTGTGTACTGTAAGCACTTTTTTTTTGTAAACTGAGAAATTATTGACACAACTCTAATTACACAGGGCAACAGTAGCTTTGGTGCCGGGGTATTTGGAGCTGATTTCATATCAAATTGATGCTCTGAATTTAAATATAGCGTTAGTTTTTATTTAGGAGCTCAAATTTCTAAGATATAACATTTTAGTAAAATATTCGTTACACTATTTTAAGTTAAATCCATGGATCAAATTAAAAAACTAAACACGGCATTTTTTATTATTATTATATATTTTTTAAAATGTTAAAGGAACATAAAAATCATAGATAATATTGAGGTAGTACTTATCTAATTACAAAGAGCAAGAAAGAGGAAAAAGTCATTGATGAAACCAACTAGTCACTGAACACTTCAGTAACATCTTTTCCGTGACATTCTTGAATGTATTTTGGAACAGTCCCTTTTTAAACTCCAGCAGTAGGATAACTGCTCCATCATACATCCAGACTTGCGCAGGCATGGTTTGACGAAACGGGTATTCAAGAACTAGACTGGCCTTCTCAGAGCCCCGATCTAAATCCCATTAAACACCTTTGGGACGAATTAGAACGCAGATTACGTAGCCAGCCAAATCGACCATCCTCACTGCCATCACTCACTTCAGCTGTAATGGACTCATGGAAGTCAATTCCTATGGACACCTATCAAAAACTGGTGGAAAGCCTCCCCAGACGTGTGCAGGCTGTCATCGATGGATAAGGAGGATCAACATCATATTAATATATGCCTTAGGACTCTCCGAGTCCGTACCACTGGGCGTCCTGATACTTTTGGCCAGATAGTGTATGTTCCATAACAAAAATTCGATGCTATATTTTTTTCCCCAATTTTATTTATATTATATTTATTTTCTCATTGTATTACTTTTAAATACTACTCAAACATCAATTCTATTGTTATTCAATTTCAAAAAATCCTAATATTTGAAATTTTAAGGACCGTCCGGTAGTCAAAGCGCTGAGAAGTGTCCTAGCTGAATTCAATTCGTGCCCCCCCCCCCCCCCCCCCGAAAAAAAAAAGGTTAGAAGCACGCTACGCCTATGAACCCAGTGGTGTGTTTTGTCTCTGCTATTCTAGAGGCACACGATGCAAGATATTTGATGTAGCCACTTGGCTGTCCAAGGAGAAAATTTACCATTTTTACGTCCACACAAATCACCCATTGATGTTCATGATACTTTATCTTCTCCGAGACCAAGGCTATGGTGTCATATTCTTCTTTCATTTTCGTTGAGTGGGCAATTGGTATTGAACCCTATTTGTTCCCATTGTGTAGAAGGACACATTTTAAACTTCGCTATGAGCTGCCAATAAATAGGCGCCAATAGGCAGGAAGACCCCTTTTTTCCAGGAGTCCAGTTTCCCAGGAGGACAAATTACCCATACTTGAATGTATTGAATAGAAAAATATATTGATAGATAAGTGGATGTACAGTAAAACCTAGTTTATCCGGCTCTCGTTGATCCTGATCTCCGGATAATCCGGATCAGATTTGTAGACATTTTTATTTAATGTTCACTTCAGATAATAATTTTTCACTATGATAGCAAGAACGTCACTACAAGTACGCCAAATATTCGCTTTTTAGTTTGATTCAATGTACAGTTCCTGCATAGATTGTGCAATAAATTATGGTAATAAAAGGCTTTTTGTTGAGTTTAAGAAAACTTCACTAGACTTACTAATTCTTTGTTAAGAAATGATGTGAAAATATTTTATTTTTTAATGTTTTGTAAACAATACTATGTAATTTTGTTACAGAACAAAGTAAGTCTTCTTAGTTACGGATTTTGTACTGTTTATTACCCATATTACTCCGATTATCCGGATTTTCGATTGTCCGGATTGCCTATGGTCCCAGTTAGTCCGGATAAAAGAGGTTTTACTGTATCTAAAATAGTAGAGTTTATAGAGAAAAACTGATTTCATATGTAGATTCAGCGCCCCAAATATAGCTAAAATCAGTTCTAAAATCCTAGGCACAAAAAAAAAATAATTTTGTAGCCCTGTGTAATTAGAATGGCTAGAATTATTGCAATAATATCTCTATTTAAAATTTTTTAAGAAACTTTAACTATCTGTATCAAAAAGGTTTTAACAAAGTAACATGTTTTAAAAATCAAGTAGCATGTGCTCTCTGCTAAGAGAATTGGGTAATATTGACGAAAAAGATGGTGTACCCACCTGGACCGTCAGTCTACCAAGAAGAAAAGATCACGATCGTCCTGAAGAGGACAAAGAGGAATCAAATACAGAGAATGCAGTTGCTGAAGTTGTCACTGCAACCACAGCAGATTTCAGAGTAAATGACTTCGTGACCGTTTCATACGAAGGGAGGATTTATCCGGGTCAAATGCGCAGCAACTTTGATGAAACTGGGGAAGCTTATGTTTCCTGCACAGTGAAAAAAGGCAAATTTTGGATTTGGCCAAAAGAGGCTGATAAAATTTGTTAATTTTTGAGAAAATATATTTTTTTATTAAAAAAAAGTCAACATTAACTGGGAGTGTTCTTGCTTCAAAGTCAGAGGCGTGTGAATATGCCACGACTGAATCCATGGCAACTATAAAGGACAAAAAGGGGTGGCCTAATCTCGCCCCACTCAAATCCCCACGACTATCCTCAACCAATTTAAAAAAATTTCTGCTACAAAATATAAAGCTGAAAAGTGTATCTGTCTTTCTGCACTAAATTTATCCGATTATGTTGGTAAATAAAGAAATGGCATAAAACCCTCTCAAAATCTGGCACAATCCACCCCATTTTACCGTATACTTACTACACAAATAACACATTTATTTGTTCACAACACTGAACGAAAAATCGTTGCTATAGTTTGAAATATACACTGCTGGCCACCCAAATTGCAACATCAAGAAAGACAAGAGATAGCACAATAAAATTTATTTTGTAGATAACATGTTGACCATGTATCAAATGATTAAATTTATAGACTTCTGTGAAGTGTGGTTCCTGCCAAAATCAGTAGCCAGAGTAGCCGCCATTGTTGGAGATCACCGCTGCAACACGCCTCGGCATTGATTCAAAGAGACTTTGGATGAGTTCTTGGGGTACAGCAGACCAAGCAGCTTCCACACGTTGCCAAAGTTGATCTGCTGTGGCATCTGGGGATGGAATCTGGGTCAATCGTAGAGCAACCATGGACCACATGTTTTCTATCGGCGAAAGATCCGGAGAGCGAGGCGGCCAGGGAAGCAATTCAATCTGGCGATTGACGAAGAACCGTTGGACAATGCGTGCCACGTGTGGTCGCGCATTACCCTGTTGAAATATGGCTGTGGGCAAGCCCTGAAGGTAATTAAGGACAACTGGCTCCAACACCTCGGAGATGTAGAGCTGGCTGTTTAAAGTACCGGCAATGCGTACTAGAGGTGTGCGAGAGTGATATCCAATACCGCCCCATACCATAATACCCGGTGCAGGACCAGTGTGGCGGTGCATAACGCAGCTGTTCAGCATCCTCTCTTCACGGTGTCTCCAGACTCGACTGCGACCATCGTGGTGTTGCAGACAGAAGCGTGACTCGTCAGTAAAGACAATTTCATTCCATTCTGCCGTCCACATCCTTCTGTCATCGCACCATTGGCGGCGGAGACGTCTGTGGTTCTGCGTCAAGGGTAGACAAATCAATGGACGTCTTGCGGACAGACCACTCTGCTGTAAACGGCGTCGAATGGTACGCGCAGACAATGGATGATGCGTTACAGACTGCATGTGCTGTGCTATGGTTCGTGATGTGACTGAGCGATCCGTCACTGCCATTCGCACAATTTGTCTGTCATCACGTGAAGTGGTGCGATCGAATCCGTGCTGAGGTGGATGCGATCGAACACGCCTGTCCGTCGTACCCTCCTGCATCCAACGATCACATATCCGCATTACAGTTGTTTGGTTTCGTCCAACACGACTACCGATTTCCATGAAAGATAATCCACAATCTCGGTAGGCCACTATCCTTCCTCTGTCGAACTCGGATACTTGATCAAAAGATGATCGCTGTTTTCGATGAGGCATAATTGATCGTTTTTTTGAAAAAACCACAAGAAAAACACAATTGCCGAACTTGAAATCGTCGAAATCTCCAAGCCTTAAATAGCGCTTTGAAGTGGAGCCACAGGCGCGCGTGATGTGCGTCTGCGCTGAAATTCTAATCATTTGCGTATCTCACCTCCGCTAATGCATGTTGTAAATTTCATGTTATTTGCATGTTTCTTTCAGGGTGTTGCATTTACAGTGGCCAGCAGTGTATTTAATATCCAAATCTTTTTGTTTAATTTCATATTTTGTCATACCCGGATTAGAAAGTTCCATCTCTTAATATCTCTCGACAGGGTCACAGGGTCTTTAAAACTATTCGTAACTAATGACTAAAATTAGGTACCCACATAGGCATAACCTGACTCACAATGCTGACTCCTACTGTTGATTCATTGTGAGTAGCAGATACCGGTTGTTTTTATTGCCACAGGCAGTAAAGCATTTCGTGAAAGCTATTAAAAACCCTAAATATTTTCCTCCTCAATCCTTTTAAAATAATTTCATCAAAATATAATCATAGACATTTGTTTCATGCCTGGATTCTGAAAGGATGGAAAGAAGTTTCAGCCAACATGTCAATGAACCGGAATTGCGACGATCCCTCAATGCGTTTCCATCTTTCTCTCTAGTTGCAATAAACTCCCAAATATATGTGCATGAGCTTGTCAGCTGCATTGGGATTTGTCCTTGCACATGCACCTCCTCACACGTCCTTAAAAAAAGACGGATAAAATGTCGAAGATAAAATCATGCAATGCCAAAATACCGCAAGCGACATTTATCTCATCTCTTGTCGATTAACTGGCATTTTCAAGATATGGGGTAGAATGAGTCATTGTTTTGTGAATCAGTTTTGCAAGGAGCACTTGTGGCATCATTACGCATTTTGCTGATGTTATCTTTTCCTTTTAATTTTACAGACGTTAAAAATATCCAGTTGTGCAATGACTCCCATAAAGTTTTTTTTGCTGACAATTTATGACTGAGCAATGCTAATTTCTATTTGGCTCCCTTATAGTTTATATATATAAAACAGTTCCGTAACTGATTGACTGACAGATAACGCACAGACCAAACCGCTGGACCAAAAGGGTTGAAATTTTGCATGGATATTTTTCTTATAGTGCAGGGGTGCACTAAGAGAGATTTTTGAAAAATTTTTCTTACATTTTTTAAAATTAAATTTTTAAGCTGTTTTTGTACCTTTTTTCAAGTTTGCATTTAAAATAATAATTCGAGGGTTATAAAATTTATATCACGAGAAAGATCATAAAAATTCCTTTAAAATGAAATCTTTTTCGAATCTTTACCTCCATTTTCTGAAGTTAGGTGAATTTTTAAGGATTAATTTTTAGAATTTAATTTATTAAATGCTGATTGCGTGGTTTCTTTTCTTTTTGTGATACTTTAAACTAATTTTGCGTTTCGTGCATAACAACGAAATAGACAATAAAACATTTTTTTTTCTTGCTAATGCGACAGACGATTGGACATTATCCAAAAAAATATTAAAATACAGTAAAAGAAATGTTCCTCAAACTGTACTATATTAACTGTACTATATTCTTTCGTATGCTCTATTAGATTTAATTTGAATATTTTTTCTACACTATTTTGTCTGTAAAAATATCCGTTACGATTTTTTTATAAATATATTTTTTCGTTTTTTTACATCAATTGCATACATTGATGATTTTATTAATTATATATATATATATATATATATATATATATATATATATATATATATATATATGAGCATTAATTGCATACCTTTACCGTTGTATTTAATTTGAATGTACTCCGTAGCGAAGTACGGGTTTTCAGCTAGTAATCATATATTTTTTTAATAAATTTTGTCAAAGTCCTCTGTTTGGCAATTATTATTAAAAGATTTTCTCAAGAAATGTTTGTTTTAATAAATTGGGTGTTTCTTTGAAGGAGTTTCTTTGTTTGTAGAATTTTTATGCTCTCCATTTTTCAGTTTTTCAGAAAAATGAATATGTAAGATACCGTCTTGAAAACTACGTAAAGTGGTACCTCGGTCGTTAATTGGTTCCAGAAATCACAACGAATTTTTCCCTTAAGGAGTAATGCAAATTGAATTATTTTGTTCCTGAAAACCAGAAATTTCTCATTTTGCTGGACAATTTATAAATTGACGGGGTTGCTTTTTTATACAAAATCTTTGCACTAGACAACATAATTTAAAACAATAATTAGATAAAATAAAATAAAATTTATCTTCCCTCCTGTACTGAAAGAAGTTGATAGGGATAGTGAAGATTTAGAGGAGGAGAGGAGAATTGCTTGGAAGGGGAGTCTCCTTCCAATAAAACAATAGGCGCTTTCACAGGGATTCTCTCTCTTTTCTGTCTCTTAACACATCTGATACTTGTTGTAGACTCAGATTGAGGAAGTTTCACTACACACCTCTCAAGAGAAACTTGCATCTGCCTACTTTTCAAAATGTTTCTGAAGTGAGACATTGTTTGATCTATAAAAAAGTCCCATTTCTGCTTACTAGAGCTTTGTCAGAATGATACTTTTGAACAGAATTTGGTAATTCAACCTATGAAGAAAAGATTTCAGCATGTGTGACGAGCAATTGCCGTGTACCTAAGCATTTTTTTCTCGAGTGGAAATGCGACGAGTACCGAATTCGAAGAGCACCGTATGGTACTCCTAGAGTGCCATAAGGTACTCTTAGAGTATCGTAAGGTTCTCTAAGAGGTATGACTCTAAGAAGGATAACACCGGACTACAAAAACTGGACACAATCGCAAAACTACATAAAGGCGAGTCTTACATTTACTCAGCATTTGAGTTTTGGTTTCGCGAGACTTCAAGAGACAAAATGAGAAATTCGTAAGCTTTGCTTGAGACTGTAGTAACAAGCGATGTCAGAAGAAAGTTGATTAAAATATCCACCTATAAAAACGTTAACTCAGTTATTGGAATGCCTGTTTTTTCTGCTTCCTTTTACATTTCGTTACATGCAAAATCGGGAGAACTTACATTAGGGGCACAAAACCTGGATATTCCACTAAACGTGAGACTACTCGTGACCTTTTGATCATATACTGTAATATATATCATAAATTTTCATTTTAGATTTGCATTCTGTGTATTGCGGACTGAAAGAGATAAATTTATTCTATTCCATATGACCTTATTATTTCTCTCAAGAGACTATATGTCCTTGAATCATAAATGCGAATGATGTTTAAAGTTCCAACAGTCCTTATCAGATCGAAATTCATCTTGCACCTGTGTCAATCTCGGATGAAAAATTAAACCCCATTTTCTGGATTATTTTACTGCTCATTTTTATTTTTACCTACTGTTGTTGAAGATTCGTTTCAAATGGATTAGTAGAGGCATATCATTAGGTACTTATGGTAATTCAGTTATTAAATTTTGGTGTTTTATATATCTCGGAGGAAAAATAAAACCCCATTTTCTGGTTTTATTTTACTGCTCATTTTCATTTTTACCCACTGTTGTTGAAGATCCGTTTCAAATGGATTAATAGAGGCATATAATTAGGTACTTATGGTAATTATGTTATTAAATTTTGGGGTTTTATTTATCTCGGAAGAAAAATAAACCCCCATTTTCTGGATTTTTTACGGCTCATTTTTATTTTTACCCACCGTTGTTGAAGATCCGTTTCAAATGGATTAGTAGAGGCATATTACTAGGTACTTATGGTAATTCAGCTATTAAATTTTGGGGTTTTATTTATCTCGGAAGAAAAATAAAATCTAATTTTTCTGGATTTTTTTGCTGCTCATTTTTATTTTTACCCACTGTTGTTGAAAATTCGTTTCAATAGATTAGTAGGGATATATCATTAGGAGCTTATAGTAATTTTGTTATTAAATTTTCGTCTGTAATTTGTGGTAAAACTTAACTCTGAACTTAAACTTAACTCTTACACTAAGCTCAAATAAGTGTCAACACATCTCCACGCTGTTATAATTTGGGTATACATTGCAAACCCGTCAGTATCTAAATTGCTAGTTTTTGGCCAAATGTAACTTACTCAATTGTATTTTTAATACCGCGTGATAAAATGTTCGGCTTCTATCAGGGACTCTACTCTCTGAGACCTACTCTTCACTAATTTTGTAAGTATTAGGTGGAATATTTCTCCACCTAGACATTAAGGCTGTTATGTACTAACCCTTTTGGATTCGCTCACCTCCATGTTAAACTATGGTGAAAATGTGTCCAAGTATTGCCTACTTGGATTTAAAGATTTTGTTTTAAAAACTGTACTCCGTAATAGAGAGATAAATTTTACACCTTGGGGCATTTTTCGTTTAAAAATAATGCAAATAATATTTAAAAAATTAATTTATTCGGGGTAAAAATCTGGTATAGCGTTTTTTAAATGCTCATAAATTCCTTTGGTGGATGAAATTTATAAAAGGAATCCTGTTGCGTGCAGAAAAGTTCAGGATATCTGTAAAACCACTTGATTATCAGCATTTATGTATTTGATTATCAGCATTTATGTATCTGCAAACAACAGACAAATTTTCTCCTCAGGTTAATATTGAGGTGAACGAATCCAATATGGTTAGTACACAGCAGCCTTAACGGAGACGTTAGTAATAAGCATGCAGTTCATGCTTCAGTTATTCCCCCAAACCCACTGAGGGTGTCAGGTCCAGGATCTGGGTAGCCAATCAACTTTTCTAAACCCATTTCCTCCAACTATAAAAATCTCGGTAGTTTGGAATGAGGGTTTTCTAACTGCTTAAAAGTCGGGAATCTTTCCATATACTGCCACACAGTTGACAAAGCTTAATTGTCCACGAGGTCCTGAGAGCATTCACAGTTCTGTCGATTAAAACTTCTGAGGACAGTTCAGACAAAAATAAAACCCTCATGTCACATATTCGTCCTTGAGTGGACGAATTCATTCAGGAGTGGACTTATGAAGCAGCATCTACACGTTGACATCGAGATATCAAGGTATTGTTATTTTCCTGGTGTTTTTTTATATTGAAAAATAATTGAATAAAGATTACTATACAAATGAGATCGTATGTTTATTGTTTTCAAATACATCCAAGATTCTTTGAATCTTGGATCTAATAAAAATAATATGCTCATTAACAGAAGAATTTTTAAATAACGCCACATTTGGGTGTCGAGATCATACGTGGTAAGTTGGTTTCATTGTCCAAAAGACAAAACGGCGGTCAGGGTTAGGCCTCTTGTATCGATACTCCCTGTTCGGAATTGTATAGTAGACATGTCTGATTGCTGAAGTTTGAACATTGAGTTTCTTTCTCTCGCAATTGATTTTCATTAGTTTAGAGACCAGGATTTGTACTTCGAAGATTTTCGGTGCAAAAGACAACTTCACCTCCTGAAAGTGACGTCATCACAATGCATTATTGTAATTTATACCGAATTTCATTGGTAGATAATTCAAATATACATATTATTTCCGCTTGGAGAAATTGTTGCATGCTCGAGACTGACATTCTAAATCTTACAACGTCCTAGCCCTCCCCCCCAATAAAAAAGATTCTTAAGTCAACTGTCCAAAGAAAAATCCACGTACTCGTATCTACTGCCCGTTAAATTCAGAGTAAATACTTTAACCCATCGGGCCAAAGATAAATAAGTCACTGTACATGCAGCGCCTTACATTAAGAGAGCAGATACTTTGACTCATTGGCTAAAGATTAATCACTGTATATGTAGAGCCTTTATACACAAGAACAAGATTCTTTCCCCCATCCTAAAATGATTAATTTACTGAAAGATGCAGGACATTACAACAAAAGAGCGGATTCTTTAACCTTTAGGTCAACAATAGATTACAGTTTGCCCAATTTTTGTGAAAGTATTAAAAAATAGACGATCGGCCAATGTACATACAATGCCTCAATACAAAAGAGTAGATTTTTTAACCCATCGACCAACGATAGATTATAATTTGCATGATTTGGGGGAAGCTATTCAAGCGTAAACTAATGTCAATGGACATATGGACATAATTATTTTCACTATAAGCCTCATTCATAAGAGTTAAATTACTCTCACTCTAAGTCCCAACATCCACTTTAAATTTGAACTGACGCACATTAATACTGTATCTACTTCAAAACGAATGCATCAAATTTGAGAAGGAAAAAGCCTTTTGCATTAGGGAAATTCAAGATATTCTTACATATCATAAACGATCATAGGACTGTTAGTTTCACTATTTAGTACATCTATATATTTTATAACGACAAATGACGAGAAACTTGAAAGTTTTCTAAAGAATTAAGCTGTTCCATAAAAATAATTCTTCAGCAAGAAACCTTTACAAGAAAATAGGTCAGTTACTGACATTCGCAAGAGACATTTAGCTCCAAACGAAACAAATTTGTCTAAAATTATGTGCATGTATCTGTTTACTAAAAAACATCGACGCATGTGCAACACCTCTCTGAACCTTTTGCGCATGTGCGTCTATGATGTCATACGTTTTCCCCCCATGATGCCTTGCTTCTGTTCTTTTCTTTTTTAGTTTCTATGCATTTAATAGTCAGTAGTTGTGTTTTTGTGCAGTCTTCAATCTAACAACTGTGTTCGTAACTCTCTCGAGTTCTTGGATAACATTTCTATTTCAGAAAGTTTCGATATTCCTTTAGGACCTACAATAGGATTATCTTGCTATCTGGGATGGTGCTACAGGGAGAACAAACAATGCAGTGTGATTCCAAATTCATCGTACAAGCTTTAAGGGTTGGTACAGCACAGTGCAACAATCATTATTACCATGTTTTTATTAACTTGCTTTCTTTTTTGTTTGTGTGTTTGTCCCTTACAAATCATGCAATCGATTTTTAACTAACTTCCCGACTAGCTAGACATCTGAAACTTTTAGAATAGCTCAGAACACGATGACAATGCATTTTTTTAATACTTTTAGCCATCTTTAAGCAGAATTAAATTAATTTTCAGTTATTTTCATTTAATTTTGTTTTGAAGACTGGTGCAGCCATCTATCGACCGGAACGGGAACGAAAAGTTAAATGCAAGTTCACTTCCAATTAACTTCATTTTCTTTCAAGTTGATGGGATAATTCATCAAAAAATTTTTAAAAAAAGTATTTTTTAATACATAGAATTGTCAAGTTTATATGATTCAACAGAAAATTTAAAAACATGGTATATAAAAAGTTCTTTTTATCTTGTAATTATTTATTGCATAGGAATGTACGGGAGCAAGTGACGTGTTGAGACACAAACACGGGAAAGAGGCATGAAAGGAATGAAAAATGGAGTGATTGGTTGGTTCCGTTGCAGGTAGAGAGCAGTAGGTATCTTTCCGCCCATCAACATCATGCATCTGCGGGAACAAGTCATTCTCAATTGTGCTGTCGTCCGTGATGGGATACTTTACGTATGCCAAAAAAGCAGACATGAATCTCATGTAAAGCCGTACAAGAGGCGTTTCCGTTGAAAAGCGGGGAAGTGCCAAAATTTCCGAAGAGTATTTTTTTCACTGATACAAAGGTTTGTTCCAACGAAAATGGCATGGAATAGGAGGTAAGTGCCTAGATAGTTTGCATTAGTTTTGAGCTAGGCACTTACTTTCTTTTCCACGCCATTAGCCTTGGAAAAAATCCTAGTATCAGTGATAAAATACTTTTCGGAAATTTTGGCACTTACCCGCTTTTCAACGGGAACGCCTCATATGGTAACGGCAGAGTTACGCTACGAATTTATCAGGAAAGCTTTACTCATAGACGAATGCTGGATCGACTGTGGATTCAGCATTATGGGGGGCCAGTCGAGTTCAGCACTGTTGTGTACAATTAATTACCTGAATGCCACATTTGGGGAGCGATGGATTGAGATTTCTGGACCAATCTCTTGGCCACCGCGATCTCCTGATTTATCGAGCCTCAGTCACTTCGTATGAGGACATCTGAGGAGTCACGTTTATGCAACACCAGTTGATTCCGTTGAGGATCAGTCGTAGCTCTAATATCCGTTGCTACTTCACGTGGTGAAATACCTGACAACTGTACGCCAGTTGCTCCATCAACGCTGCGAAGCATGTATTACTGTTGGTGGACGCAATTTTGAACACTTATTCTAAACATAGCACTTGTAAACGACGCTGTCAGTAATCAATTGTCCTTTACTTTCATGTCTTTTTCCTGTGTTTGTGCCTCAACGCGTCACTTGCGCCCATACATTCCTATACTATAAATGACTGTTACAGTGTCCTGTACCAACCCTTAAAGTTTGTACCATGAATTTGAAATCACCCTGTATAGCGTAAAAATAATCTGCATTTGGTTGCTATTTTCCCTTTATATCAAGAGAAAAATTAATTACCTGCAACCTATGAACATAAACATTTGAAAAATATGTCAATTAACTTATTATTTATTTTAAATATAACTTTTAAGTACATTTAGCGTAAACAGAAATACGAAAACTACCGTTTTAAGTGAAAAAATTAATTCGTAACTAATTTAAAATGTATTGAAAGGAGAAATATATTGCTAGAGATGGAGAAAAAAATAATTCTTAAAGTAATTTATAATCACAATTCATTAATCACTTTCAAACATTATAAATATAAATTATAATTTCCAATCTCGGTATAAAATTCTATCTGAATTAGAATCCAATACAAGCAAACCTTAATCTGATTGCTATAACTTTAGATTATAAATTACACATTAATAAAATATTAATATTATTTGACATTTAATCCATTACTCTGTAAAAGGATTGTGTTTGTGAATATTAAATACATCTTGTATACAGAAGATTACCATAATTTTATTTTTACCAGTTTCTATTTAAAAAAAGGGTGTATGGAGGAAATCGCTTTAATGACATCCCAGGAAATGTATCGAATTATTTCTTAGATAGAAAGGCTCTAAATAAGATTATAAATCCTAAGGCGAACAGCTACCTCGATGCTCCGGCAGATATAATAGTATATATCATTAAATGTAATTGTGAGATTCGTGCAACATTTATGATTGTACAAAAAGATTTATGTAAGGAAAATTAGCCGAAAAGTATTTATATTTAGCTTAATTTATTTTTAAGTTTAATTTTTGATAATTCAATGATTCAATGCTTTGTGTCAGGTACGTGTAAAATTTCAGATGAGAGAGAAAACCCTTTCACCTGAAGCACAAATTTTTCATTAATTTCTTAAAAACCTACTATAAGATAATTTTATTTGCGCATGCACGCATGCACACACATGTGCACTTTGCTATTTCAAACACTGAAGGCCCTTTAACTCTGTCCTGAGGGCATTTGCTCACCCACATTGCTAATTCGTAAGCTATGTTAGTATGGACTCACCATTAAGGAGTAAGCCAATATTATTCTCTATGAGGAGTTTGGAAGCTTTCGTCACGATTCGCACTATATATATATAAATATATATATATATATATATATATATATATATATATGTGTGTGTGTGTGTAATAATAATGTTCCACCTTTATTAATTAAAGTATATTCTAAAATTTCCCGTTAACGTTTCAATAAAGTATAGCCCCCTATTTCAAATTATGACTTAAAAATAAATGACCTAACCAACCATATTATCCCTTAAACACACGCTGGCAAAACAGTAAACGTTATTTTTAAAACATGATTCAACATCTCGAGCCAACACTACGAGGTAATCTCGCGCCTTCCGAAAGATCATACGACTTCTGACGCACGAGGTCAGACGGTCATCGATAGCCAATTAGAAGTTTCGGTCCTCTGGTGTCGAAGGTCATGAACCCTTCGTATACAAGCCAGAGCAAGAGTTTTCCGCGGGCTTTTTTCTGACTGTCCTCGTGCTTTTGCTGCTGTCCCATCCATGCTTTTTGTCATCTCCGAACTCTTCTTGTCCTGTGTTGCTCTATCGCCGCGTCCTTTCTCTGTCAATCAAAATATAACGTAGCTAAATACTCCGGCAGGTCCGGAATTTACATGTACTTTCATGTGTGCTGTAACATACTTCAAAACGCCGTCATTGTGTGTCCAGAATAAAGACAGTTCTAAAAATCTATGGAGATTCATTTCGACCCGACTACAGATCGCTATCTACAGCTGCCAGGTATCACACACACACACACATATATATATATATATATATATATATATGTCATGGTTCTTCTTTTTTCCCTCACTTCCTGATAGCAGATATCCAAATCTCTCTCGATTTCTTGGCAGTCCGTGGTCCGGTGGTGACGCTTATCCTATAAATTCTTCCATCATACAATCAATGAAGCTCACACAACAAAGAGATTACTCCATATTTCCCTCAATATATTTATTATTTAATTTCAAACGTTCCCAGCTCCAATATTTTAAGTTCGCTTCCAATCCCAATTTAAATTACGTGCGCACAAGGGCGACACGTCTGCTTCCTTCCTAAGTTACCATGGCTCTGAAGATTAAATCTTTTGTTCTACAAGCTTTTAATTCACTACGCATGCTCCAAATGACGCGTTATGACGCTCAATACTTATGCGTGACATCACATAGAACTTCTATCGAGTTCCACTGATGACTGTGCATTATTTTTTAGCGCGAACTATCAAGGCTACCACTTGATTTTTAGATTCCCCTCGCGGATATTCGAATTCGAATCAAGTCCAATCCTTAAAGCTATTTTCACAGCGATGCATTTATTCCCATTATTTGTGATTTCCCACTCCTAAATTGCTGATTCTTATTTCTTCCTAAACAAAAACCCCGTTTAAATTTCACGCGATCGCCACCCCCCATATTTATGGCATTACATACATATATATATATATATATATATATATATATATATATATATATATATTTGTGTATGTGGGTACATAATGAGGGAGGGCTGCCCCTTGCACCGCATATAATGGTCGACACTCTGTTAGTAGATATCCCCTCCCTTAACCCTATCTATTCATATTTTCTCCATACGAAAGAAATAATGAACGATTATCCACAGAGTTAAAAGTTTTATATAAATGTAGCAAGAAGACGGGACACAAAAGTTATAAATTTATGCAAACACACACACTCATGGCGGTGGTGAAGTTTTTTGGTCTTGGACCCTTTCTGCTGGTGCGAACTTGGACCACTTGTTCTTGTTTCCACTACCATGACGAAGGATCAATGCATTGACATTCTAGACAATCCCACCCTTCCTTCACTGTGGTAGTACTACGGAACTGACGGTTATCTCTGCCAGGATGACAATGCCCCATGCCACAGAAAAGTAGCTCTCATGCACTGGTATAGGGACTTAGGTGGGAAACGATAGTTGTGACCTGCTCAGACTCCCTATCTGAACCAAATGAAGGGTTTGTGGGACGAATTGGAACCACGATTGAGGTTCAGACCAATAAGACGGACATACATACTGTATATATATATATATATATATATATATACAGTGCGTATGTGTGTGTGTGTGAATGTATGAAATTCTCAAAACATAAATTTGTTAATTTAGTTATGACTATGAAAATTAAACTGCCCAAACTTTAAACGAAATTTCTAAAATTTTTCAAATCTCAATTTTTGTTTTTTTAACTCATTAAATGAATTGCTACCTTTTGTATGACTCACAAACCATGCAACAATAAGGTATTGTAGGTCAAGTGACCGTCAACAGATGGCGACACTGCAACTAGGTTTAAAGATTTATTCACCAGGTAAAAATATCGATCGGAGATGTAAAAGTTAAAAGCACGAAAGAGAATTTTATAAATGCAGAATATAAAGATTAGATTGTGAAGTTCTCGCTGTGATAATGCATTCTGTAATGCCTTTCAATGTATCTTTATTTTGAATATGAGATGGCGAGCAATAAATTCGGTGAAAATTCAGAGAAATATTATTCTACATTACGTTCTTTGAAAACTTTAGATTTTAAGCTTTATATTACTTCGATAGATATAAATCTGTGCTTACTGGAAATTTCTGAAGAAATATATTTCTACCTCGAAAATGTTGGGGTTAAAAAGATTGTATATTTTTAAATATTATACATTCCATAAAGGCCCATATCTTTTATATAATCAGGATAAATAGGTTTGGAGTAAGAGGAGAATTATAATCCCCCCCCTCCCTCCTCTCTCCTCTCCCCACTAGACACCTTGGCAAACTTTAAGTTCCAAGTAAATATACAGTAAAATTTTCGGTTAATCGTGAGCGAGTATATGTACAAAAAACCCCGATATATATATATATATATATATATATATATATATATATACAGAGGCTGTTCACACATTTTTTAGACGATGTATATTGTATTCACAAAACTAAATTACATAAAATTCTTGTGTTTTAAATGTTCTATTTGACATCCCTTATTCTGAACTATCTTTCGACACCGCAATTTCCAGGATAATAATGCCTTTTGAAGTGTCAGAAAAGGTATTCTATCCCATTCCTCCTGAACAGCTTTCCAGAGTCCTGTAAGGGTTTTGGGACGACGTTTGGATAATGCAGATTTTAAAAGTCCGAAAGCACAAAAATCCATAGGTGATGCATCGGGAGATTTAGTAGGGATATCAGTGAAGGGTATGGCCTTGATACCAGTTTTTTGTTCCATTTCTTTTAGGAAATTTACAGTGGATTTTGATGTGTGACTGCTAGCTTTGTCCTGATGGTGTCTCAAAGACTTATGGAACTGTGGGTAAAGCGATGGTATTTCATTCAGAAAAATTGGCGATAAAATATGTTCCTGATAGTATTTGGAGTTAATCTTGACATTTTTTTCCACTCTCTTTATTTTTAACTTGCCATTATAAAAAAACCAGCAACAATCATGAATCCCTTAGAAAAACTTTCTTTCGATTCTTTGAACCATGTACTTAAATTTTTTTCTCCCCTTTTATGATAATAAATGGCTATTTTTTTGTTGCAATCATTTAAATACACCCATGATTCATCTATTGTGACAATTGTTTTCCATTTTTCTTTGGATAAGTGTTTCTCATATAGAATTCTGCAGCGTGTCCTGCGTTCAGCGATATGATTTGGAAGAAGACGATGCACATTGCGTTTTCTCGCTTTCTTAAGATTTAAATAAACGTTTATCATTTTGTTTACAGTGGACACCGAGCATTTTAATGATTTTGCAACTGTCCTTTGAATAGGGGGATTTTCTTTTAACATTAAACAACGTACCTTTGCAATAGTCGAAGATGTGCGTTTATTCCTTGGATACTTGTTTGGAATTTTTGTCCCACTTGAGGCTCCAATTTGACGTTTTTTTCCTTTCTTGTTTACGATATTGCCTATCGACGCTTTAGATATCACAAAACCATGACTCTCACATCGTTTTTGGATAACGGAGTATGCATATTTCTCTTCGGAAAGAGCATAAATGTAGCCTTCGAACCACTGCTTTGTTAAAAACGCCATTTTGAATAAAAACAAAACTTTCAAGCAGCAGATGATAATTTTGACCTTTAAAAACATAGTACAATTGCAATTATTTCTTTTGCAGCAAGCGATTTTTTATTACCGCTTACCAAAATCGTCTAAAAAGTGTGCGAACAGCCTCTGTATATATGTATATATATATATATATATATATATATATATATATATATATATATATATATATATATATATATATATATATATATTTATATATATTTATATATATATATATATATATATATATATATATATTTATTTATATATATATATATATATATATATATATATATATATTTATTTATATATATATATATATATATATATATATATATATATATATATATATATATATATATATATATATATTTATTTATTTATATATATATATATATATATATATTTATTTATTTATATATATATATATATATATATATTATTTATTTATATATATATATATATATATATATATATATATATATTTATTTATTTATTTATATATATATATATATTTAAAATAGGGAATTTTTGAATTTCGGGGTAAAGATAATGCCTGAAATCGCGATGCTTTCTTTTAGGAAAATGCAAAAATATTTTTCGGTCACCCTGCTTTAACTTTCTGGTAATTTTCATTACATTTTATGATAGATTTTTTAAAAATTGTTTAAATTTGGGTTAAAAGCCACGTCTTTAGAAAGTATTAAAAATATTAGTCTTTAAAAAATTTTTATTACTTCAAAAGTGGCACCATTGTTTGAGTACATGCTTTTAGTGCTATACTGAACTGGAATTAAAATGCAATTTTATTGACGCAATTTTTACATTCCCATCAATGTTGGGTGGTCTGGATTAAAAATAACTTTTTGACTTTTGTATGAGTAAAACGATGAATAGAAATGCTATTAATTGAAATACTGTGACCATTGTAGAAATGCTTTTTTCCTTAATGAAATGAAAAAAAAATCAAAATAAATGAATTTTCTTCGTTGAAAATAGATTGGATACCAAATTCTACTAAAATAACATGAAATGTGTCTAAAAAATTCCTGAACACCCTAGAAATGGAAGAAAAAACTGAGGCCATGTCCTCTTATTATATTACATCGATGTGAATTTTAATGGAATACCGTAATTAAGAAAAATATCGCCTGTTTTAAAGTATATTTTACTGTATCAAAGAATACAGGAAGGTTATCAAAATAATGGAAACACCTATTAATATTAGTGTTGTTCAGGAAAGTGTTTCGTATTCCTTAAAATACAAGTATGGCCCCCTGTATTTTCTGTAGAATGTAGTTTATATATTATTCCACCGTCAGGTAGCAGTAATGAAGCTATTGGCATCGTGGTTTTGGGAGGATAACGTAAGATTCTAAACCTTGCAGACCTTGCAGAAAGGGAAATTGTTGGAGCGCGTCAAATGGGAATATTTCTTGCTGCAACCACCTGGGTTTTGAGTGTTTCTAGAACTTTGGCAATGAATGTCCTGACAGCATACAGAATGTCCGGATAAATATCGTCTGCGAAATAGAATAGTGGAAGAAAGGAAGAGCTGAGTGAAAGAGACAAATGAGTATCGAAGCGGATTGTGACTTGTAAAAATAAAACAACTGCAACCAAATTGACCATAGAGCTCGATCTGCATCTACAGGCTCCCGCATCAGCCATTATAGGTAGGAGGGAACTTCACAAACCCAAACATTTAAGGATGAGTAATAATTCCCAAGCCACTTGTAACAGATGTGAATGCAAAACCTCGTCCACGATGGTACCACGAGCACAAATCCTGGTCGAGTGACATGTGAAAGAATGTCGTGTGGTCAGACCAATCATCGGTCCCTTTGTTCTCCGCAAAAGGACGTGTGCACTACTGGTAAACACCCAAACAACTATATGATCCTGATTGTCTCATGCAAACTATCATTCATGGAGACGGATCTAACATGGTTTGGACTGCTATCTCATGGTTTTCAATAAGTCCTAGTGTAACCCTAAAAGGGAGATGCACTGGGATGGACTATATCGAACTTTTTGCTAACCAGGTTCATCCTATGATGCAAACATCCTTTCCCGTTGGAGAGGGTGTTTCTTAGGATGGTAAAGGTCCTGTCCATACAGCCAGTCATGTCAAATTGTGGCTTGAGGGACATGAAAACAGAGACAAACATGTTACATAAACCCCACAGTCCCCAGACTTCAATATCATCTAAACAATGTGGTTTGTTTTAGAGAATAGAGTCAAGTATCGATATCTACCAACACCAACTCGATTAACTTTCACGAATTCTCCATGACGAGTGGTAGAATACTCCCTTAACCACTATTCATGTCTTGTACAAATCAGTTCTGAGGCGGTTTCAGTCTGTATTACATGCTAAAAACGTTCCTACTCCATACTAATAAAATATTTCATGGTATTCCTTGGTGTTTCCATTATTTTGATAACCACCTGTATATAACTGTATTAAAGTTACTCCTGGTCGAAATTCGTTTTTTACAGTTAGAGAACAAAATAAATTATTTGAATGTCTTAATTAGTTTTAGTATCGTAAAATTTGAATGCTGGTGATAGAGAGTAAAGTTGAAATCTAGACTCTGGCACATTTCTCAGATCTTAAGGCCGGTGACTGTGCCTTACATACGAGGCCTCGGAGAACGTCCTCTTTCAACAGAATAACGCAAGGCCGCAGGTTGGCCGTCGTGTCCTGACCTACCTCGACACAGAAGGGTGTTCGACTGTTGCCCTGGCCAGCATGTTCTCCAGATCTCTCACCCATTGAAAACATCTGGTCATGAGTTGAGAGACAGATCCACCACCGCTCTCCAGCCACTACGATTGATGACGTGTGGCATAGACTTGAAGCAGCATAGAATGACTTGCCTGTATCTGTCATCTAAGCCCAGTTCGACTCGATGCCTAACTGGGTTAGAGCCGTTTTAGCTGCTAGAGGCGGCAACTGTGTGTACTATTTTCGGACCCTGTATACCCCCAATATTGCCTACAAATTTAATCATGTTTTCTTCTTGCTATGCTGAATACGTACAATAAGTAAGTATTCGGAAATTACAGCGACAACGGCTTTCGCCTATACGCCTAGTCCAGTGGTCGGCAAACTCATTAGTCAACAGAACCAAATATAAAAAGTACAACGATTGAATTATCTTTTTAGAGCCAAATTTTTCAAACTTAAACTATATAGGAAGGTACATTGTTATTAACTTAATTAGGATTCTCCAAAGCTGGCTTTTGCTAAAAACATCCCCAATCTGATTGAGGTACGTTCGTTGAGGTCGACCCCTTCAAACTCTCCGACACATACTGGTCTTGTATAGTTATTTCGTCTATCTCCTTTCGTTCATCCTCTCTATATGTCCAAATACTCTCAACATACCTTTCTCAATCCTCGACACTAGATCTTCTTTGACTCCATAACGCTCCCTAAAATTAACTTCATAAACTTTACTTAAATATTTAAGCCATAGTAAAACTATAGGTGCGTTTAATAAAACTTGATATCATACTTAAAAACGATATTATTAATTGATAAAATTAGATTGTAAGGTATCCATAAAATTAAATCATGACAATGACAGACAAACACTAATGGGAACAATGGCCTTGCATCTCCTTGGAAAGTTTGGGTAAGTCGGGTTTGTATATTGTTGTTTTTAATTTTAAGCACAATTCCAGGTTGTCATCAATAAGACATCTGAATTTACTCTTGATAAGGTTCATGCTTGAAAATGATTGTTCGTATGAATTTATCGAACCAAATAAGAAAATAACAGCAAACGCTATTTTTTTTTCATCTGATTATATGTATGAGTCAGGAATACCATTCCGGGTGTTAAAAATCAACATATCTTACTTCTCCAGGTCTTTCAAAGCAGACCACATGTGCTTTGAACTAAGTTCACATTAGTTTTTCTTCAATACTAGGTGGCCCCGTGAGACCCTTTCGCATGCGATTAAATTACGATAAATTTTATAGCGGGGTTGGTGGTTTGCAGTAGGATGAATGAAGAGCCGGTTCATTTGTAGCAATTGTTTATTTGTAAAATAACAGTGGTGCGTAAGGATAATACAAAACCAATTACAAAGCGCCTTTGGCTACAATATTGGAGGTGAAGCATGAGACAAAACAGGGGAATACGGGATATGTATACGTCAAAACACTTGTAGACAATATTAAAAGTCAATTACGACAAAAACTCGCGGAAAATGTTATATTTACATTACAAAACCTTTTTGTGCACACTATTTGACCGTGCCGTTTCGACGCATCGAGGGAAAGAACTTTAGTGCCAAAAGTCAATTTTTCGCTTCGATTTTTTAACAAACAATACAATGTGTCATTCTGAATCAACAATTCGTCAGAGGAGGAAAACTTAATCTTTAAAGTGGTACCTCATTTATCGATTTTCTTTCATTATGAAGGGAGTAAAAGGGACAAAACAAAAAAACAACCTTTTAGAAATAATATAAAGATAGATATATTTCTATATCATCACAAAGACGTTCAAATTTCGAGCTCAACAATTTTTTGTTTTTCAAATCAATTGAATTTCAAAGTTGCCAATGTCAATATTAAAGGGAGAAAAATTTTATTCTGTTACAGTAGCATTAAGAGGTTTTTTAGAAATGCTAACGTCGCTTTGCTGTTTCTGACTTCCTGAAACCTGTTGAGAAAAGCTTCCCTCATATTTAAAAGCGTTGTTTTCAAATAGCAAATATCAATATTAGAATTATTTTCTAGGCAATGTTTCAATTGGCTTGGAAAGTGAATCAAAGTTAATTTATCAAAATCTTGAGCAAAAAGAGATAATTTGTTTTCGAATGAAATAACTTCTTCTAACATAAAAAAAAGTGTGTTTCCTTTCCCCTGTAGTTTACGATTAAGCTGATATATGGACTCGTAGATGAAACGTAACGTCTGCCATGAAATTAATTTTTTGGATCCACTGATCGTTCGTTAGTTCTGAATAGTGAAACACTCTTCTCAAGGAGAAATGCTTTAATTTCTGTTTTTAAGGAAGCGAGACGTTTAAAAAAGTTTCCTCCTGATTACCAACGTACCTTGTTATGCAGCAGAAGATCTGCGTACTCACTCTCCATTTAACCTAAAAATTCTTTTAATTGTCGGTGATTAAGAAATTTAGTTATAATGGAGTTGATAATCTTAATCACCAATTCCATAACTTTGCAAATTTCTTCTGGAAATGTCTGCGCACAAAGCACCTATTGAGGAATGATGCAATGGTAAGTAAGTATCCAGTGATTAATTTTTCCTTTCAAAATATAGCAGCAAACCCGTTTCTTACGCCTGTCATACTTTTCACCCCGTCTGTTGAAATTGAGACAATTTTACAGAATGAATATGATGTTTGAATATGATGTTGAATATGATGTTTGAATAAGAAGTTGAATATGATGTGTTTCAATGCACTGAATTGCAGCATTTTCTATATCCTCTCCCCGTGTTTGACCTTTGAGTGTCAATAATCCTAAATGTTCTTCTTTAGGATCTGTAGATGAACTAAATCCTGCAAAAAGTGAAACTTGCGCTGTATCATTTATGTCACAAGACTCGTCAACTGCTATTGATAAAGATGAAACCAACCAGCAAGATCTTCGACTTGCTGGTTGGTTATATTCGAAGACATTTTGACTAGTCTAGACTTTCTTGTGGGAAGTAATACAATGTATAACACGATGCAAAGATACGACTTGACGATAAGCGTTGCCATTTAATCTTTCTGGAAATATTTTCTCATTAAGTTTCTTCAGAGCACTCGCCTAAAGATAAAGATACATAAACACCAACTAAGTATGTAAAAATAGAAATAAGAATACCAGTTTCAATCGCACTGTACGTGGTATTTCGTGGAAGAGCCACACTCAATGGGCCAAAGAGCCACATTTGGCTCGCGAGCCGCGGTTTGCCGACCACTGGCCTAGTCGAACTACTGACCGGTCACTACGTAGCAAAACCTGCATACGCAGTCGAGGCTAGATTTCCCAAGTTCAGAGCAGCTCATTTTTTAAGGCCTAGGCGCCGGACGGACATTACAGATCTGCCGAAAAAATTGGGCAACCTGGGGCCCCCATACAATAAGTAAAGTTAATAAGTAAAGTTTTGTTATTTGCTTTCCTTCTTGGTGTTGCAATGGTCAGCAGTGTATATATTAAGAAAAATAACAGAGAATTATTTTAGGGAAAATTGCGCCACGAAAGATCTACTTGGCTATCCACGTCTGCTGATCTCGAAAAAGGATAAAAAATAGGAACGAAAATGCTGAGAGATGCCTTATTTTTCGTTGCTAACAAATATTTTGTTTATGATATCTTTCCTGTAGCATCCTTTGCATCACATACCGTTTTGTCTGAGCGACGAGAATCTGTAGGAAAAAGGTTAAATACTTCACGGGAGAAGTATTAACAGTGTGGGAACGATCACTTCCAGGAGATTAGAATTACACTGGTGTAAGAAATTAAGAGAATTTGCAGACTTGGTCAATTATCTCTAGAACTACTGTACCGATTTTAATGAAATTTGATATGTACATACATTGATACAATACAAAACAAATAACCATTCAATAATTGTAATACACACGCATGATCGTGCGTAACACTCGTTGGAGTCGGAAAGTATGAAACAGCGGCTGCAGAATAAACAAAAAATGGGTTAATAGCTGGGTTAATAGGGGGTATGGTCCCCTCTTACAGATATACAGGTCTCGCAGCGTGATTTCATACCTGAAATAAGGCAGTTTATCATTTCCTGTGGCAATTGGTTCCACTCGTTAAGCAATGCTGTTTTCATTCCCTGGATGGTTCTCGGAGGGGGGTTGCGAGTTGCAATTGCCCTCCCCAGAGCATCCCAGACATGCTCTATAGGGTTAAGGTCTGGAGATCTGGCTGGCCAATCCATCCGGCGAATATCCTCACTCTCTGGAAATTCGTCGACCAGAAGAGCTCTATGTGGCCTCGCGTTATCGTCCATTAAAATGAACTCAGGGCTAACTGCACCCCTGAAAAGGCGAACATAGGGCTCCAAGACCTCATCCCTATACCTCACACCAGTAACAGTGCCTCTTTCAAAAACATGGAGAGGTGTGCGGCCATCCAACATGATGCCTGCCCAGACCATTAAACCTCCTCCGCCATAATGGTCGATTTCGTGGACATTGGAGGGTAGGTAGCGGATCCCTGGTTCTCTCCATATGAACGTACGGCAAGAATCGGTGTTTAGGCTGAACCGGGACTCATCAGTGAAGAGAACGGTCGCCCATTGATCCATACTCCAATCTCTATGCTCTCTGCACCATGATAAACGGATTCTCTTGTTCGTAGAAGTGAGCGGGACGCAAACAGCAGGTCTTCTTGCAAACAACCCTCTCTCATGAAGTCTTTTGGAAACAGTCACCCTTGATACACGGGTTCCTGTGGCTGCATATAAGTCACGAGAGAGCTGAGAAGCTGTAGCACTCCTGTTACGCCTCGCTATAATCGACAAATGGCGATCTTCTGTGGCCGACGTGGCAAATGAACGACCTTGCTCAGGCTTTCTCTCGATGGATCCGGTATCCTGGAACTGTTTCCATAAGTTACACACGACGCTGGGCGTTAAATAGAACTCTCTACAAATTTGGACTTGATATTGGCCTGCTTCTAGCCTCCCCACAATTCGCCACCTCATTCCATCATCTAAACGTTGGTGGTTACTCATTTGTACTGTTACAATTTGAAATTTACCGATTGTTGCAAAATTACACCAAGAAATTCGCCGAGGTGTACTAGTGAACGAAATGCGTCTTAACTTACGCGCGCTTATAAAGCCTGTTTCTCTACTGGCTCCACCTACACACACGTGTTCGCTTACGTATTTGACGTACAAGATTTGCATTTTTGTATAGAAGCAGTGGTTTTACATTCAGTTCAGTTCTTTTCATGAAATTCGATAAAATATGCAAATTCTCTTAATTTATTTCACCAGTATATAATGGTTCCCGACAGGAGTACAGTTGGAGGTCCTTGAAAGAGATTTGAACAACTGCCGGAGGAAGTGGTCCTTTTTGGTTTGCCATCGACTCCCCAGTGTATAATGCGGGTTCAAATTCGTCTCAGGATATTTCTTTTCCGGATTCGTTATGCTCTTGTAACCTTCTGATTAATTTCTTGTGTCTTTTCGACGTACTTTTCGCATTTTTAGGCATTTTCCAAGGTTACATTGAGCTGTTTTAGGCATGTCAAATCATGATCATTCACTGCTCTGAGGTAATCACAGAGTTTTGACTTGTATCTTCAAAAGCTGTTTTCTGATTGCCTTAGGTCGGATAAGTAGGTGGTACCGTGGAGTAAGCAATTTTTTTTCTCACTTTGGACATTCTCATATTAATGTTTTGGTTTTAGTGAGCGTGGTGGCCTAGTCGTCAAAGGCAACGGGCAAGTTATCTGTACATCGGCGTCGCTGGTTCGATGCTCGTCACTGACAAAACCACCGACGTATACACTAATGGGGCCTGATGCACGGGAAAAATCTGTCGTAGCTGCCATGTCCTCCGAGTTCAAAATGCTTCTGGATGTGCAGGGTCATGTGTTCTGCTCTCGTCACTTGACTCGGTTCAAAATTACGGGACCAATGTTCTTCAAGGTCAAGTCAGACTTCAGCCCTAATGGTACCTCGCCTTAAGTGAAGCTGCTTACTACCCTTCACCATGGACCAAGGCCCTTTGGACTTGGTGTATGCCTTCCTACACCAAGGGGATTGGAAACAACATGCGTTTGTTTTGTTTTTGTTTTATTCCAATGTGGAGGCACTTGTCGGGTCATTCCACTTTTATTATTCACCGCGAAGTCTTGCTGGCAACCTTATAATGGAAGCCCCATTTTGGTGAGCCAGTCTTGCTCCCTATGAGGAGACAACCCCCTATGAGGAGTAACTATCCCCTATGAGGAGTAACGACCAGGCCTTATTCGGAATTTGAACCCAGCCCACTGCGTGGAAGCTCTTGACGCTAACCACTATACCACAGGGGAGAATCTCATATTAATGTAGATGACTCAACTTACTCAATTATACTCAATATACTCAACTGACTCAACTTACTCAAATTACTCAATGATACTCAATTATATTTATACAAGTACTACTCTACAAGATTCAATAATATAATTATCCTTACATCGAAGAAAAATAGGTACTTTACCGTTATCCGGGCGCGTTTGGCGCTCTTCCTATTAAGCATCGCCATTGGCGAGAATGAAAAGTCCCCAACATAACAAACCTAGGAAAACAGTTTAATAGGTAATATATGGACTAAATTTTGAAGAAGCATTGTCACACATGAAACTTTGGAAGAAGATGATAGATCAACGGGTATGAATCATGTGAGAGAACACGGTTCAGTTCAGAGACCCAGATATATAACCCCGAAATTCACATGAATAAAAATTGGAAAAAAATTAACCAAAAACTTTATTAGCTTTCTTCACAATCGCACAAAAAATTGAGCAGTAGTGATGAAGCATCGTATGGCGACATGAAAGAACATTGAGGAACGGCACGCCACCATTTGTAATCGTACTCGCTGAATTTCTTGAGCGACGACAAAAAGGGGTCCTTTTGAAGACAGCTTGAAGGACATTAAAAGAGTTTTGGCCTCCTAACTAATTATTTACTTAAAGAACAAAATGAATGCTTACTTAAGTATTTTGCTCTTTCACGTACACGTATCACGGGAGTTACAGTTAATTAAATAAAATGTGACCTAGAGAACCATATTTGGCGATATATAACTTGCAACCGGCTAACGGAAAAGTACCGAAAAATATTTTGCCAATTGGTATTTCATTATTCTGAATGCAGTATGATATTTTAGTCTTTGAAGTTTGATAGTAATAATCTAGAGCGATATTTTGAGAGCTAAAATATTTTGCTTTTCTTTAAGAGGAAAAATGTATTATTAGTACTTCGAAATCATCGTTCTTGTAAGCAAAGTCAAACGAATTTTACAATTTTTAAGAAAAAATCTTTATTTCTACTGAAGTTTTATCATTCTTATATAAGAAAGTTATTTATTCCTTTGAGATTTTATAAATCTAAGGGAAAATTATTTTATACATTTAAACTATTCTATAAAAAGAAGAAAGTTATTTTCATTTGCCCATACTTTATAAATCTTAATGCAGAAAAAATATTTCATTGTTTACGAGAAATGTTTACATTTCTCAATGCAGAGAAATATTTTCTAGTTGTAATTGTGTAATTTTTAGCGAGCGAAAAGAATTTTGCTCTCTAAATTTTTACTGATGATGTATAAAAGAATTTCTCCATAGAAATTATACACTTTAGCGTTAATATCTTAAGAATAACTGCAATTATTTTCACAGAATGAGTTCCAGATTTTTACCATTATTAGAATATCCAGTGTAACTATCTATCTGTTTCTCTTCCGATTCACTTATGTGATTGAAAAAAACCCCGGCAATTTCACTAAAAGCGCGGAGTCATGGTATATAGAGCGAAATATTGATTAATGATAGTTGCATGCACGATGAAAGTGCCGAAATGATGAATTCAACATTTCATTGAAGGGACATTTCTGCAATATGTGTTTGTACAAAACTTTTCGTCTGAAATACTTCAATCTCAAAATGATAGCTTTTCTTTTTGGGCAACTGAACAATGTCAGAAGAGCCATTTGTTTAATTCTCAGCTTTTTTTAGTCCATTTACGATATAACATATTGATCATTATATCTAATGAAATATATTTATGTGGTGTTGGGTATTTAGTTCGGTTCGTCTAATCTTTTAATGCAAAAAACTCACACCTGACTATTGCCTTAAATTTAGGATTATACGTGAACAGTCTCTCAATAACAATAACAACAAATATTTATTTAGTTGACTAGGGGCTTCGCACCTAGGCTCGTTACACTCGCTCCTCTGTTATAGCTAATAGAGAGATACATAGGGGGGATTCTAGGGCAATGTAACAGCTTCCAACCATTTACTGTTGTCACCCTTAAGGCGAAGGGCGTTTCATCACTATTGAATTATCAGCTTTAAAATTCAATTTAAAATCGAAAATTTAAGATATAGACTTGAAATGAGGTTTATATGAATAAGAAAGCTTTCAGCTTCCAGATGATATAAATATTTTCTTTGTAAGATAAAAATTCGAGGAGCATCTATATTACATCCACATAGGGGACGATATTTCTTGAAAACCTGTGTTTCATTTTTTGATGAAAATATTAGTCTGTTTTAAAATATTTTTAAACAAATGATGTCTAGTTTGAAAGAGAAATGTCTGTAGTCTTAGAATGTAAAAAGATCACAATTCTCCGATCCTTTTTTGGCGAGTTATCGTAATCTGAAGATGAAAAAGTCAATATTTCCCACAAAACATAAAATTTAAAAAAACAAAGTCCGACGAAGATGAGACATGTCTTACTTTGGTCCCCCCCATTTTTTGCATCCATTGGTATCGCTCTCGACCCCCATACCCCCAGCGGTTTCAGAGGAGATAGCGTGACAAGCTTTTGACAGCGGCAGCGGGAGTTACTTTTTTTTAGAACAGAGAGACACCACAATTGACATATAACACTTAAAACACAATAGTTGTCCTTTCAAGGTAATAATGCTGTCAAGCACTCAATAAGCTTGGACAACAAGCTAGGACCGCTCACACATAAACTAATCGTTTAGTGCAGAATCAATCCAACATGGGAGCTTTCCTATCTATGCGTAGTAGGCCTAATCGCCTCTCCACGCACTAGCCTTTCGCTAAGCCAAATCTTCAGGTTTTCTTCTAGGAACTTATCCCTTCAACATCCGCACCCGAGAGCCTTTGGTGGTTTAAATTTATAAAATGAATGCTATTGCAAGGTGCTGAAATGTTCAGGACATCTGAAAATACCATTTTTATTGGATTATCAGCACTTATGTAGTTGTAAATAGTAGACACATTTTCTCCATAGGTTAACATTGAGGTGAGCGAATCCAATAGGGTTAGTACACAGCAGCCTTAACTCTGGATTCGAGCAACTTGTGTTCATGTTAGTCTTTACTGCATGGAAATATGAAAGCACTTAGCTCACGTACATGACACTTGCACGAATCTAGTCGAAAAGTTAAATGCTTCTAAGAGAAAAGAAACTAAATCTAATATAAGTGTTTCCATTGATGCCAACAATATTTCAATTTCTCCATTCAAGCTGGAGAAAATTCGACAGCCCTGATTACGATTCATTAAATATCCAGCATTTAGATGCATTTTCCTACATTCCAAGCTAGACATCGCATCTAAACTCTAAATTTCACGGACAAATATTCGCCGGCGATTAGTTTGAAAGATAACTTCGGTAAATTTATCCCAATTTATTTCAAGGACAAGCCTAATAAACGGCACTTCATAATTCTGAAGATCCTTATAACTATACTATCGGCAATCTTTGATCTCCTATCGCAGTGGTGGACGAACTGTCGGTCTCGACCCGTAGGGGTGTCGCTAAAATAATTGGAGGGGTTGTGGTTAATTTGATGTAAATAAATATCGTATAGAATGGTTTAATTAAAAACATTTGCTATAAATATGCTAATAGTTTTCAAATCATGCATTTTTTCAATTATAATTTTTGTTAATTTTTACGAAAATGAAATACAAATACATATTAATATTTTAACATGAAGTTTTAGCATTATGAGATTTGCCAAAAACAAGTGCAGAAGGTAAGTGAGACATTTTTTATTGTTATTATGCAAAGTAAAAATACTATACCCAATAGTTACAGTTCGTCGATTTTTAAAATCGTTTGTCAAAATTTTCTTATTTTGTGACAGTGAACGGTATAAGGTAAAGTATATTATAAATAAATAATTATGATTTTGAATTAATTGGTGGCATTTAGAATGATTTATAATTAATGATGGATCAAGATGTGGTTAGTACATTGCATGGAGAATAAAATTCATTATGATTCCAAATGATGGAAAACAACTCTGGTATAAAATGACAAATGAATTTATCGATTAACACACATAATACTCATACACTAAATCTCATTAAACATTCTATATTCGTCTCAAGTTATTAGTTATTACAACATATTTCTTCAACCTTAAATATTCAATAGCATCAATTCAAATTCACACTATATTCATATTCAAATAACTAATATTTACTCATATTCAATTCATCACATTATACCAACTAACTCACCTTTACGATTTATCATTTAATAACCGCTAACTTCCACTATCAAATTACTTCATCATCGCGCTCTATATTAAGGTATGGACGGCTGCGTTAAGAGAAGCAATGACGGTAAAATATTAAAAGGAAACAAAAAGGACGGTACCTCTACAGAAGATTACTGGAGAACCTTAAGAATGTGATTTCTTTTATGTTTAGTGCATACAATTTGCACGAATATGGAACTAAATAAATACAGATATTCCTCTGCTTACGACCGAGATAGGAACCGAGACATTGGTTGTGAGTCGACTTTGTCGTAAGTCGAGTTTCAAACAATTTTTTTCTGTACATGTACTTAACATATATTTTACTTTCATACATACATACGTAATTTAAAATAAATTGTTTTGTATTTAGAAGACAAAAAGTATTCTTCGTAATCACTACTTATTATGTTAGAACCATCTATTATTTCAGAATTTGTGACAGAAGATACATTGCAAGTTTTTTTTAACAAAGTTACCCAAGGTAATTTAAACAGTTTGAGTCTTTTTCTTGTATATTGTCTGGTAACAAGCCAGATTTTCCTGAGTACGACGATTTGCACCTGTGAATCTTTCTTCATTTGGATGCATTTCTCTTAATTGATGTAGTCCTTTATTAATATAGTGAAAAGCTGAAGCCGTTTCTGAAGCCAATGAAGGTTTATTTGATTTATCGTGTGGATATCGAAACTATTGCATTATGCATTTTTATTATTGCGTCATAAATTTGTGCAGTATTGCAGAATATTGCATCATATTTTTTAATAATTATGTAATACATATAGGTATGTACTGTACATTCTAGGAACAGTATTTTTGGATTTTGTTTTAATTTAAAAATTTCGATCGTAAGTGCGAGCGGCTGTAAGTCGAGGAATACCTGTAATTGAATCGGTCATTTTGAAAAGTAGTCATCTCGATTTTTAAAAATTTTTCATGAGAAGCAAAAAAACTATAACTCGCCTTCATGCATTATTAGTTAGACTAAATTTAGTATTTATTATGTTTATAAGGCATCAATCCTGATGCAAAAATATAATTTGTTCATATTTTTTTAAACTTGGGATGGGGGGGGGGCAGAAAAGTTGGAGGAAAGTAGAGACGAGTTTTTGAAAAGTGGAGATGACTTCTTTTCAAAATGATCGATTCAATTGTATTTAACTTTTCCATTTCTTATTATTTAAATTTTTTTTATATTTTTTTTTATAAACAAAACCCATTTGCTGAATATTTCAATCATTTTATCATATACTCTATGTCTTTTTTTACGCATTTTTTTGCATGAAACACAGACATACGTGGCACACAGTGTGGCACGCATCTTTCCGATTAAAAAAAGGATTAGGTGTATATTAAATGAACCATGTATAAGAACCTATTTCAGCCTGGGGAAGAAAATTAAGATATCCATGAAAAATAGTCCTGAGTTAAAAAAAGAAAGAGAAGCAAGAAAAAAAAAACCCATTATGGAATATTTTAAATCGAAAATAAAAACATCACTTCGATTCTATACGGCTAAAATAACTTAAGAAGAACACTTTAGTTTCAGCTAAATTTTTGTTTTATAATTCTCACAGAACACTCTCATTTTAATGTTTATGCGCTTATTTTACATTAAAGTAACACAAAAACACAACATAAAAAGATTTAAGACGCAATCTTCCTACAAAAGAATCTTTTTTCCCCCCTACTAATGTATTTTATTCGTTGGAAGTTAATTAAATTTACCTTCTTTTCGAAAATATATTAGCTATAGAATAGTAAAATATTTTAGTTAAATAATCTTATTTAAAAAAAATTTCTTTTATTAATATATATATATATATATATATATATATATATCCTTTAACAGAATGAGCAAAACCTTTTGCGCTCTTGCGTTCGATTTAAAATTCTTTCCTCTTTTTCTAAATGCAATGACCGGAACAAAAGAGAATTTTCTGTCGAATAAATGTTTAACACTTTTAGTTTATTTTTGTGTGAAAAATATTTAACAGCTTTTAATGAAAATTTTTATAAACAAACTAACGTGATCCTAAATTTTTAACCTTAAAAATATTTCCTCGTTTTAATTATTCTTCAAAGAATTTTTAATGCGTCCAATACGTGCATTTTATAAATCAATTGTGTTTCTGGGAATAAAAATTCGCATAACAAAACATTTGTCAATTACAGCACAGAAAGCCTTTTATCACCTTAATAGTTAAGCAGTATATATATATATATATATATATATATATATATATATATATATATATATATATATATATATATATATATTGTTTTGTTCCTTTAGGGGTATGTTTTTTTTTATACTTTAGTTTATGTGAACCCCAGAACCTTAAACAGTATTATATAAAGCTACTACAGTTTTTGTGCGATAAAAAGTTTATGATCGATTTACATAAAGTTCGGTGTAAAAATGTATGATATTATATTCTCAATAAAAACTACCAGATTTTTTTTAGTTTTTTTATGTGAAGAGGATTTTATTTAAAAATCAAAAATAAGGTAAAGTAAATTATGGCAAATAGTCAAAGAGCATTATGCCATATCTAAAGGAGTGGCTAAAGAAGTGTATAAAATATATTACCTAAAGCAGTTTCATATTTTATCACTTTAGAATTAAAGTATAATTAATATTTTTTTCTTTCGGGGCCCAGTTGGCAAAAGCATAGAGCCAGTGACATGCAGGTTGCGGGTTTGATGCCCGTCTCTGACAAATCCACTGACGTGTACACTAATGACGTCCGTTATACGGGAAAAATCCTTCGTAGCTGCAATGTCCTCGAAGTTCCCAAAATACCTCTGGATGTGCGGGATCAAGTGCTTCCGGTTTCGTCACTTGACTCGGTTCAAAATTACGGGACCGGTTCAAAGGGGGCGATGCTGATCCGCCTATATGGTGCTCCCATAATAAAGAGGCCAGCCAAACTGCGGTAATAACTGGCGAATGTTTAAAGGGACAAGGCCTCCGCGATAAATTTTTTTTTTCTTTCTAAATCAAATTGAAATTCTAATCTATTTTGTTGCTATGTCCCCTGGCCTGAACAACTCCAAACGAGGTCCGCAGATGGTAAACAGCAGATGAATGCGATTCCGGTTTACAATGACACTACAAGGATCGGAGTCCGACTTGACCAGGTGTCACCATAATTTTGATCGAACAACCCCTCCAGGTGCATCATCTGGTGGCTCGTACCTTCCCCCAGCCTCCCTGATATCACTGAAGGACTTTCCGGTCTACAGATTTAACGTGCCCATATCCGGTCTAGACACGAAGGTATTGAATGGCGTTCGTCAGGATTCGAACCGAGCACCCCTAGTCTGAAGTCCAATGCTCTACCACTAAGCTACCACGGGCAAGTATCTATCTTGAAGGCTGTAAGAGTTGTTTCATTCTTAAGGCTGTTTGGTATTAAGGATGTTAAAAGATTTAATTTACGGTTAAAATTTGAGACTGCTTTCAATTGCTATTCCTTAATTAAGGAAGTAAATTAAGGCTTCTGGTAGCAGCTATTTTGTATTTGCTGACCTCAATGTTATCCTATGGAGAAATTTTTTTCCACAAATTGTCGACTTGGATGTAAAGATTTTTTAAAATTTTAATCCGAAATATTGAAAGAATGTTTTTTACTTTTCTACCTTATTATAATATAATCTGCTACCATAAATCTTAATTACATCTTTACCAGATTACTTTCTGTTAATATGTTTCGGTTACGAAGCCAGGAAACTTTTTTACACTTTTGCGAAAGAAAATCTTCTTTTAGATTATTTTAAATGATTACAACCGGTCAATTTATTTTGGCTTCAAAATTAATCGCAGAAGGGGATAAATTAACGAATATGAAATTCCTAGGTTGCAAAGCTATCCTGTTACTGAAAAGCATTCTAATCAATACATGTTTGTTTGCTCCCACAAAAATATTGTTGTTAGGAAAGAAACACATCCGTAATGAAATCATTGCATAATTTCCAGATTACGATTATTGTCTCCCTGCTAATCGCAAACGCCCCAGGGCGTGTCTCCTTAGGAGCTAACATTAACTTCCCATTCGCGATATTCTTTCTATCTCGCTCACCTGCTTGTGTCCTGCCGTAGCGCAGTGGCATCGCACTGACCTGCGAAAACCTACGTTGTGGATTCGGTCCTAGATGGTATCGCCTATTCCAAATTTCCCTACCTTGATATTTTCATTTTTCCCCCGCGGAAATCTGCAATCATCTCATTACGAATTGTATAACCCTGAAGAGGGCCTTTTTTTCTTCTTTTGCTGAGGGCCACCTTATCTTAAACTTGTTTATTTTTTCATCTTACCTTCTCTAAATTTTTAATTTAACTTTTTAAACTTAAATTCTTATTCTTAATAATTGCTTAATTTTTTATCTTAATTTTTCTCTTCCCCTTTAACTATTAAAGGTGTTGAACTTAAAATTTTTGTACAATGATTGTAATAGTAACTTTTAACTTTAACCTAGCCTTAATATTTTAACCATTATCTTTGATTACATAACATCTTGCGTACAGGAGTTAAAACCAGATGGTCAAGGCACTCCGGTCATCATATCCAATTCTGCTCAGGAAAGAAACATCCAACGACCTCTTAACAATTTAAAGATAAATTTGGCGAAGCATTTTAAACCTTTATTTATAAAGTCTAACACCTATATGAAAAGTTGCAAAGCTTTCTAATCACTGCATGTTTGTTTTTTCCTCACAAAAATCCCCACAAGAAAACAACATCCAGCGAGCCCGCAAAAATTTAGAGCCAAATTTTGCGTAACGTCATTAACCTTTATTTATAAAGTCTAACACCTATATGAAATCAGTGTGCAAAGCTATTCTACCATTGATAAGTATTCTAATCACTGCATGTTTGTTTCCTCCCCACAAATACCTTGTTGCTAGGAAAGCAACATGCAGCGAGTTCGTAACAATTTAGAGCCGAATTTAGCGCATCGTTATAAACCTTTATTTATAAAGTCCGACATCTATATGAAATCAGTGAGTTCTAAAGCTATCCTACCACTGATAAACATTCTAATCACTGATATTTGTTTCCTTCCCACAAAAATTTTTCTGTTAGGAAAGTATATAGAGAATCTATGCTCACTTCTACCCAGACTTGGGTGTATATAATTTGAAGTGGCACTCTATTTGAATTATATACAAACACAGTTTATACATGAAATAATGTTTATTGAATTCGCTGCACATATAATTGGCTTTTACAGCAATAAGCATGCGTACTACTTGTACGGAATGTAAATACAGCTTTTAAGGACAATATATTTTTATACTCACGAACAGTAAGTCAAACCAGCAGTACTGCCACGTAAACTTCTAGCCCGTTAAGGACTAGAGCAGGATAACACCTTTTCAACCTCCCCTCTCTTCATTAATGACGCTGCGTGGTATTTATACTAAGCGCGTATGCCAAAATTAGCATATCTGAAGCAGCTTCTTTAATTCACTCAAAAGTTCGATTCTTGTGAATCGAATCTTGTGTATACCTTACACTGGCCTCCCTCGAAAAAAAAAATTAGGTAACTGAGGTCTGAACGGCTTCAGTTAACTAATTGAAAACGCGTGCTGGTCTGACTTTTTACATAATGGGTGGCAAAGCCAAAAAAACCTTCCACACGTTGTGTGGGGGAAAAACGCCACTACCATTTTACAAAACTAACCCCGAAGGGTCCAGGTGACACCATTACACAGTGGATTTGCAGAGTTGCGGATACTGGGCTGGCCAACTGCGCCCTAAAATATCTATTTTAATTAAAAGTGACAACACAATTGCACAGCATGACATTTCTTGACTGTATCTGCTCTCCCCCAATTTATAATGTACATGTGTTATGATTTGCGAAGTTAGTATGTTAGTTGTTTGTTATCTGTAGTTAGTATGTATTTTCTTTCACTACATGTCCCCTTCAAAAATTTATACAACAACAGTATACCGTTTTTTTTTCAGTGCCTCACCACTTCCCCTCAAAATGTTTACACAGTATATACACTGGGGAACTTCAAACCAATTTGGTTCGATTTTATTAAAGGGTGGGAGTTAGAATAAGAGAATTGATACAAGACTTGTTCCTCATGAATGCAGCAACTTCACTGCACCAGTTTGTCCAATCCGTGGAACCTCTCTTGATGGTCGCAGTCCTAGTAAAGGGGTTCGTTGACCGTGTGGGCATCCTTCGTGCAGCAGGTCGTTGGTCCTGAGGCGCTGGTCCGGCTTGACGATGGACAGGAGGTCTCTTGGGAGGAGGCCAACCTTGCTGGGCGGCTGATATCTTGCGTTCCCTGTGCTTATGCAAAGGAGCTTTAAAATTGTCATTCTTCCTTTTTACAACCTTGTGTACCTTATGTGTGCCACGTTCATCCTTAGATGGAGGTTTTGTAGTGCACACTTTACTTTTCTCCGTACTTTTTAGAGTATAGATATTAGATTTTAATGCAGATTCTATTTTTTGAAACTTATACGCCGCACCAACGTGTTTAGTAACTGGATTTATCTCGCTGCTTGTGTCATGTTTTTCAACAACCTGACTCTGTTTTTCGTATTTGTGCTTATACGACTTCTTGTTTACCGCCTTAATTACTTCAGTATTAGCAGTTTTAATGCTGGAACCTGAAGGCTCTTTTTTACGTTTTTTATCCCCCTTAACTTTAGTTTTATTCTCTTTTGACAAAAAAGTTTCTTTGAAACTTGCGACATCAGAATCGTTATCATTTAAATTCTTTAACACTGCTTCAGTTTTAGGAAGATTAAGCTTTTCGTACTGGTGCGTATTAATGCAAACGACGTCTATAACTTCCGAAGCATCGGCTAAACTACTTGCAGGATAACTCTGTGTCAACTTTTCATCCTGATTCTCAGTCTGGTTTTCATGTACTTTATTTAAAACCATATTATCAACCTGGCCTACACAATCCCCATTCGGCTGGAAACTTGAAATAATATCATCACCTAGCAAGTTCCTACTATCGTTTAAAGAATTTTTATTGTCGTCAACTAATAAGTATTCACTAACTTCCGTAACGCATACTTCGTCATCTACTAAATTTCCTTCATTAACAGATGTGTGAATATCATCTAAAATATCAGGTATAGCATCAATAATATCAGGTATAGCATTAATAATATCAGGTATAGCATTAATAGAAGTGTCAGATGATTTATTTTCTAAACCACTAGCATTAGTATCGGCACTATTTTCAGAAATTTGTACTGGAATTACCTCATCATTCCAGCTAGACTCACTTTCTTTATAAGCCACAAAAATACCCTGACTTTCACTATTCTCAAAATAATGATTACTGCTCGGACAAAATAATACATTTGACCACACAGTTTCAACAGGTTGAACCATATCATGTGAATCAACTTGCCAGTGCAAGTAAGGTGCTTGCATATTTTCTTTAAGTGCACTAATTTCATTATCACGCCGTGCGCTTCTATTATTTTGCCTGCGGTACTGCTTACGCTGCTGGTTTGAAACTCGCGAAAAATTTTGGCGCGGCTGTATAAAACTTCTCGTACCTGAATGACGGTGAGGGGTAGCGAAGAAATGTCTATTGTCATGTTTAGCTAAAGCTTGAAGGAGGGTAACCTTGCTTGTAATTGTTTGATTATCTAAAAAATCTTGAACACTTGGCTTCAAACGTTGGATAACTATTTTTAAGATTACCGCTTCCGTTGCCCCTTCTAAATATTCCTCACACTTGGAAATCTTTTCCGTAGCAAAATCTAACGCAGACTGACCTTCACGTTGCCTTAGCGAATAAATTTCCGCTTCAATTTCACTTTGATTAAAGGTCTTTGGAAAAACGCTAAGAAACTGTTGCTTGAATGACGAATAGTCAAAAATCAGATTACTGCTTTTCATACACGTGTACCACTGATATGCACTACCTCTTAAAGCGGCTAGAGCAATTTTAAGTTTATCCCCCTCTGGGGTGCATTGTTGCTGAAAGTAATGCTCAATTTTTTTTAGGAATTGGCTTGAGGGGCCGCCATTGAAGGTGGCTTCGAATGGCGCAAAATGCTGAACCATAATTACCCGAGGAAAATTTCCAGCAGGATTTTGTTCTACAACACTCATTTTTAAATAGTATATAAGTACTTGCAACAATTTTATCAATATAAGTTCACAGTACACAGTTTAATTTCAATTATGTTGTTCGTTATAAATGTAACGCTAACAACCAGGGTATATATAACGTTCGGGCGCCAGTATAGAGAATCTATGCTCACTTCTACCCAGACTTGGGTGTATATAATTTGAAGTGGCACTCTATTTGAATTATATACAAACACAGTTTATACATGAAATAATGTTTATTGAATTCGCTGCACATATAATTGGCTTTTACAGCAATAAGCATGCGTACTACTTGTACGGAATGTAAATACAGCTTTTAAGGACAATATATTTTTATACTCACGAACAGTAAGTCAAACCAGCAGTACTGCCACGTAAACTTCTAGCCCGTTAAGGACTAGAGCAGGATAACACCTTTTCAACCTCCCCTCTCTTCATTAATGACGCTGCGTGGTATTTATACTAAGCGCGTATGCCAAAATTAGCATATCTGAAGCAGCTTCTTTAATTCACTCAAAAGTTCGATTCTTGTGAATCGAATCTTGTGTATACCTTACAAGTACTATGTAGAGCAATTGTAACAATTTAGAGCCAAATTTGGCGCAACATTATAAACCTTCATTTATCAAGTCTAACATCTATTTGAATTCCCTAAGATGTAAAGCTATCCAGCCACTGATAAGTATTCTGATCACTGCATGTTTGTTTCCTCCCCACAAGAGATCTTGTTGTTATGAAAGCAACATTCAGCGAGCTCGTAATAATTTAGAGCCAAATTTGGCTCAAAATTATAAATCTTTATTTATAAAATCTAACATCTATTTAAATTCCCTAAGATGCAAAGCTAACCAGCCACTGATAAGTATTCTAATCACTGATGTTTGTTTCCTCCCCACTAAAATCTTGTTGTTAAGCATGCAACATCCAGCGAACTCGTAATAATTTAGAGCCAAATTTGGCGCAAAATTATAAACCTTTATTTATAAAGTCTAACATCTATTTGAATTACCTAAGATGCAAAGCTATACAGCCACTGATAAGCATTCTAATCACTGATGTTTGTTTCTTCCCCACAAAATTCTTGCTGTTAACCAAGCAACATGTAGCGAGCTCGTAACAATTTAGAGCCAAATTTGGAACAACCTTATAAAACTTTATTTATAAAATTGAACATCTATAGGAATAACCAGAGCCATTAATAAACTACACTTCAAATATTCATTAACGTTAAATTTTCTTCTTATGCATATTTAATAGTCGTAAATAAAAGCAGCAAATTCAGAAATCAGTTTCTCTCAGCTTTCCATTTCATAATCAATCTGCGCAATACTTTAATTAAACATTATTTGTGAAATTATTAATTTACCTTTGCAGAGCACGAGTAACTTAAAAGGTAAGAAACTAATAAAACTTTTTAAACTTCTTGTCTCTAACATCTGAGAAAAGCTCTTTAAGATGCATAATTAAACATTCGTTCCACGAAAAACAAAAATTTTTGCTGAACGAAACAGAAATTTAGCTCATTATTTTTCTCTAATTAATAATTTTGATAAGGATTACTGCAGACGTTTGTAATTAATATACTACCAACATTCGTTACGGATTTCGAAAATTAAATTTCATTTTAGCGATTTCAGTTTGATTCAAAATTTGATGAACGGAGATACTTAATTAATGAATAAAACATTTTCAAGTTCATAGAATGAAAAGGCTTCCGAATTAAAATGATTTTTTTTAAGTTTTCGGAAGTTCGTTTCAAATTTTCAGTGAGTTATTAAGCGAAAGCTTTGAAGACTTTTAAAAATTATTGAAATTCAGTCTTCTCACTGGGATTTTCTAATGATATTCGACTGCTAAAAGCGTATAAAAATGCAGAACAGCTAAATTAATATATATATTGGATACAGAAATACAATGAAGGATTTTAATGATTTAAAAGTTGATATATATATATATATATATATATTATACAAATTTATTATGACTACTTAACAATTTTTACAAATCAGCTATGATGTCACATTTAATGCTAGAGGGTGTGATCGGTTCATACAAGTAATTTCCTCTCCAGGTTAAAGAAATAATTATTTGTAATTTATTTTTTTAAAATTATCTGCGACTCAAAAAAAGAATGTCTTTAAAACATTTAATTTTGAATGAAAACACTGATACCTCATTCTTACTGCAGAATGTACTGCAGAATGATATTTTATGTAATTTTTTCTAAAAGACAAATAAATATACATTTAATTAGTCTTATGTCAGAAAAGTTTAAATATCTCGGTGAAACCTTCGACAGAAAACTGTCGTGGAACTCACATATTAAGGACGTCTCTAGACGGGCGTCGAAGAGGCTGCCACTATTGAAGATCCTGGAGGGTTTGAAATGGGGTTGCTCTAGATCTACCTTAAATCAAACCTATAATGCTCATGTTTTGCCTATCCTGAGAAAATAATAAGAACTCCCGGTTGCATGTCCATGTGGGATCATATCTCTACTGAGACCGAGCGTAATTTAAAGACCCAGAGAGGCTATGTACAGGGGGTTACCGCACTGATTTCTCACCTAAACATCGATTTTGGAGCAAAACAATTTGTATTACCTCGTAACCCCATCGAAGCCAAGTCTTTTTCTATCCGTCTTGGCTAGAGACAAAGTATGTTAAAGACGGAGTACAGTGATAAAATTCTAAGATCAGTGGCATACGAAAATATAAATTCCCTCTACCACGTTTCACATTGACTCAGGGTCTATACGGATGGTTCTAGAACAAGTGATTGTATTAACGTTGGAGCCGATGTTCATTGTGAGCTGTTCTCATTCTACTCTCCTGTTGGTGCTTATTTGTCAGCTTTTGATGGTGAAATCTCAGCTATGCATTTGGCTCTTATCCAGCATCAGAGCCGATTAGAGCGTTTCTCAAATGGTGAGCGTTTCTCAATTCCTGAGTGGTGCTTCTCTCAGATTCGAGATCAGCTCCTTAGGCTATTGATTCCCCATGTTTCTCTCGATCCAGAGATATTGATGACTGAATTAACCTTCTGGAACGGTTGTCGGATCATATTAAAACAGTTATCTTGCAGTGGATTCCTGCCTAGTGCGGAATCGAGGGGAACGAGGCTGCTGACTTCCTGGCGAAAAAGGAGGCTTCTGTTTTACAGCTAGACAGCCAGGATTTGGCCTACCATTCCATCAAGACGATAGTGAAAAAGACCGTCAGGTGTTCCTTCTCACAGGTTGTTGCCACTAGAAGCGGTCACAAGCCCTGATATGTCCATAAACATGATATTCCTGAGTGGCCTAGAGGTAAATCTGTGACAATGCTAAGACAAACAGCTAGACAAACAGCTAGACAGCCAGGATTTGGCCTACCATTCCATCAAGACGATAGTGAAAAAGACCGTCAGGTGTTCCTTCTCACAGGTTGTTGCCACTAGAAGCGGTCACAAGCCCTGATATGTCCATAAACATGATATTCCTGAGTGGCCTAGAGGTAAATCTGTGACAATGCTAAGGCTTTTTTCTCGCCATGATTGCCTCCCCAAGAACTTCCATATAATTGGCTCCCGACCCTCTTTGTCTCCTGTGTGATAACCAGGAAGAAATGGAAACGCTTCACCTTGCTTTATGTCCTGCTCTACCTCCCTTCCGTTTCTTTATGGGAGTGCTATTGGATTGCCAGACATAAGTTGATGGATTAACTGATGTCATTTTTCTATCTTGTATTTTTGTCCTTTTGATATCTGTTTTCCTGTAATTCTTGCTATTGGAAATTTAAAAAACAGTCTTAGGCATGTATGAATTTATATATATATATATATATATATATATATATATATATATATATATATATATATAAATTCATAAATGCCTAAGACTTTTGGTCTTAACAGTGGCATTTCCAAGTCTGAACGTCAATTCCAGCAATTCACAGATTAGTCAATATGTTACAATTTGATTTTTACGTTTGAACAAATAATAGTGTTTAGACGGACATAGACCCAAGTAAAACCCAAAAAAGCAGGATAGTTTAAGCTAGTTTTGCAAATAGATGAAAAAGTAAAATGTTGCTTTTCAAGTAATCTTCATAAAACACAAAACAGTAACTAAAAAAAAAATTATTCATCTTTCTTACTGCAAAAGCTTATCGCATGGATTTTTTCAAATTAAAGCAAAGAAGGAGTGTTTAATATTCTTTAAATTTCATCAATAAATTACGATATAATTACAATGGAAAGGATATACAGTGCATTAATAAAATCCTTGAATACTATGTTAAACACTACAAAACTGTTAATAGCTAGTTTCAGTAAGTTTTTCCAGGAGCAAATAAATGCCCCCTTTGGCAAATTACTCACTGCAATTTTTTCCCCTCACATCTATAATTTATAAAAGATCTTAAAAACATGAAAAATAAGATTTATCTTTCAAAATAAAAAAAAATAAAAACTTTTCTAAATAATTACTGCAATAATACATTCGTTCTTTAAATTTAAAATGTTCGCTTTTAAAAGAAAAACTCTAAGAGATCTTTTTAACTTTCTACCTAAGCTATTTGGGAGATTCGAAAAAAAAAACAGGAGAGAGCTTAAATGACGAAAATGAGTTTTATCTTATTTTAAAATATAAATCATGAGGAGCCATAGAAAAAAAGCGGAAACAATCATTTTTAGTGCATCGCGTCCTGGAAACAAAAACGAAAATGAAAGTTTTTGGACAAAATCCAATTTTGTGGAAACTTACTTGTCAAGTCAAATAAGACATTTTATTCAAACGAAAACAAAACACTGTCGTCGTTTTATTTTAAATCTCATATTTAAACATGATATTTGTCAGAGTTCAGAGGAAATAACTGTTTCGGAAATCTTATTTAATTTTCATTTCATGAATAGCTGATATTTTTTTTTCCCTATAAGAATTTAATATCCTATTTTGTGTTATTTGGTGGGTCACTAGAGAATATTTTAACATAAAAGGAATTAAATATATTTATATTTCTTTTTCGGCATATTGATTTACTGAGAAGTTTTGCGAAAAATTCTGATAACAGGATAAACCTAAAGATTTTGTGGCTGTTTCGTACCCCCCTTTTGTTGGTGCCTTTTTTTAAGGAGAATTCTCCAAGCCATCCACCTCGCTTTTTATTATCAAACTAATCTCAATTTACCGAACGAACTTTCTGTTTTATTCAATCAAATTTATGAGCTTCCCTGTTTATAACACTGGCATAGTAAGATTTATTTTTAATATGCTGTTTTAGTTTAAGAAAAGTAATAATATTGCACTGAACTGTCGTTGTTCATATTCAGGAATCCAATGACATTATGACGTCACATAGTTTAACTAGAACCGTGCAATTTAAAGCAGTCGGAGGCACAAAATTTTATCAACTTTGTCACTTGCATTTCCCAAAGTTTTTTTTTCTCTGTAAGAAGTTTTTTATTATGGATCATTATACAGCTGAAAAATTAAAAACATGCAATTTAATTGAGTCCTAGGCACAAAAGTGGATCATCGTTTTTTTCTCGTATTTATAACTTACAAAGATTTTTTTTCTCCAAAAGAGTATTTTTAAAGACCATTATACACATAAAAATTTTTAAAAAAAATTTAATTGAACCAGGGGCCCAAAATTTTATCATAGTCATCGTACGCATTTGCTAAAGATTTTATCCCCAAAAATGTCTTTATTTAATGACAGTATACATATAAAAAATTTAAAACAGACAGTTTAAAAAAGTCCGAGGCACAAAATTTCATTATCGTTTACTCACGCATTTCCCGAAGATTTTATTCCTAAAAATCTCTTTATTTAAAGATCATTATACATATAGAAAAATTTAAAAGAGACAGTTTAAAGGAGTCGGAGGCACACAATTTTATTATCGTTTACGCACGCATTTCCTGAAAATTTTATCCCTAAAAATGTCTTTATTTAAAGATCCGTTATACATATAAAATTTTTAAAACAGACAGTTTAAAGGAGTCCGAGGCACAAAATTTTATTATCGTTTAAGCACGCATTTCCTGATGATTTTATCCCTAAAAATATGTTTCTTTAATGATCATTGTAAGTATAAAAAATTTAAAACATGAATCCGAGGCACAAAATTTCATCATCGTTTTCGCACGCATTTCTAAAAGATCTTTCCCCCCAAATGTCTTTTTTTAAAGATCATTACACTTATAAAAAAATTAAAAACAGGCAGTTTATGGGACTCCGATGCACAAAATTTCATCATCGTTTTTAGACGCATTTCCTAAAGATTCTATCCCCTCCCCCCAAAAAAGGTCTTTATTAAAAAAACATTGTATACATAGAAACCTAAAAGCAAGCAAATTTAAGGAGTCCAAGACACATAATTTTATTATCTTTTTCTAATGCATTTCATAAAGATTTCTTTTCCTCAAAAATGTCTTTATTAAAAGATCATTATATACACAAAAAACTAAACACCTGCAAATTAAAGTCCGAGACATCATTTTATAAATTTTTTGCGCACGCATTTCCTAAAGATTTTCTTTTCAAAAATGTCTTTATTTAAAGATCCTTATACGCCGAGACGTAATATTTCATCACGCATTTATTTAAGATTTTTTCACTAATATGTATTAACTTAAAGATCTGTATATATAATATATATAATAAAAAAATCTTAAAACACACAAGTAAAGGGAGTCAGAGACTAAAAATTTCGCCATCTATTTTGCACGAATTTTATGAATATGTTTTTTATATTAAAAGGTCTTTATTTAAAGATCATTATACACATAAAAATCTAATAATTACAAGATAAAAAGAACTTTTTGTATACCATGTTTTTAAATTTTCTGTTGAATCATATAAACTTGACAATTCTATGTATTAATAAATTCTTTTTTAAAATTTTTTTTATGAATTATCCCATGAACTTGAAAGAAAATGAAGTTAATTGGAAGTTAACTTGCGTTTAAATTTTCGTTCCTGTTCCGGCTGATAGATGACTGCACCAGTCTAAAAAACAAAATTAACTGAAAATAACTGAAATTTAATTCAATTCTGCTTAAAGATGGCTAAAAGTATTAAAAAAATGCATTGTCATCATGTTCTTAGCCATTCTAAAAGTTTCAAATGTCTAGCTAGTCGGGAAGTTAGTTAAAAATCGATTGCAAGATTTGTACTAGACAAACACACAAACACACACACAAACAAACAAGAAAGCGAGTTAATAAAAACATGGAAAAAATATGCTATTTCAGAGAGACCGTGGCATACATTTTTCCCCTTCTTTTTAATTTTCATACGCATTCGTTTCCCGCAAAAATGTCTTTATGTAAGGATCATTTTCCATACGAAAATCTAAAAACATACAATTAAAGGAAGTCTGGGGCACAAAATTTCATCATCTATTTTGCACGCATTTCGTGAAGATTTTTTCCCTCAAAAATGCATGCAGAAAGATCGGTATACTCATAAAACACACTTGAAAATTGAAAATTTTGTTTAAAATAATCAAAACTAAAAATGTGAACCATGATTAATGTTTGATATATCTCCTGGACTAATAGCTCAATTTGCGCAATATTTTTAACGTAGGATTACGTTCCTCAATAACGGTCCTCCTGGAAGAAAAAAGAGTGTCCGTCCTGCGTCGCTAGTTATAATTTTGACAGAATGCCAAACCCAGTAGCAGTAAGCAGTTAAACAGAAATGTATCAAAATGCGTCAAAGAAAAAAAAAAGGAAAAAGGGAGGTAAACAACGGTAAGTAATCTTACGTTAATAACCCGCGGTAAATTCGTTTCAAGAGACTACCTTATATATATATATATATATATATATATATATACATACACATATATATATATATATATATATATATATATATATATATATACATACATACATATATATATATATATATATATATATATATATATATATATATATATATATATATATATATATATATATATATATATTGTTCCGTTTTGCTGGGCTCGATGGGATTGAATAAATTCTCTTCAGAAAGTGCACACAACATAAAATTTATTATTCTGTAAATTCTTCAAGCGCATACACAAATTCAACAGAAAACACGCAATAACTCCCTTCTATACAGCAGATAACTCTAAAAATACAAGTCAGGACAACAGAGTCTTCAATACAATACAAGCCTAACGCACTTTGAATGCATTCAATTCTTAGCAGAATAGAACACTGAGTTCCAATGCCAAACTCCGGTATATTTATAGACTTCCAAAGCAACCGCTATCGGCTGGCCAGCTAGAAAGTTCCAGAAACTTCTGGAAAGGTCCAGAAGGTTGGCGACCATTTAGCGCCATATCGCCAAATTTGGTGATAACTCTCATATTTGGCAAGATTACCATAGACTCCTAAGATTCCTAATAATATATATATATATATATATATATATATATATATATATATTATATATATATATATATATATATATTATATATATATATATATATATATTATATATATATATATATATATATTATATATATATATATATATATTATATATATATATATATATATATATTAATGTAGGAAAGGTTTTTAAAATAGCTTGTCTCTAGGTTTTTATAAAAATTATTCTTATAAATTAGGGGGTGCCGCCCTCACCGCCTATGGTTGAGAAACGTATTAAGGACTTTTGAAACAGACATAAAGAAAAGTAGTAATATAATTTCGGCACTCATTGTCTGGAGTAACTGGCTACAGTTAACGAGTTAGCAGAAGAAAGTGACCGGGATAGATCGCAGTCGTTACTGACAAAATTAAGAGGTTCAGTGTTCTATAAGAAAGCGTTATATCAGAATAATGCGCGTAATTCTCACACTAGGAAAGTTGGGTGCAAACTTTAGCCGACCGGACAAATTTTCCTTAAATAAAAAATTACTCAACCCCCAATGTAAATTTTTTGGTAGTAGCAAATAAAAAAAAATCAGGATTTTTTTTAAAAATAGAAATAAGAAATAAGAAAATTTTGACAAACTATTTTGAAATCGACGAACTGTAAATTTTGGGTTGAGTATATTTACTTTGCATAATAATAATAAAATAAATGTCTCGCTTACCTTCTGTACTTGTTTTTGGCAAATCTCATAATACTAAAACTTCATATTACAATATTAATAATTATCTGTATTTCATTTTCTTAAAAATTAACAAAAATTATAATTGACAAAAAGCATGATTTGAAAACTATTAGCATATTCATAGCAAATTTATTTAATTGAACCATTCAATACGATATTTATTTACATCAAATTAACCGCAACCCCTCCAATTATTTTCCTGACACCCCTGTGGGTCGAGACCGACAGTTCACTGCAATAGGAGATCAAATATTGCCGATAGTATAGTTATAAGGATCTTCAGAATCATGAAGTTCCGTTTTTTAGGCTTGTCCGTGAAATAAATTGGGATAAAATTACCGAAGTTATCTTTCAAACTAATCGCCGGCGAATATTTGTCCGTGAAATTTAGAGTTTAGATGCGATGTCTAGCTTGAAATGTACGAAAATGCATCTAAATGCTGGATATTTAATGCCTCGTAATCAGTGCTGTCGAATTTTCTCAAGCTTGAATGGAAAACTGAAATATTGTTGGCATCAATGGAAACACTTAGCTTAGATTTAGTTTCTTTTCCCTTAGAAACATTTAACTTTTCGTCTAGATTCGTGCAAGTGTCATGTACGTGAGCTAAGTTCTTTTTTAATTCCATGCAGTAAAGAATAATATGAACACAAGTTACTCGAATCCAGAGTTAAGGCTGCTGTGTACTAACCCTATTGGATTAGCTCACCGCAATAGCAACCTATGGAGAAAATTTGTCTATTATATAGAGATACAGAAATGCTGATAATTCAATAAAAATGGCATTTTCAGATAGCCTGAACTTTTCTGCACCTTGCAACAGGATCCGTTTTATAAATTGCATTCAACAAAGGAATTTATGAGAGTTTAAAACACATTATACAAGATTTTTCCCCGAATAATTTAAATTTAAAAGTATTATTTACATTTAAATTTTACTGGTGTAGCGAAAAGTTGATCGTAGCACCCAAACCCTCAATGTTACCCTTGGCGAAAATTTGTCCAAGGATTGCCGACTTAGATTTAAAGATATATTTTTTAAATTGTACTCCGTAATAGAGAAAGATATTTTACATCTTAGGTCATTTTTCGTTTAAAAAATGGCAATGAAATTTTAAATTTAAATTTTACGGGGAGAAAATCTGGTCTAGTGTGTTTTAAACGCTCCTAAATTCGTTTGGTGGACGAAATTTATAAAATGAATCCTGTTTCTAGGAACAGAAAAGTTCAGGCTATCTGAAACTACCATTTTTATTGGATTATCAGCATATATAGTCTGTAAATAGTAGAGAAATTTTCTCCATGGGTAAACACTGAGGTGAGCGAATCCAATAGGGTTAGCACACAGAGGCCTTAGCATTCGAATATATCTGATAATATTAGGATTTTCTTTAGTTTATTACCACACTTCTCCCTTTCAGGATCTCTTCCGAGATGAAAATCACCATCTTTCTCTTTCCCTAAGGGAATTTACATATCATGAGATCCGCAAAAAAGGAACACAAAGCATACATCAATGTGCAAAAAAAAAAAAGGAAGTTGAAGATTGCTCGGCAAAATTTAAATTATCTATTGGATGTAGAATCTCGCCACTGTAGAACTAAAGGCAATACTTAACGAGATTGCTCGGAGAGGTCAATAGAGTAATGAAAATTTCTACAAAAAAAAATAACCAAAACAACATCACTTGTAATTCATAAACTCAAAAAAAAAAGTATTGGATTTAATCCAATTTTTTCGGGAAAAAACACAGACGCCTCTTTCAATGACATTTTTAGGGAAATTAAAATAAATTGCTGCCGACATCCATTTTAAATCCCTTACTAACATATTTTTTGTCACATCCGTTAAATATTTTAAATTGAAAATAGATTTTATTTTTTTTTTGTAATCCCTTAAAATATTATCTACTATTTTAAACATTGATAAAAAATTAACGATCCTTTTTATTCAAGATCTAAATTAATGTTTAATACTTCAGGACATATTTGCTCTAGATATTTTGCTCGCTAGACTTATTATTAAAAGGGTTTTTAAAGTACTTTTTGTTAATTAACAGGAAATAAAAGTCAGAGATGATTAAGAGAATTAAAGAATAGTATTTATCATGGCATTCTGTTTAGCTTAGTACATTTACATATGACTGTTATGCAAATGAAGAATATTTAAAATTCTGAGAATCTTATGATGTAAGATAAGCAGTTATGTATGAGGTTTTTTCAGCACTCTTTTTATTTCAACATATTGCTACATTTGTAGGGTATTAGGATATGAAGTAAATTATACAATATAACTAAAATATTTATATGGCACGTTCTTTACATCCGTATAAATTTAGTCCTTCATGATGCTGTCGTACTTGGAGGCCGATAATGATAACACTTTAATTTATAATTAATTTATTCTTCAAACTTTAAATACAAATCTCAGTTCAACCATCATTATTTCGCCCTTTTCCTCGACCTTTCACTCCATAACATACGTCCTTTCGGCAACGCGTTTTTCCGAGGCTCTGTACTTTACTTTTAAAATCCCCGTAGCATAAATTGCACTCTGGAGTGTCGTGCGCAAAGCGTTATGTAACCAACTACAGTGGTCTGAATGGTGCTGCCATCTGCTTAATTTCCCGTTAACCGTTTGTTCCCCCATTTAGGTAAATTCAAGTCGTGACATATATATTTTTCTTTGCACCCACGTCGTATAGTGCAGTGTTTCTTAACCTTTTGTTAATCTGTGACCACTTGTTGTTTTCATATATATAATACTTAAATATACAGGGTGATTTTTATTAAACTGACACCACTCAGAGCCATCTGTAGCGCGATCTATCAGCCAGAATTCCAACAAAATTAATATAGGGACCAAAAGGCGATATGTGAAAGAGTTTCCGTGAAAAAAAAAGTTAGTTCCAAAAGTCGCCGATAGGGCAAGATATGACGCTGTAGTTGTCGGCGCACTCGAGAATTTGAATAAAACTCAAGAAAAATATCAAAATGCAAATTCACGACTATGTAATCGACAGCAGTGATAGTATTTCAGGCTATAAAGTTAAGTGGTGAATACCGAAAAAGTTGTAATAAGCAGACAAATGAATAACAAAACAATTTCACTGCAACACCATTTTATTCAGCAAATTAAGTTCTCCCTCCTTCAATGTGACCACCGTCCAGATGGACGACGCATTGCATCCTGAACAGTACGTTTTCAACGACTAAGCGTAACATGTCACAAGGAATGTTAATCACAGGCCGAGATATGCTGTCCCTTAGGGCCGCCAAGTTCAAGACTCCACTAAGATACACCTTGGACTTTAAAAGACCGCACAAAAAGAAATCACATGGGTTAGGTCCGGGGAGGAGATGGTCATGCCAATGGAAAAAGACACTGATGACCCTTTCCTCTGTAAAGCGATGGCGCAACAGACTCCGCACAATTTTTATAGCCCAAAATACTGGTCCTACTGCCGACTACGTAGCCATGAATTTGCATTTTGACTAGCTTTACTAGCTAGACTAGTTTTACTAGTTTTTTATGCAAATTCTCGAGTGAGCCGACACTACAGCGCCATATCTTCCCCTATCGGTGACTTTTGGAACTATTTTTTTTTCTTACAGGAACTCTTTCCCATGTCGTCCTTAGTCCCTCTGTCAATTGTGGTGAAATTCTGACTGATAGATCGTGCCACAGGTGGTTCTGAGTAATATCAGTTTAATAAAAATCACCCTATATATATATATATATACATATATATATTAAATACTAGCGGCCCGTCCCGACTTTGTCCGGATTGAACAAAATATTATACCTATAAATTTCCAGTTGATAGCCAATAAATTGTAAATCTTTTTTTACCTTAAATGTCCAATAAAAAGCGTAGTTCCAAATGTAGTTTTCTTCAATAAACCCTTTAACGTTGCCAGTTTCAAAAATCCTTTTTGTATTTATCAATACCTCCTCTACTTGAATCTTAAAAATATTAAACCTTTTCCTTACGGGGTGGGATAGTATATATCCGAAGCACATACTCTCGAAAAATACGGTGTGATGTCGGCATAGATATAGTCTCGAATTCCACTTCGTTGTGACTTTCCTAACGGCTTTGCCCCCAAAGAACAATTGGGTGACATTCTGGGAACGGAGGGTGAAACTTGCTGAAAAGGACTGAATAATAATCTTTTGTCGTTCTAGCTAGAGGCTATTTCTTTTCAGGCGAGAGACATCAGAAGGGCGGTTCACTCGCGGTTCATCCTTTTTCTACCTTTTCAGAGATGAAAGAGTTACGGAGTGCCGATGAACTACTATTGAAATTCTTCTTCAATAGTAAGAAAGCAATAAGAAAACAATCAACCACTCTTTGGTCCCCCACTGGGTCTACTCCCTGACCCCCCACGCTGAATGTCCCCCACGTAAAATGGGGATAGGAAGTAGATAACATTTTCCCGTTGTAAAGAGCTATTTCGAAAAACGGACCCCGTAAGCTAAAGGGTGTTGCTATGATTACTTGACTGTGGTTGACAAAGGAAAAGATGTAAGGTACATTTTAATGTACAAAAGTTGTACATTACCCACCACATAAAAATCTGCTCTCTCTTTTTATATATTATTATAGAAGTATAGATACACATTGGTATCCCAAAATTAGAATAAGAGATGAAATAAAAATACAAAAATAAAAAAGGATTTTAAGTAAAGAATGTTTTTTTAATTATTTTAAGCACCTAAAATAATATTCAAATAAATATTACGTTACTTAATAATTTTGTGCACGGCCGCCATCTTGGATTTTTTTTTTGCCAACTTGGCGATTTTACCGTGTTTTGAGGAGTGGAAAATTTCTCGCCAATGTGTTTTAAGCGGTGTTTTCAAAACGCTGGACTTTGAATTTTTTTAGCTTTTTTAATAAAAACCACCTGTTTAAATTATGAAACTTAAAGAAATTTTTTAAAAATCATTTAAACGTTGGACTTAGATTTATTTTTGGGTTTTTGATAAAAACCACTCTTTTGAAAAAATCATTCTCAAATATTGGAAATTTTGGGTTTTTCTTTTAGCTTTTTTAATAAAAACGAGCTTTTTAAATTGTGAAACTTAGAAATATTTTTGAAAAATCATTTAATCGTTGGACTGAGATTTTTTTTTGTCATTTTTAATTAAAAACTACCTTTTCAAATTATGATCCATATGAAAAATTTGGTCAAATGAATTTTACTTACAGATAAAATTTCAATGTCATCTATTCAGTTTGCCCTAACTCTTTGACTAATAGCAATGAATCACCAAAATATTATGCCAATATATTGTTAATTAGAAAAAAATACAGCATTTTCGTACCACCTAAATAACTTGCAATTTAAAAATTATCTAAAATTCAGCTTTGAAAAATGTAAAATAATTATGAACCCATAAATTTATGGTGAGTAACCAGATCCTCTTTTTTTTTTAGGGCACTGTGGTAATGAAATTTTACTTCAGATTTGACCTTAACCAAATATTTGGTGCTTACAATAAAATCGGGACAAGGATTATTTGACCATTTATCCTGCTGTGTTGGAAATAAGAAAAAAAAACCCTTTTCCTAAACCAATAACTTAACCTTAACTAACTTTTTAACTTAGGTTCCTGGGGAGAGAGAAGTTGAACTTAAGTTATTTAAATTTATTTGTAATCCACTACAACTTGGAATTATAAAATATTTTAAAATATATTGTATTTAAAATGTATACTGTATTTTACATTTTACGAAAAAATGATGGCAGATAATTTTTACTTCAAATAAATGAAATAGTGTATCATTATAGTATACTAATTGACAATCGATAAACAAAATTAAAAGCAACTTAAATTTAATAAGTTAACGAAAAACTGATAATGGATTCAAAAATTTTCAACAAAAAGACTCTTAGTTTTAAAAATAATTTACTCTTTTGAGTCTAGTCAATTTGACTCAGATTTCCAGGTCAAGGCCAAGATCTGACCTAAAATTATTATACTGTAATTAAAAGATCACATCAGAAATAACTGTTTGATCTTAAAATTAGAGAATTTGACAATGGGTTATTTTTACCAGAACGCAATAATTATCGCCATTCGAAATGCGCCAAACCCTGGCGGAAAAATCCAAGATGGCGGCCGTGCACACAAATCTAGAGTATCCCCCCTAACTTTATTTCTACTGATAAGATATACATAATATATAGCCTATGTCCATCTGGAATAATGTACTTTTCAAACAGTGAAAGAATTTTTTAAATAGGTGCAGTGGTTCCGGAGATTACCCTCCACGTACAAAATCGCTCTCTCTCTTTATATATAAGTATAGATAATATATATATATTTATATATATATATATATATATATATATATATATATATATATATATATCGTTGGGGACCATCTCTCTCAACCAACCCTTTAGAGGCGGAGAAAGGATTAATTTTCTGAATAAACGAACTATTTGTGATAAACAACTTTAATAAAAACTTACAAATGAATTTAATAACAATAACAAATTTAATGTAAAAGAAAACTTAAGGAAACATAAATGCCCATGAAAACTTAAAAATGAACGAGATTTTTCAGCTTGCATTTACTTCATTAACTGCAAAATGGCTGTGACGCTACGATTTCCGCGTCACAGGAAATATATTAGAAAATTTTTAAGTAGAACAAGGATTTTTTCGTACTCAAAACGTCAGAAAGCGGAAGAAATACAGTTAACTTCTTTTGATTTTCAGTGAACTACTTGTGATAAACAATTTTCATAAAAAGTTACAAATAGGTTTAATAAAAATAACAAATTTAACATAAAACTAAACTTATTAATAGTATTCATAAGAGCCTATTAAAGTTTAAAATAATTACAAGATGAAAAGACCTTTTTATATAGTACCATGTTTTTAAATTTTCTGTTGAATCATATAAACTTGACAATTGTATGCATTAATAAATACTTCTTTAAAATTTTTTTGATGAATTATCCCATCAACTTGAAAGAAAAGGAAGTTAACTGGAAGTTAACTTGCATTTAAATTTTCGTTCCCGTTCAAGGTCGATAGATGGCTGCACCAGTCTACAAAACAAAATTAACTGAAAATAACTGAAAATTAATTTAATTCTGCTTAAAGATGACTAAAAGTATTAAAAAAATGCATTGTCATCGTGTTCTGAGCTATTCTAAAAGTTTCAAATGTCTAGCTAGTCGGGAAGTTAGTTAAAAATCGATTGCAAGATTTGTAAGGGACAAACACACAGACAAACAAGAAAGTAAGTTAACAAAAACATGGTAAACAAATGAATGAAATTTTTCAGCTTGAATTTGCTTTACTAGCCGTAAAATTGTTGGAACGCTGCATCTCAGCGTCACAAAAATATATTAGGGATTTTAGAGCCAAAACAGGGATTTTTTCGTACTCGAAACGTTAGGTTACGGAAGAAATACAGGAATTTTTCGAATCTGAAAAAAAACTCCCAAAAAATTTTTCTAAACTCAATTATACAAAAAAATTGTTAAATTTACGGTCGTTTTGGACCAATGAAACCAGTTATTTTTCCACAACAGATTTCGCGGACATATTCGTAGTGCTTATGACAAAATAGCTTCCGCAGATTGGGTTTCCAATACCGACTAAGGATGGGCTTGTGCTGTCGCCTCATAGGGAGCAAAATTGGTTCACCTATGTGGTGCTCCCATATTAAAGCAGCCAACAAAATTTAACGATGTGGATTGGTGAATGCCCCTGATATAAGTGCCCGTCGCGTTGGAAGAAAAGAAATTATTTACAATTGTTTTAATGGTAAGTAGTAGTTATCCTTTTTATTACCACGTTTTAATTAACTTGCTTTCTTGTTTGTGTGTGTGTTTGTGTGTTTGTCCAGTACAAATTTTGCAATTGATTTTTAACTAACTTCCCGACTAGCTAGACATTTGAAACTTTTAGGATAGCTCAGAACACGATGACAATGCATTTTTTTATACTTTTAGCCATCTTTAAGCAGAATTGAATTAACTTTCAGTTATTTTCAGTTAATTTTGTTTTGCAGACTGGTGCAGCCATCTGTCGGCCGGGACGGGAACGAAAAGTTAAACGCAAGTTAACTTCCTATTAATTTCATTTTCTTTAAAGTTGATGGGAAAATTCATTAAAAAATTTCTTAAAAAGTATTTATTAATATATAGAATTGTCAATTTTATATGATTCAACAGAAAATTTAAAAATATGGTATATAAAAAGTTCTTTTTATCTTGTAATTATTATATGTTCGTTGCTTTTAATGTTTACAAGAGACATCGTGAAATCGGCGCTTTAGCACCGGACTGAAGAGATAATTGTATTGTATTAATGGTATTTTAAGCGATGTTTTTCTAATTACCACCAATTTCCCCTTCTTATAACTGGTGATTGTATACTGATCTTATTTCTACATTTTACAACCATTGGTCTATTTGTAAGCGAGTTGAAACGTTAATAACTTAGTATGAAAAAATGCAATATTAAGGTTAAGGCACCGAAGTTGCAATATTTTTCAAAATTGTGTTAATTTTGTCTCTTTATCTATTTTTTATAATGAGATAAAAGTTAAAACTTTGAAAAATGTATAAAAATTCAAGCTGTTACAATCAAATAATTTTTTAAAGGGGAAAAATGGGTGCAAATTTGACATTTCTGCAAAACATGATAACTCAGAAGTAAACAAATATATTGTTTTTATATATTGCCGAATGAAGATAATATTTTTCTCTGGGGAATAGAGTATTTTCAAGATAATATTCTTTTTATCTCAGCTCTAGCATTTTAAGTACTTATGTAGAGAAAAATTGTAAAAAATTCATTGTCGTTTGTAATTCATACCAATGTAAACAAAAAACTAATTAATCTAGAATTATGAACTTTGTCTACTCTCATATAAACATTTGAAGAGCAAGTAATAAAATTTTAAGGTATTTCGTGAATAACTTTTACAATGTAGGATTTTTTGCGTAAAGGAAAAAGATGAAAAAATTCATTTTGAGAAAAAGCTACTTCTGGTCATAAAATTCTTTGTTAACTGTTGCTAAAATTGTTGTTACTCGACTCATAGTTAAGATGGAAACATAATTCAAACAGAATAAGAAACATGAAATATTAAGCTTTGGTATTATTCCATATGTGGAAAACCAATTGTTTGATCGAAAAGACAGTTTCAAAGGTTTACGGATACCTTAATATGTTTCCGTACAAAATAGGATATAATTCATAGACATGGGGATAATGAAAGGTGTACGGATCCCTAAATATTTTTCCGTACAAAATAGGATATAATTTATAGACTGGGGATAATGAAAGATGCACGGATACCTTAATATGTTTCCGACAATATAGTATATAATTTATAGACATGGGGATAATGAAAGGTGTACGGATACCTTAATATGTCAAATACGGATATAATTTATAGACATTACGGATATAATTTAAATACGGACCTTAATATGTTAAATACGGATATAATTTAAATACGGACCTTAATATGTTAAATACGGATATAATTTATAGACAGGATATAATTTATAGACTGGAGATAATGAAAGGTGTACGGATACCTTAATATGTTAAATAGGATATAATTTATAGACATAGGGATAATGAAAGGTGTACGGATCCCTTAATATGTTTCCGTACAAAATAGGATATAATTTATAGATATGGGGATGATGAAAGGTGTACGGATCCCTTAATATATTTCCGTACAAATTAGGATATAATTTATAGACTGGAGATAATGAAAGGTGTACGGATACCTTAATATGTTTCCTTACAAAATAGGATATAATTTATAGACATTGGGATAATGAAAGGTGTACGGATCCCTTAACTTGTTTCCGTACAAAATAGGATATATCTTACATACATGGGGATAATGAAAAGTGTGCCTTAATATGTTTCCGTACAAAATAGGATATAATTTATAGCCATGGGAAAATGAAATTAAACTAGATGCAACATTTCTTTCTGTGAACATGATGTTACTGTTGGAAAAAGATTACTAAAAAAACAAAAAAATATACAGGCAATACTCGCCGAGTCATTACAAATTCTAGACCAAACACTTTGATATGTCTGCTAATGTGCTATTATTTAAACAGGAAAAGAACACGGCAGCTTTCAAATGATGACAAATTGAGTGTGAAAAAATCCTCCTTTAATTTGTATGAGAGGGTGTTTATGCATACTGAATAGTCAAAGTAAACAGTTTTAGTTTATTTATCTTATAAATAACATGCATGACCGACATTTCATTTCACTAATTAAATAAAAAATAGTTTCGAGACTTAAAATGAAACAATTCCCCCTGGTCAATCGAGTTTCGTATAATCGGGATCTTAGTTTATGTATGGACGCTCACAACTGTTAAAATTGGTGGTTAAAGGTGACACCACTTTCATCATGTCAGCAAGGGGTCAATAATCACTGTGAAGGTTCGAAACATATACAGATCATGAATTATTATGAGACACCCTTTTAAACTTGGTCTTTGTCGAGTAACTGACTGCAGATTATCACTGCTCTTTTTTGCGTCGGCACTAAACAATTCTGAGACTTGGTTGCTAGGTCGGGAACTATTTAAATTTCGTATACAACGGGTCGAGAATCACCGTGCTGGGTCTAAAACCTCTACAGAGAGAAGGTTACTCAGCAAAATCCTCCTCTGTTAGTTTCCTATCGAGTAATAGATTAGAATTACAAAGTAATTGTTTACTAGGCCAACTAATCGTTTGTTTGCAAATTAAATTTTCCATCGAGTGAATCGATAATGATTTCAAAGCGATTGCTTGTAATTAATAATATACATAGTAGGAACAGTTTGCGATGGTTTAATTTTCCTATACATACACGCATATATTTCTATCTATCTATCTATCTATCTATCTATATATATATATATATATATATATATATATATATATATATATATATATATATATATGTAATAAATTTTAACCACCTCTAATCTTTAATTGCCTGTAATCCGAGTTCTTTCTCTCTATGGTAACCTTTCCGTCCTCTACCCCTTTCAAATACTAACCTACCTTGCCAACTTCCGGCAACCCGTTTACAGCTACTTGTACGCTCGCCAGATGAGAGCTGGACGTCGCCTTGTAAGGTCATGTTATTGTTGGAATAAATTCCTTTTGTTCGTGAATTCGAATTGTGTTATTTTCGGCCATGATGTGTGTACTTATTTCAGGAGATGACCATTCGGGTCATTATATATATATATATATATATATATATATATATATATATATATATATATATATATATATATATATATATACAGTTGGTTCTCTGTTTAACGACGCTCTACTTAACGACCATCTCTATTTAAAGACGATATTCCCGGTCCCGGTCCCTCCGACGTAAAAAAATTCTATTTTAAGACGATTTTGTTTCTATTTAACGATGATTTTTTTCTTACATGATAAACTTTTTCTTCAACATTTTATCTACTGGAGGGTTACTTTCTGCGGGGGAGTTTGGTTTCAAAAACAGACCCGGAATTTCCTTTATGTTTGTTGCAATCATAGACTTGTTGCAGTGGAAAAAACCGGGGGGGGGGGGGGGATTACTGTTTCTCGGAAGATAGAACATTCTTCCCTGGTGGATCGAATTTCTTAGTGCGGGTGTGGAATCACTCTATTGTACCTACCATGTTGTCATGTGATTTACGAACTGTCCAAAAGCACCCCTCTCTCACTCCTTGGAAGCACGTGTTCATGTTTAGAGAATTGAGGCAGTGAAAGGCAAAGTGGTGTAAGTCACATTTTAAACTTTTTTTATTTGAGGGCAAATATGTAATCTCCATGTTCAATTTATAGTCAAATTGCAAATAATTATTGTTTGCAATATTATAGTAATTATTATGAATAATAATTTGTTCAATTTATAGTGGAATTTTTGTAGTTTTTGCAGTAAAACGCTTTTGACTTACACCACTTTGCTTTTCACCGCCTCAATTCATAGTTGGGTGTAGGAGCTCATTCCAGTACGAATACGAGGTGAGCAGAGCAAAATGGCATCAAAGCGAAAGCATCTTACGCTACACGAAAAAGAGAAAATTATTGAAAACTGGGAAGAAAGTGTTGGAGTAACAAAAGTCCAATTCGCAAGACAATTTCAGCTACCCGAGTCTACTCTCAAAGGCATTTTAGCAAGCAAAGAGAAAATTCTTGAAGCAGCACAAAAATTTGGTTTGAGATCCAAATCCAAACGGCAGAAAATTCAATGTGGCCGATCAGAAGAGTTTGAGAAGGCAGTCCTGCAATGGTTTCATCAAGCAAGAGCATCTAACATTCCAATTTCCGGAGTGATATTTAAAGAAAATACTATTATTCTGGCAGAAAAGTTTGGAATGCAAAATTTTCAGGCTTCGGCTGGTTGGCTAACAAAGTTCAAAGAAAGGTACGGGCTTGTATTTAAAAGCATATCTGGCGAAAGTGGCTCCGTAGATGAAAAAATAGTGGATGAATGGAAAATAGTGCTGAAGGGGAAATTAGATGGATATGATGAGAAGAACATATTCAATGCAGATGAGACGGGCCTATTCTACAATATGGTGCCTAATAAAACCTTAATGTATATGGGCGAAAAGTGTTTTGGTGAAAAACACAGTAAGGAACGATTGACTGTTTTACTGTGCACTAATTCGGATGGATCTGAGAAATTTCCACCACTAGTTATAGACAAATAAAAGCAACCAAGGTGTTTTAAGAATATCACCAGGAAGCCTTTGTGAAGCAATCAACACTTTTTGAATTTTTTAAAACGTAATTTATTGTATTGTTTGTACTCTTTTTTTTTCAATGTAATTTAAAATAACTTTTTGTGAATAAAATAATGATGATAATAAAAATAACATTTTTAAACACGCCAATATATTAAGAAATATATTGACAGTCCTAAACCTGTAAAGTGTGAAGGGAAATGTTATTTTTTCACAAAACAGAGAACCAACTGTATATATATATATATATATATATATATATATATATATATATATATATATATATATATATATATATATATATATATATATATATATATATATATATATTTATTTATTTATTTATTTATTTATTTTTTTAGGTGGTACTTGTCGTGAGACATCCGCACAATATACCACAAAAACTGTTGACTGCTTCTTATTATACAGCAACATACAGGTGAGTCAACATTACTCCCTGGTGCCAAGACAATTTTGACCGAGCATCCCCAGAGGCGACATCTGGAGGACCCCCACTCACTAACCTCGGAAGACTTTCCGGTATACCGATTTAAAGCGCCCATATCCGGCCTAGACACGAACGTATTTATGGTATTCTTCGGGATGCGAACCGAACACCCCTAGTCCGAATCCAAACATCTACCACTAGCCCCCCTTTTTTATATAAGTAAGAATGTTAAAACACAATCGATAACTATATGATACATCATATATTCAATATGGCAATATTTAGTAAAGGATATATGGCATCGCAAAATTAGAATCGGCAAAAGAATTTTTGAAAAAATGTAGAAGTCTCGAGTGTTAGAATTCGATGGTTTTTAGTCAACGAGCGAGACCGCGAAAAATTCGCACACTATAAAATGTTTCTTTGCTGAATCTCATTTGAGAGTACCAAGTCCGATATGGTGTGACAGCTGAAATTCTTCTTAAGTGGATTAAGCGAGAGTACTTAAGTCTTCCCTTTTGCTGTTTGTTTTGAGTTTAAACGGATTGTTCATACTTTCAAAACTCGGGTTGTTGCACAGAGTTAGAAATGTGTTAAGGCATTTTAAAGGAATTTAGAAAGCCTAATTGCTGTAAAGACAAAAATGTAAGATTTTTTTTGTGTCCGAGTGTCTACTAAAATAGCGAAATGAAATAAGTATTAGAGGTGAAATGAACCTGAAGCTGTCCGCACTCCGGATATTTCACGAAAAAAAAAAGGCCAATGCGGGATAAAAGAAAAAAATTAATCTCTTTTAATCGTACTGGAGTTTAATTAATTAATTATTTTTTCTAATTTTGTTTTGTAAAATGTAAATGGATATTGTATCTTTTCCATCAGGAACAATGCTAATAAAATGTTTTAAAGGTGAAAAGCTCCTGTTTGTTTCGTAGTAGTAACTTTTTTTTTCTAGGCTTATGCTTTAGACACGAAATCCTTTACAGTAGGCCTGCAGAACGCATGGTCCGCCACTACTCACTTTATGGCCCGCCGAGCTTTTTGTGATGGTGCATATTAAAATAAATCTTAAAAATACGGAATGTCTTTTTTTTTTTTTTTTAGATTTACAATATTACGAAAAGAATAAATCTGTGGCGTTATGGCAGATGTTGATATGTCCGAAAAATTCAATTTTATGTTTTAAGTTGATATGTCACACTTAAAACTGGATCTTTAATGTGGCAAAAGTTGATAGTGGAATTATGAAATAATGCTAAGTTATTCGTATTGGCAAATGCTGTTATGTATAAAAGAGGTAACGCCTGGCCCCTAATTAAATATTTTAGTCCCTAACTGAAAATGTTCACTGAAGACCAGCCATATGCTTGAGGTTGAATATGAATATTAACTAAAGAATATTTGGATTTAAAAACTTAATTGAGCGATTTTATATTTCACATCAAAAGTTACTCTTTTAATTTGCTGAAAACATGAAAAAAATGGAATGTCAACATCTGCCATAATGCCACAAAAATAAGCAATAAATATTAACATTTATTTAATTTTTAAAAGAATCAGTAATTTATTTTTCGATATATAAATTAGTTTTCTTTTTTCCCATCTATCCTTCTTGCGGCCCGCTGCAGCTATCAGTAAAATAATATTTCCCTCATCACATTCGGAGTTGTGCAGGCATGATCTGCAGGGCTAATGTCGCACGGAAAAGCCGCTTAAAAGATTTTTGCAAAAATACACAGGAACTCGCACTTTATTTGTAACAGAGTTTAAAAGAAATACTGGCGATTTATGTTTGAATACTCAGTACTGGCAAAATAAAGGCGAATAGGCACATTTTTATTACACCGACTCGAAAATTTCATGACCATGGACTTTTGGGGTTTGCTTAGCTCTCAAGTCCAACGGCTTCATTGGTTGTTGTCATCATGTCAGGACACGAAAACGTAACTCAGCAGTCCGACAAGACTTAAGGGGTCGTAAAGGTAATTCTAAATGAATTTAGGATTTAAAGATTAAGGTTAATGATGTTAGATAGATTTAGGATATTTTAAGAAGAGAATTTTTAATACATTACATATACGTATTAAAAATGCATTACATATATGTGTTTAAATGTATGGAAAGATTAATCAATAACTTTTTTAGTTTGTATCACGTGATTTAGAGTACGCAATTATGTAACTTAATTATACTTTCTTACAATTTCAGTTGTATAAAAAGTTTCAAGAATGACGTATTATTGAGATTTTTAAAATTATATCAGTATTGGAGTGAGAATTTCAGTTAAGAATGGAAAGAGGAAAAACCCAAATTCTATCTTTTAAATATGCATTTTTTCCAACTCCCCGAAGTGATTTAATTTATCAGAATTCATCTAATTGTTTCTTATGAGCAACCAATTTTTAATTAATTAATCTCAAAATTTACTTTGTAAAATATACAATGAGGTAAAAGTACTATGATTGCGAATTTAGTAACAAATACACAAACGAACTGATAGCCAATCAACGGCTTTACTGCTCAGTAGATCTTTAAGTGTTAGGTTCCATCGTAATACTTTACAAAGCTATCGATAGATGGCGCCAAATGTCAAAATATTTCTCAAGGATCGGGGAAACTGAATTTTCAATAACATTTATGTAGATAAAATGTTACTCCTAATGTTACAACGTAGTTTAAGAGAGCAAAAAAGAAAGTTCGAAAACCGTTCGATAAAGAGAGGATTCTTCTCATAGATTTTTCTACTCTTATGATGTTTGAGTTAATTTTTCAACTACGTGTCTGGCACTTTACTTGAGGGTCCGTGTTCTTTCCAAAGTTTCTGGCAGCGTCACTGAAAATAACACCTTGAATTCTCATGTATTCATTATCAAAACATGTTTTTGAAAGTTGTTTGAAGTCTTGCTGCAAACAAGGCATAGTGTTGGATGACTATTCCCAAAACAAAGGCCGAGATGTAGTCAACAAACGTTTAAAATAATTAATAAATAAATTTAAAAAAACAAAAAACTTCCCCCATCCGACTATAATAGAATTATTAAATGGGCATTCATGATGGGCATTGAAAAAAATAGGTTTTATCGTTATCAGCTCATCCTGAGTGGCTATATTGCTATTTCGCTACAGAATAGGCATTCGCGAAAGTACAATAAAAACCTCATTTATCCGGCATTCGTTGATCTGGATCTCTGGATAATCCGGATCAGATTTGTAGACATTATTTTTATTTAATGTTCACATTAGATAATAATTTTTAACTATGATAGCAAGAACGTAACTACAAGTACTCCAAATATTCGGATTTTAGTTTGATTCAATGTACAGTTCCTGCATAGATTGTACAATAAATTATGGCCATAAAATGCTTTTTGTTGAGTTTAAGAAAGCTTTACTAGACATACCAATTCTTTGTTAAGAAACGATGTGAAAAGTTATTTTTGTATTTTTAATGTCTTGTAAACAATACTAAGTAATTTTGTTACAAAACATAGTTTTTTTATCATAGTAAACGGTAAGTTTGCTTAGTTAAGGATTTTGTTTTGTTTATTACCCATATTACTCGGATTATCCAGATTTTCGACTATCCGAATTGTCTGTGGTTCCAGTTAATTCGGATAAATGAGGTTTTAGGGAAACTCAGTTTAAGGATTCTGCTTCACCGCAGTTGAATGTCAGATCTTTCAGGCTTTAAGGCTGCTGTGTACTAACCCTATTGGATTCGGTCACCTCAATATTGACCTATGGAGAAAAATTGCCCAAGGATTGCACACTTGGATTTAAAGATTTTACTTTTAAAAAAGTTGTACTCCGTGATAGAAAAAGAAATTTTACACCTTGGGGCATTTTTTTTTGAAAAATATGCAAATAATATTTTAAAATTTAAATTTTTCAGGGGGAACATCTGGTCTAGTGTGTTTTAAACACTCATAAATTCCCTCGGCGGGCGAAATTTATAAAATGAATCTTGTCGAAAGATGCAGAAAAGTTCAGGCTATCTGAAAATACCATTTTTATTGGATTATCAGCATTTATGTAGCAGTAAATAGTACACAAATTTTCTCCAAAGGTTAACATTGAGGTGAGACAATCCAATAGGTATAGTACACAATAGCCTTAACTTCAATTTCAGGATTCTGCTTCACCCCAATCAAATGTCAGATCTTTCAGTCTTTAAGTAAGACAGAACTCGTCAGGGTCTGGTCAGTTTTCCCCTTTTATTTACTTTAAGGGTGCATGACCTTTCATGATTTATTTGTATTGAGGAACTGCATAAGAACATCCAGAGGTGATATTTTTATCTGAAAGAGAATACTTACTAGCTATCTGAGGCATTTTATTTGATTGAAGGGGAAATAAATCTATTTCGATGTTTCATTACACGTAACTAAGGACAATCTTATAAAATGGAAACCTAATTTAAAGGGATAAGAGATTCACATTTCATTGGAAACAGTTAATGAAAACTCATTCTTCTGGTAAGCAATGTTCTTTAGGTTCTGGAATTGCGTGACGTTGAACTATAATTATATTCACTGTCAATAAGTGCTTTGGCAAATTTCTAAGGATTTCTGCTTTTATTTCCTTAAATAGGTAGGTGGATTCAAAGATTAAATTTACTGAATACAGTAAACTCCAGTATAACGCAATTAATATGTTACGCGTTGTATGAAGTCGTGTTGTGCGAGTAAAAATTTTCTATAACGCGAATGATGTTTAACGCGGTCTAATTAGCCCTCGCGTAGTAAAAAGCAACCAACTCACTTCAAACTGTAGTTATTTGGTTGATTTAGCATATGTGTAGCAAAAGATCAATCAAGTACTCTCCAATCAACGAAACCTCACGGCTGGCACGATAAAATCATGGAGGCAGCGTTTACCAGGGCCGTTCCAACCCGGGGTGCCAGGGGTGCGGGGCACACGGGCGGCAAGGGGGGCGGCAAGTCAGCCGCCCGGTTGAAAAAAAATTTAAAACTAATTTATTAGTAAAATAATCAATATAAATATATTATCATTATGCTAGGTAACTACTTAGAGTTAAAAATGCATTTTACAAGTATAACTCGAAACCACATTGGTTTTAAAAACGCTGCTCCACATCGCAACCAGTTGGGAAATAAATTGTTCGTTTTTGTTTTAACACGTTTTAACCCATCATCCCATCAAATCGCATCGCATCGCGTCGGTGCGGTCGGTTTTTGTCAGGTTGCAGGAAAATACTCGCTTATGCCCTGAGCCTATAAATACAAGGACCGGGATAATTTGCACTATATTAATTTTGAACGTGTCCATCTCAACAAATGAAAAATAAAGCTTTTTGTCTCGAATTTTTGTGCTCGATTTTGCGATTGCTGACCAATAAAAATATTTCAGAGGTGAGTAAACTTGATATTCCTTCTTTTGCGCGGTTAGCGGTTCGAAATTGAATTAATACATTTATGGTTTGATATTTGTTTTGCAAAAAAAAAAAAAAGGAAAAAAGCTAGTATTCATTTCTTAATTCTATTTTAAATGTTTTTTTTATTTTGCAAATGTTAAACATATACTACAAGAACAAGTGTAAACTTGGATTTTTGAACTGCATCACAGTATTTCTTTAACAGGTACGTAGAATATGGCAAATTTTTCAGAAATCGGGAAAATACGATTTTTTTATTAAAGTAAGCGTAGGGGGAATTGCATTTAAAATATGAACAACATTAAAATAAAATTGATTTGGAACGTTTCTTTTCAAAAGTCAATCTTTATCGCGAAACAGCTTAACTTACATTGCGCCTTTTTTTATAAGTTCTTTATTTGACTACGAATGTAAAGATGAGGCTCCAAAAAATCCAGAAGACCAATTCAAAATTAATTTTTACTTTGTAATATTGGACATTGCATTATCAAAAATAGAAGAAAGGTTTGAACAAATAAAACAACATCACACAGTTTTCAGTTTTCTCAACGACCTAAATAATTTCCTTGATAAATTAAATAGGTCTACAAAATGTAAATCTGTTGAAAGTATGTGACATAATCCATTTAAAAATGAAAACGGTATTATAGCTGAAGATTTATGCGATGAAATTGACAACGTTGCACCCTATATTTCCCCTGAAATGAACCCGTTAAATGTGATTCAATACCTACGTATTTACTAATAACCTCATCTATCTGTTTCCAAATTTAGTGGTTGCCATATGAATTTTTTTAAACATTACCTGTGACTGTGGATAGTGGGGAAAGAAGCTTTTCAAAGCTTAAAAAAATAAAAAATTATTTGAGATCAACAATGGGACAAGAAAGGCTTTCAGACTTATCTATTATTAGTTTCGGAAAGGACATTTCAGAAGATATAGATGTATCAGATATTATAACAGAATTTGCATTAAAAAAGGCAAGAAAAGCAAAGATTATTTAAGCTTTTTGACTGGCTTATTAAGTATATGTATTAATAGATATGTGTTGTATGTATTTAATATAACGTATTCATTTGGTTATTATATCAATACATTAATAATTATTATTATGTTAGGTTGTAAAATTAAAAAATAAACTGAATTTATAATATTTTCTGTAATTCGTTGTTTCATTTAAGGTAAAAAATTTCAGAGAAATTTCAATTAATCCATATGGTATGAGGGGGGGGGCAAAATTATTCTCGCACACGGGCGTCAGCTACCCTAGGAACGGCCCTGGCGTTTACCATAGATTCTCTACAGGAAAAATGTTAGGAGAGACTATTATCATGTAAAATTTGATCATATAAAATGAGATATTAGAAAAATATTATATTCTTATTGTTGTTCCTAATGCTCCCTTGGCCGGAAATTCTAGACCAGGACCATATTGGCTATTTCATTATCGGGTCCACCTATATAATGAAATAAAAGGCGACTCCGGTTTTACAACAGCACCACCAGGGTCGGAGTCCGACTTGGCTAGGTACCACCACAATTTTGATAGAGCAACTCCAGGGGCGACATCTGGGGGATCGTACCTTCCTCACCAACTGACCTTACAGAAGGACTTTCCGGTCTACGGATTTCACATGTCCATATCCAGCCTAGACACGAATGATATTCATGTATTCAAAACTATTTTATTTCAGATGCAAATTTACAAATGAAAAAAATATAATAATTTAACAAATTAATTCAATATACATATTTCGTATTTAGTTAAGCAAAGCTTCAAAACGCATTAACTGTTGTTGAGTCGACCACTAGTCACCATCTGTGCCAAATTCCCGTATTTTACCCTATAGCACTTTATACGAATAAAGTCGTCTCAATTTGTATTAACGAGTTGTGTGAAATCGCGTTGTAAAGAAGTCTACTGTACTAATAACCTCATTAACAATAGTACTGGCAGAATAATAACAAAATAGTTATCCGTTTACTATAAACATTTTTATTGGGCATTCTGCACTCTTAAAATGGCCCTTTACTCCACCTGAAAAGTGTGCTCTGAGCTTAAATTATTGACAGTGCAGATTTCTAAAAGTAGGGCTCTGTGTCCAAGCTATGCTAAGCAACTCCGTACTCTTATGTTTCCTCTTCCAGACTCCACAATTGGGTTTTACCATGTGTTTGGCACAGCTCGTCGTTTCTGGACCTTGCGCCAATAAACCCAAACCTACCAACTCCCAGACTTCACAGGAGCCAGACGTAAGACGGTTGACAAGGGCGCTGACATTTGGTTCTGCACTCTACGGTATCAAGCCTTGTGGAAGGCATGAATATTCAGTGGCGCACCCAGAGGGGGGGGGGAAGGGACCCTGCCCCCCAAAGAAATAGAAATTGCATTATGAATATTGATTTTGCATTATAAATATTTTTATCCGTTCATCTAGCTCCCCTCCCCCCATGCAATATAAATATTTTTATCCGTTCATCTCGCCCCCCCCCCCCCAAGAAGAAATCCTGGGTGCGCCACTGTGAATATTTGTAGCCATTCTGAACTGGCTTCTAAATGTAGTTGGCCGGATGATAACATGAAAGCTAGGGCGCTGGCATTCGGTACTAGACATTGTGGGTTCGAGTTCCACTGTTTGTAAAATATTTGTAGCCCTCCGGAATCGGCTTTAAGGCTTGCGTGCACTAACCCTAGAGGATTCGCTCACCTCAATGTTAACCTTTGGAGAAAATTTGTCTACAGGGTGGCTAATAAATACTGTAACACTCCAAAAAATAAGAGTTAATTTTAATCGTTTGGAAAAACAATTTATCTATCTATTTGTGTGATTGGCAACTTTTTGTAAACGCATACAATTTTTGTTTAAAGTAAAACATGTAGAATATTTTTAAAGATGGAAGCCAAAAGGTTAATGGTTAAACAGCTTTTTGATCGCGGATTTTCTGCAGGTAAAATATTTAAGCAATTAAAATGCCTTGGTTTTAATAGGACGTTTATATATAGGACTATAAATCGATTATTGGATACCAATAGATGTAAAGATCGACCAAGGTCCGGTCGTCCCAGCACTGTTCGTACAAAAGAACGTATCAAAAGAATTCGTGAAAAGATACGAAGAAATCCACAACGTTCTGCAAATAAAATGGCTGCAGAAGAGAACATCAGTCGCAGAACTATGCAACTTATCATAAATGAAGACCTGGGTTTTCGCCCTTATCGCAAAAGAAAAGTTCAAGGTTTGACTACTGCACAAATAGTAAAAAGGTTACAAAGATGTAAGAAATTGCTGAACCGGCACGGTAGCAAAAGTGTTAAAAAAATAATTTTCTCTGATGAGAAGCTGTTTTGTACAGAACAAAGTTATAATGCTAAAAATGATGTTGTATATTCAGCAACCTTCGAGGATATACCTGAAAATCTTTGAACTGTTAAACGCTTTCAGAACAAGAATTCTGTTATGGTTTGGGCTGCAGTATCACACAATGGAAAACTGCCTCTGAAATTCATCGATAAAGGGGTAAAAATCAATGCTGAATATTACAAACAGGAAGTATTGGCTACACGTTTATTACCACATGCTAACAGATTGTATCCCAAAAAGAATTGGATATTTCAGCAAGATTCTGCACCGTCCCACCGATCCAAAACAACACAGGAATGGCTCCATGCCAATTGCCCGAAGTTTATCAAGCAAGAAGATTGGCCACCTTCTTCACCAGATCTAAATCCTTTAGACTATTGCATTTGGGGGATTTTAGAGTCTAAAGTAAATGCTAAGCAGCACAGAAGTTTGGACTCCCTCAAAGCTTCCATACGGAGTGAATGGTACAAATTACCTCATAAAATGATTCGTGCCGCAATAGGACAGTGGCGTAAGAGATTATCTTTAGTAATCGATAAAGATGGCTGTCGATTCGAGTAAAATTATTTCATGGTAAACTTTCATGTATAATGTTCATAATATTGTTGTATTTTTCATTATCTATTCCATCTGTGTGTAAATAAATGATTCGATATTTGTCACAGTATTTATTAGCCACCCTGTACTATTTACAGGTACATAAATGCTGATAATCCAATAAAAATGGTATTTTCAGATAACCTAAAGTATTCCGCACCCTGGAACGGGACTCATCGTATAAATTTCCTGTACCAAATGAATTAAGGAGCGTTTAAAATACGCTATACCAGATTACCCCCCCCCCAAATAATTGAAATTCTAAAATATTATTTGCATTAAAAAAAACGAAAAATGCCCCAAGGTGTAAAACTTTTTTCTCTATTACGGAGTTCATTATTTATATATATAAAACAGTTCCGTAACTGACTGACTCACTGACTGACATACAACGCACAGACCAAACCGCTGGACCTAAAGGGCTGAAATTTTGCATGGCGATTCTTCTTATAGTGTAGGGGTGCACTAAGAAAGTTTTTTGAAAAATTATGTCTTAGATTTTTGAAAATTATATTTTTAAGCTGTTTTAGTAACTTTTTTTAAGTTTCCATTTAAAATAATAATTTGAGGGTTATAAAATTTATATCACGAGAAGGACCATAAAAATTCCTTTAAAATGAAATCTTTTTCGAATCATTATCTCTATTTTCTGATTTTTGTTCATTTTTTAAAGATTAAATTTTAGAATTTAATTTATTAAATGCTGATCACGTGATTTCTTTTTCTGGTACTTTAAATAAATTTATCGTCACGTCCATAACAATGAAATAGACAAAAAAATATTTTTTTCCCTTGTTAATGCGGCAGACGGGACATATCCAAAAAAATATTAAAATACAGTAAAAGATATGTTCCTCTAACTGTACTATATTAACTGTACTATATTCTTTAGTATGTCCTATTAGATTTAATTTGAATATTTTCTTCTACATTAGTTTGTCTATAAAAATATCCCTTACGATTTTTTTATAAATTTATATTTTCTCTTTATTTTACATCAATTGTATACATTGATCGTCGAAGTTATTATACATATCTTTATATATATATTTCTTCTGTCCGTGTGTATGTCACTGAACACCTCCTAAACGGCTGGACTGATTTTAATGAAATTTTGTGTGTGCGATTAAGTTCATTCGAGAATGGTTTAGATTCACAATTTGTTCCGATAGAAAATGTTTTTTTAATTAATTTATTTATGTGTTGTTGTTGATCTTTGGTTAGTTTAGGTACACAATTGGATCTGGATAGGCAGCGCTGCAATCGTGTTTCAGAATTTTTTTTATTTTCATGAATTTTAATGTTGTATACACGTGCATTGAATAACAATTCACTTAACCTACAAATTTAAATTGTCAATTCTCATTTAATTCTAAGCAACTTACGAAGTATTGAACAGCTCATTGATTAGTCATACTAATAGCCATATTAATGAAATTTCGTCGACATTCTAGCGAATTTTAAGATAGGTCGAGTTGTGATAACTGTACGTGTGGTGGTGTAAGGTTTTTTAAAAATAATTTTTTTTAACATATTTTTTCATCAAAACGGTCTATACAATTTATAGTTTATTAAAATAATTTTATGATTTTTGGATTTGCAACGTCTGTCGGGTCCGCTAGTATATATATATATATATATATATATATATATATATATATATATATATATATATATATATATATATATATTTATATATATATTTATATATATATATATATATATATATATATATATATATTTATATATATATATATATATATATATATATATATATATATATATATATATATATATATATATATATATATTTATTTATTTATTCTTTTTGGCATTAATTGCATACATTGACTGTTGTATTTAATTTGAATGTACTCCGTAGCAAAGTGCGGGTTTTCAGCTAGTTTAAAAAAAAATCCTTAAATCGAAGTCGTCAATCCTTGGACAATTTTCCCCCGTAGGTTAACATTGAAGTGAGAGAATCCTATAGGGTTTGTACACTGCAGCCTAAAGCAGTAGGTTGCGGTCTAATTAGCCCTCGTGTAGCAAAAAGCGACCAATTCCCTTCAAACTGTGGTTGTTTGGTCGATTTATCCTACGTTTAGCAAAAGATCAACTAAGCACTTCCCAATCAACGAAACCTCACAGCTGGCACGATAAAATCAAGGAGACAGCGTTTACCTTAGAATCTCTAGATCAGTGGTTCTTAACCGTGGGTGCGGGCACCCCTGGGGATGCGAGATAGTATTTCCAGGGATGAGAAAGAAGGTTCTAAAATTTTAATAAAAATTACCAATCAGATGATTATCCATCAAATGATTCCGGGAATCATTTGATGTATACTTTTCCACGGGAAATGTAAACAAATTAATAGATGGATACTCAATCCATTTTTGTTTGACCTAAATTCAATGGACGACAACGTTTTATTAAAAGACGATCTTATTGCAATACGAGCTAATGCACGTATTGAAATGGAATTTGAAAAACTGGACTTAGAACAGTTCTGATGTACGCAGTTAGAACTTTATCCAGAATTGGCAAAAGCAGGATTAGGGGCACTTTTACCATTTGATACCACTTACCTTTGCGAAATGAGTTTTTCATCAGTTTTGTACGTCAAAACAAAAGCCAGAAGTCGCTTAAAGGGATCTGATGACTTATGCGTGGCTCTTTCAAAAAATACCTCTTTTTAAAAGGATAATTATGTACAAACAAAAACAACGTAGCCATTAAAAATGTAGATATTGTTTTATATGTAATAATATGGTATGTATTGTAAATGCATTAGTTTTTTTATGCAATAAATAAATTTTCTTGCAATAAATGTCTTTTCCTAAATAAAACATAGAAACACATTTTGAAGGGGGGGGGCGAGAGCTTATTTTCAGATTCAAGGGGGCGCTGACTATTAAAAAGGTTATGAACCACTGCTCTAGATTTAGACGCAGTCATCGAAAGTACGTAACGCAATCACCATACATCGGAGATAAAAGCGATATTGCTCTAGTAAAATACACTCTACACATATTTTTGTTAACCATTCGCGACCCCCCTGAATATCCCTCCCCAGGGAAGTACATACCCCAGGTTGAGGACTACTGTTCTATGTCATCTATACTTGTTGCGCATGTTACCTCTTACAAATGAGTGGGTGAATAAGTCACCAACTGTTTTAATTCATCTGTGGCACTCAGGTCCTTGGTCGAGTTGAAATGGAATTTGGAAAACTGGACTTTGAACAGTTCTGATGTACGCAGTTAGAACTTTATCCAGAATTGGCAAAAGCAGCATTAGAGGCACTTTTACCATTTGACACCAAGTCTTTAAGCTCTTCGCAGTACGTTGAATTCAACAGATACTGTATAAGTATGAAATTTACGAACTCCCCGGCGAAATTCTATGCCTTTTGGAGCTAGCGGTGGGACGCATATGAACGACTTCATTATCGAGAAGTGCCTGAAAATTTTTCATTATGGTGCTGCTTTAGTGAATCATATGTGGCTGAGTACAATCTCCTTATTCCGATCCATCAATTTTGCTTTCGACGTCAAGATTAATGAATTTCGGGAGGAGGGATCATTCTTAGTTCTCCCCCCTCTATATTCAAGGGGAGAAGGTAAGAGAACCAAATTTAAGAGACATGATTAAGCGGATAGATTTCTCTTTCGTGTCTGACTGACTTTTAATGGTTTAGTTCTCTTTTTTAAATCTTTATTTCGCTCTAATATTTTTTTTTACCATGGCCACCCCTCTTCATCTTCTTTTTTGATTTCTTAGTGGGATTTTTTTAAAATCCTCTATAAGGAATTGTTGTTGGTTAAGGAATACGGGGCACTTGCCAATGGAGGAATTCGCACTTTATAACTGCGAGAAACATTGGTTACTTCCAATAGGGACACCGAATAGGTGAACGAACACCAGACCGTGGTGCCACCTCAATTTAGACCGAACACCCCTGGGGGCGACATCTGTCTCTGTATAAGGAATTTCTTAATGTGCTTATTCGGTCGCAACGTTTATTTGACATGCCGCATTTACACATTCGCGATCGCGCCACCCGCAAGACATTCGCGAGACATTAGTCACGTTCCTGCATCGACGCGAGTGACCATTCTCACATTCCCGCCTCTTGCAGTGAACAAGACTTCCCGTCGCCATTCACCCCTTTGAGCCCCCGGCGCCATTCGCCCCTTTGACTCGTGCCAGAAAACCTGCTCCCGAAGCGAGCGCCACGATTGGCGAGGAGAAACAGCGAGAACACCGGTTACACATTCGCACCTCGCGATTCGACTCGCCGCTGTCTCGACTGTGTAAATGCGGTGTTAGTTAATAGGCTATTTATTGTAAGTTGAGAATAGACCTTTGCAATAATCTTGGGATGTTTTTTGTACAATGCGGAGGCACTTTGCCATGAGACATTCGCCTTTTGTTATTAATCGCGAATTACTGGCTACTTTATGTGGTAGAGTTTATTAGGTGGGTCGTGATTTAGTATAGTAGTAGGCAATGATACCATTACTCTGAATTCTAAACAATACATTAATTTATTAACATAACACATATATTAGTACACATTCAATTATATTATTGATAATTATGAACCTAAAGAAACACTCATTATATCAAGGTATTATTTGACTGTACTATTTCACTTATTTAAATTGATTTCATTTCAGTACGCAATATATATTATTTCTTAACTTCCGCCTATATTATAAGACTCGGGGGTTTATAGACTTTTTGGCAATAGGTAATGAAAGGTTACCTCCATTTTTGCAGACTGCAGAAGGGAAACATTCGCCGGCATATTCACTTGCATCGATTGGGATATCTTTCTTCAGGATTCACTTTCGCTGGTGAACGCAGTCATCAGAATCGCTATATGTCGCGGGAAGAGGCGGACTTTAACGGCAGGATCGGTTCTCCATCTTTGGCTTGTGGGGGTCAGGCAATCTGTCTGGGTTCCGAATCTCAAATATTCTCCTCTCATCGGTAGCTTGCAGGGGTCAGGCAATCTATCTTGGCTCCGACGCTCCTCTATGCTCCTCTCATCGCTAGCTTGCGGGGGCCAGGCAGTCTCTCTCGGCTCCACTATTCATCTATTCTCCTCTCATCGTTGGCTTGCAGGCTTATAGCGATGCGCTAAGTCTGGGTGCAATCTCGCATATACTCTTTTTTAAACTTCTCGCTTACGAGGCTTCTACTCTATATTCGTGTGCTAAGTCTGAGAGTCAAAAATCAATCATATGCTTTTTTATATTCTCACTCTCTCTATTTTTTATCTTCTCAACGCCCCGCCTTTTACATTTTCATTCGTCTCTCATGTTCTTCTACTTCGATTCGCTAATTTTTATCACCTAATTATTTCTCTAAACCATTCAGAGTGAGGGGCGTTTCATATTAGAACAATTCCTTCTTCGACTCATCCCTGACTTTCTAGGGATCATGTTTTCCCAGAACATGTCCTATGTGTGGGGTCATCTTCTCTTTGCCAACAATTCCCTTTTCATCTCGATGTCCCCTCTATATAGCCCCTCGCTGTTTCGTCTCTTAACTGTTGATTTTCAATTTCTTCTTCTTCATCCGGTCCTTTGTATAGGCAAGCGCCATTTCAATTTTCTCATTTTACCCCCGTTTGTCTGATTTAATTGGGTTGTCTGCTCTTTTCGAACTTCTAACATACGGTATCCCTCCGACATTCTTCTTGTATCGTCTGGCGTCATTTCACTGTTTCATTTTCCTTCCCGTTTGTTAATTGGTTTTTCTGCACCTTTTCTATTTTCTTTTTTTTATATGTCGTAATCCACGACACTTTATTAGGGCCTGTTCACACAGAATCCGTCAGCGTCAGCGTTACTCGCATTGACATATTTTAAACCAATCACAGGCCTTTAGAATTTCGAGGCTAATCGTTTGGAGGTTTGTAATTGGTTAAATATATGTCAATTGCGAGTAACGCTGACGAATTCTTTGTGAACAGGCCCTTATAGGATCATAGTATAGGTGAGCCAGCATTACTCCCTATAGGGAGGGCGGGAGGCGACACGGAATCGATCAAGCCTTATTCTGGATTTGAACCTAAGCCCTCTGCGGGCCAACTCAGATAGGCTTAAGACCCGGATAGGCTTAAATGAGCGCAGTGACAATTCAAGTCTGACCTTCCTCGTCGATGTCGGGAACCCACGAATTTGATTTTTTTTATACATTGCAAATAGCCTGTGTCGAGATGAAAATTTTGTCGAGAAATGCAAATAAAGCATAAAATACAAAAAGACTAGCAGTCTTTTATTTAAGGCAAAGTGTCCTTTCTTGGGATGTCAAACAAAGGATTTCTCACTCCAAAAGTGAGGAAATTTCTCACTGGATAACTATTCGAACACTTTTTGCATCTCTATTTTAATCAACGAATGGATGCCTAATAAACAGTTTTATTTGTGGGAATTTTGATATGATATCAAGTGAAGTAAGTTCATTTTAAAGTAAACTGGGACCATAAATTAGCTTTTTAAATCCCATACATGATGTTTATTTTGAAAGTAAAATATTTCCCCATTTTTGGAACTAAATTACTTAAAAGTAATGCATCTCAAACCACCTCGTCGTTTTGAGTTAAGCGGAGCGTTCCGTAAAACGTGCCCGGAATTTCACTTGACAACCTGTTAGTGGAAAGAAAATTGAAAGCAGAAAAAAAATAATAATAATGTTCAATTTAGAGTATCATTTGCATAATTTTTAAACACCAATTTTTACCATGTAATTAGAAATTACGAAAATGAGGGTAAAAAGTATTCTTAGAATTATTTCTCATTTCTTTAAATTTCGGCCGAGCTTAATAATATGAGCCTCTCTCTCTGTTAGCGATAGGAAGTAATAAAAAAAAATAAATAACCACCAACCCCTCTTTAACGCCTTTGACTGATGAAAGCATAGCTTTAAACATTCCATTTTCTACTCTCGCCCGGCAAGTTTATAACAAAGTAATTAATATGCTACAAAGTAAAATCAAAAATGAATATGGAGCGGAAAAGAATTACAAAAAAAAAAAATAATAAATAAATAAATAAAAATTCTGTTTTCAGTTGTTGTAAAGTTTTATAATTTGAAAACAATTATGCTCCGTAAATGCAAACGACCTGAAACAGATCTTTACAGTCTGCTACCTCCAAACGACAAGAGCAAATTTTAATTTTCTTAGGGAGAAAATAATTAACGGTATAATAATTACAAAGACTGCGGAGTGATACGGGCAGCCGCTTCACAGCTCGCTGGCTGCGGTATCATTACGCCTTAAATAGAGATCCCGAGATGAAAATTTTTAATTGAAGTATTCCAAAAGTGTTTTCTCACATTTTCCGTAATTAACAAGATTTTTTTTTTTACTTCTCTCCCACATAATAAGAAATTTAATTTCATAGTATTAATAGAAACAAGCTCGGTAATTTTCTTTGCTCCATTATTGATGGAAGTAATTTTCTGTCTATTAATATCCAATGCGTTTAATGTATTTTTCATTAGAAAATTCGAGCTCCTGTGAAGGATTTGAAAAGAAATCGATTACAGATTTTAATTTATTTTTCCCCTTTTGTCACAAATAAGAAACTGTATTTAATCCCGGAATCCCAGGCACGGGTATTCGATATTAACGTCATAAGTCAGGAATATATTTTTTTCTTGTTTTATTGGGGCTTGGATTTAGTTCGCATCCATTACTCGATAAGATTTGTTGTTCGATGCACTTATACGTACACTCGGTGAAATAAAAAATAAACAATCCGAATAGATATATCCGCCGTTAGTGAAAAAGGCCGAAAGTAAATATTTCATATTGAGGTATTTAAAATGATTTGAGGCAATAAATAATCACGACCACCTAATACGCGCTAGTAAGTGCAAACCTTACAAAGAGCTTCTTCCTCTCTGAAAAAACTGCGACCGTCGAAATTAAGCAGCGTACACTCTACATAACTGGATGGCCAACCACACATCGGGACATAGGCGTAGCGTCGGGTGAGTACGTGCCTCCCCCCCCCCCCAACTTTACTTGAAATAAATTAAAACGTTAATAGAAGTTCAGTTAAAATCGGAAAATAGAAGAAAACTTTAAAGAAAGTTGTTTTTTTTTCTCGCTTTTTCAAACTGTGAAACTGAAGATTCCGATTATGTCCTTAGCCTTAACATATTTTTTATTATTACCATGTTTTTATTAACTCGCTTTCTTGTTTGTTTGTTTGTTTGTGTGTGTGTGTGTTTGTTTGTCCGGTACAAATCTTGCAATCGATTTTTAACTAACTTCCCGACTAGTTAGACATTTGAAACTTTTAGAATAGCTCAGAACAAGATGACAATGCATTATTTTAATACTTTTAGCCATCTTTAAACAGAATTGAATTCTTTTCCAGTTAATTTTGTTTTGTAGACTGGTGCAGCCATCTATCGGCCGGGACGGGAAAGAAAAGTTAAACGCAAGTTAACTTCCAATAAACTTCATTTTCTTTCAAGTTGATGGGATAATTCGTGAAAGATTTTTTTTTTAAAGTATTTCTTAATACATAGAATTGTCAAGTTTATATGTTTCAATAGAACATTTAAAAACATGGTATATAAAAAGTTCTTTTTATCTTGTAATTATTAACAATGATATGATCTGCAACAAAAATTCGATGCTATATTTTTTTCTCATTTTATTTATGTAATACTTATTTTTCTCATTGTATAACTTTTGAATACTAACTCAAACATCAATTCTATTGTTATTCAATTAAAAAAATCGTAATATTTCATGCTTTAAGAACCGTCCGGCAGTCAATGCGCTGAGGAGGGGGGGGGCGTAACTGAATTCAATTCGTTCCCCCCCAAAAGTTAGAAGCACGCTACGCCTATGCATCGGGAAGACACATGTTTCAGACGAAACGTCGCGAATGTATCCTTTCAATGCAGTTTAAGTAGTGTCGCTCATATTCTCATATCAAATCGACATTCTGCATGTAGTGCGCATGTGCAGTAAATACCAAAAAAGTATGGTTTCGTCGCAGATAAAGATATATTCATGGCTTGGATCTGCCGAGTCAACTTAATCTGAATAGAATGCCAAAGTGATATTAATGTGCCTGATCAATAAAATAAGAAGAAATATAAACAAACCGGAGGCAAAAAGTTTTAATTTGTAAACTCTAAATTTGATTCAACCATTCGCAACCATGAACTTTCGCAACTAAAAGCATTGTTTACGGGTTTGCGAAATTCTAGTTATTTTAACCCACTGAGGGTTAAAATGATTATATACACATAAATGGTGAATATTGAGACTCGCAGCCACAAATTAATTTTACTTTTTCTCGACAAAATTTTCTATTGCAGAAATTTTTCATTTTAAACTCACAGTTTCTTTTCTCTCTAGCAGATGACTTATACAACTGAATTATGTTGAGACAAATTTGGCGTATCTACGAACAGAGAGAAGCGTCTCACATAAAGACAAAATTACGACACCTTGTCTCATGTCTTTTCAGTGCTCACATCTAGAGAAAAAATTTCAGGTAGTCTCTTCTAACGAAACTACGGCGGGTTATTAACGTAGGATAGGATTACTTATCGTTGTTTACCTTTTTTGTGTGTATATATGCATCTATATATATGTACGTATGTATATAGAGGGTGTCCCAGTTAAACGTTTCAGAACTTCAACGAGGAGTAGGGTGCATCCTGACGATCTCGAAATCATATAGCAAAGTGGGGTCGGAAATGCTTTCCTGAAGCGGTAGATGGCGTTGCGGGAAAGTTCCGAGCGTTAGTGCAGGGAATCGTGATTTCGCACAAGGACTTTACTATGATCTGTGCCCCCCTATGATCTATGATCTGTATACCCTGTAATCGAGAGTTAGTAGGATGGCTAATTATACGAATTTTTATTTATGGAGGCATATGAAAACACAGGTTTATGGCACCCCGTTGACAATGGTGAGGAACTGGTTGCAAGAATCTCTGTAGCTGCCGGAGAAATTCGAGATGAGCCTGGATTATTCCAGAATGTTCGCAATTCCATGCGCCGGAGATGTGAGGTCTGCATTGCAGTCGGTGGAAAAAATTTCGAACACTTACTTTATCCCGTGTACCTTTTGGTTTTGTACATTTATTATTAAAACGATTATCCACTTACGGTCTCTTTCTTTATGGTTTTCTGTGTACATCACCGCTTCAGGAAAGTATTTCCGACCCCACATTGCTATATGATTTCGAGTCGTCAGGATGCACCCTACCCCTCGTAGAAGTTCTGAAACGTTTAACTGGGACACCCTGTATATACATATATGTATGTCAAAATTTTGACGCATCTTGGTACTTTTCTGTTTAACTTGTCCAAGCGATAGACTGGATTTGGCGTGCTTCCAAAATTATAACTCGCGAGGACGGATGGACGGTCAGTTTTAGCATCTGAAATTTTCCTTTCAGAAGGACCGTAATCCTACGCTAAAAAAATAAAAGGGTCTTTCACGTGCTTCCAGCAGATGACTTCACTATACAATGTATTATTGAACTCAGTAAAACTGAACAGCCTTTCAGACGTGTCGCTGGCTATTTGTGTCAAAGTGATTTGACTACCACCACCCGCTGTTGCCACTCGTGTGTGTAAAAATATTCATACACCTACCAAGAGGTGTTTGGAAGATAAGAATATCCCATTAATCGAGGTTCAATCGAGAGCAATGGGAGTGCCAAAAGGTTTCAAAGTATATCTAACGGTACATTGATTCACCATTTCTTCATATCTTTCAAGATCCTATATCTTTCAAGATGATCCACTTGTAGGTGACTAGCAGAGACAGGAACAGGCTGATCTTAAAAGGTCGCAATCTGTACCCAGTCTAATAATCATTCCTACTAGCTTCCCATGTCGATTAGCTTTACCCCACCTTAACTCTCAAAGTATCTTTGTTTTTCCTTTTTTAACTGAAGAGATTTTCGTAGTTTCGGTCGTGATTTGATGTCTGAGAAAATACAACTATACCTTCGATCTCCACAGTAAAGCTAATACGAGACCCATTACTCTACCACTACTCAAAACCTCTTTTATGATAAATTCGTAATGAGATGCATAAAACCGGGTTGCTTATCCTCGAGCATTCCCCATATTAGAATCTCGCCCGAGATCGCTCTTAAGACTTAATATCATTATAATACTTTTCACAGAACATGAAATCTTTTAACATATTACGAGAAATGCGAGCGAAATTTTCTCAAATAACAAAATTTAAATACTTCCTGGTGTATTTCAAAAGACAGCGGTGGAGGAATTATATACAAAAGTAAGGTTCATAAAGAGCCATTTATTTCTTTGAAACATTTAGTTTTCGTAACGTGTTTCCACTGTATAAAAAATCTCTGTAATGATATTGAACGGCACTGATTGGCATTTAAAAAACAATTATAATACGTAATATCCCCTATTCGATTCGTATCATGTTCCATATTCAAATCATTCATTATTTGCTCTAACAAACGAGGTTAGTTCCACGAAGGTTTGGAATATATATGAAGTCTCTTCCACATTGTGGAAGAGAAATCGAATTTATGAATAATTACGTCTGAGGTATGTATAGAATACTGGCACAATACTTCAGAATGTGTCTCTTGAAATATTATAATATATTATTATACATTACGATTCGGAATCAAAGAACAGTAACTGATGCGATATCCATTATTATAGATGTAGATGTTATGACCGACAAATATAACTCATTTAATATCTACTGCTTGAAGTATCTATTTGTTTAAAGGGCTTTTAGAATCATTTATTAAAAGGTCACATGTAATTTCCTCTGTCATGAGAGTAGGCGCTGTGTATTGCAAAGATAATTGGTTTTAGTTACGATGCTTAAAATCCCTATATTTAACAAGGTTTTTACTACTTGTTTACTGGCCCGAAGTAACCAAGTGGTAACGCTTCGGCTTTCGATACAGAGGGTGCTCGGATCGAATCCCTACAAACGTCATTAAATCTATGGTGCCCGGTATAAAGGGCTTAAGTTAAGAAAAGTGATTTTTAGAGATTTGTTAGTATTGATAAAAAAATCTTTTGACTTGTATAAAAGGCTTAAGTCTACCAATTTTGTATACAAATGTACATTTCTTTGTACAAAAGACTCAAGCCGAAATTATATTTCTGCGATTCGTATAAAAGCCAATTACTTGGTATATTTAAATCACTGTTTTTGACTGAAACCCTTAGAGCACCATAGAAATACCTTCGTGTCTAGGCAGGATATAAGCACTTTGAATCGGTAGACCGGAAATTCCGTCTTTGAAGTCAGTGAGTGGGGAAGGTACGATCCCTTCAGATGTCGCCCCTGGGGGGTCAAAATTATGGTGTCACCTATCCAAGTCGACCCTTGTGCTAATATAAACCGGAGCCGCACTCCTCAACTCGCAAAGCCTGTATGGACCTGGTCTGGAACATCCCACCAGGGGGCACTAGCAACAACAACAAAGGGCAAACGAAGTTTTGATTTAACATAGATGTCGTTGGTTGGTTTGTTGAGAGCGCTACGGCCATTTTTACTTCACGAGGGGCTCATTTGGTCGGGACCTACTGCTTAAAGCCGATTCCGAACAGCTGCAAACATGCATGGCAATTGAAGGACTCGAACCCACAGACTCTGGTACTGAATTTCCAAACATAGATGTCGGTGTTACATGTTAAACGGAACTGGTTTAACAATATTACTGATTCATCGTATGCTCAAAACCCTAATATATAACAATGCTATTTAGTAATCTAAGTTCTGCCCCATCTTCTTGTGTTCTTGTACATTGTTTGTTTAGAGTCACTGAGCCAATTTCCAACACAAAAGGTTGTGACTTAAGTCGTCGAGGTACTACTCTGTAGAGAATTAAGATAGTACTTTGATAAAATATCACAAATAATTCACAGCAAATAAACTAAAAAAGTTAGTTAGGGGCAAATTAATGTTATTTTTATTGCCAATTATAAGTATTACTCTTTCTACCAAATATTCCCTTTGTTGACTACCAGCAATTATTGATAAAAATTTTACTACCAATGATTAATTCTATTTTTACTGCCAATTACTCATATTAGTTTCACTGCCAACTAGTGACACCGCTTAAAAGGCCAATGACTAATATTGTAACAAATATAATTTTCGTCCCCGCTGACCCTAACCTTTCTCCCCCCGGGTACTGATAATAGGTTCATCGGGATGCAAGGAGGAAACGGTGTCTCTGACTCGTCAGAGAGTGGGGGAAATACTGTCGCAGCAGTTGATGTCAGAATGTAATCGCGTGTTCCTGAAACTACGTGAAAATTGTGAGTGTTCGTAAAACATGCGATCGTCTGTTGTGCTAGAGTATTTTTATGTCAAGATGTCCTGCGTAATAAAGCCCTTGTTCAGCTAGTCGGATGTTGTTATTGACTCAAATTAGAATATTTGCCGTAATATTACTTTTTACTGACAGTTACTGATAATACCTCATTTGTTGGCGTTACTTTTATTAGATAACTGGTCACGACTGTTTGGCTAAACATCTGGGAGGCTTGAAAATTTCAGAGAGTCCTTTCTTCCCCATTTGTGGTTAATGCAAATTCAATATTCATAATGCAATTTCTATTTCTTTGGGGGGGGGGGAGCAGGGCCCATTGGCCCACCCCTGGGTGCGCCACTAATTCGGAGGATAGAGTATTGAGCAATTGATACGTTCCTGTTTCCTTCTTCGTTTTACTTTCTTTTTTCTTGCTGTTATCCGTTTTCTTGTACCTTTTTTAACGTAGGATTACGTTCCTCCATAACGGACCTCCGGAAAGCAAAATTTCAGACGCTAAAATCGTCTGTCGTCGCGAGTTATAATTTTGGCAGCGCACCAAACCCAGTCTGTATCGCTTGGACAGGCAGTAAACAGTTAAACAGAAAAGTACCAAAATACGTCAGAATTTTAACCTACATAAACACACACACATATGATACAATTTCTATTTCGCATTCTCTAAATTTGTTCTTCATGAATATCTAAAGGATTCTTACCTGTCAGACGGTTCTTGAATAAAGTCCAGACTTGCGCTTTTTATAAAAGTTTGATTTACGCACAATCATATATACATACAAAAGAGGTAAGCAACGATAAGTAATGCTACGTTAATAACCCAAGATAGTTTCGTTAGGAGTGACTACATAAAAATTTTTTCTTGTTGTTTTTGTTTATTACTTACCATTGGAACTTCCTTAAGAACGTTAACTAAAGTTCCTTAAGAACGTTTAACTAAAGTTCCTTAACCCATTAGTGCCTAGCGTCCTTTTTTACATAATAAGCTCTAAATCACTGAATTTTTTATTTTTTTCTATCCAAATAGCAGAATATCATGATAAAGTGTTGTATTTCTTATTATCCATCAGTTGGTAGCACTACATTAATGTTCTATTTCTGCTTTGAGGGCCTAAAGTCAGAGTTAGTCGTTTTTTAGGTTTTCAAAAGAGCGTCACGCAAAAAGTAAGTTTATTTTTTTGTTTTTCAATGTTACGAAAATATTTTATGCTGTTATCACAGTCAATACTCTTTTCTTAAATATGTATCTTTCAAAATTGTTAAAATTATTTTTTAACACTGTTATATTTTATTTTGCGTAGCGTTCTATATATAGAACGCTAGGCACGGATGGGTACATGTTTTTCTGACTTGTTCCGCTATACGAATGCGTATTTTTTTCTCAATTTATGATGTTTTATTACCATAGAGAAAAGGAAATGCTATTTATTTTCATAAAAATGATGTTATACATTATTTTTATAAATAAAGATTATTGAGTATTCCTTATTTATGAATATAATTTTAAAATAAATGTTCTGTTGATTAAGGAATGATTAAAAAAATTTCTTATTTAAGAGAAATATTAGCCTCTTGATAATGTAATGAACGTATTAACAAATTAGCCTCTTAAATACAAAAATTTTAATCAAAGGATGTGTTCTGTATTTAGTGATTTTAAAAAATAAAGAAAAATTACGAAGTACATAAGTAATTGTCTGGATTTTTTAAAAATATGTGTATTTTAAATGTCTATAATTTAATAAATTTTAAGAATTTTGTCTTTTAATCCAAATTATATTTGATCTAAATATACTGAAATGAGCAATCGATAAGTTTTAAAGCTCTTATCTATATTTTTGTTTTTATTTTAAGTTTGACTGTGGAGAGGCATTAGCTTTAATGGCAGAGTTATCTGATAATGATACATTCCATGAAGCGGATATTTATTTGGACCCACCATCTAATGAAGTTACCGATGACTGGCACTATACGGGTTAATAGAACTAAAAAATGTCCACTTGGAGATGTCAAATCTGTTAAAAAGAAGAATAGGGGAAGTTTTGATTTTCAGAACAGCAAAAATTTTAAAATGGTTCGGTGGAATGACAATAGTGTCGTTACTTTGGCGTCTAACCATTATGGTATTGAACCTGTAGCTCAGGCCAAACGCTGGTAGAATATTGATAAAAGATTTGTAGAGATTGACCAACCGTATATTGTGTCTCAATATAATAAATTTATGGGAGGCACCGATCAAATGGATCAAAATCTGGCACAATACCAGTGTTCCATACGGTCTAAAAAATGGTGGTGGCCACTGTTTTTGTTTAGCTTAGAAGCATCAATCCAAAATGCGTGGCTATTGTACAGATTATGCCCTTCTAATGACAGTAACAGAATGGATCTCCTCTACTTTAGAAGAGAAATCTGTCAGACATATTTATCTAAGTACAGTAAGAGACCAAATAACAGTCTGGCTGCAAGGAAAACCAAAAATACTTTCAAAAAGAGTGTCTGGTGATGTCCGGTATGGCGGAAAAGATAATTTAATCGTTGTTAATCCAAAACAGATAAGATGCGCCTACTGTGGCAAAAAATCCACAAGAAATTGCAATAAATGTTTAGTTGGATTGCATGATAAATGCTTTGAAATCTTTCGCACAAAATAGCTTGTATATAAATTGTGTAAAAAAAAATTACGAATAGCTTTTTTCATTATTTTGTATTTTAATAAGCCCCTTTTATATGTAAATTTAAATATAAAAGTGTGCAAAATTTATCATAAGACATAATTTATTAAATTTGTGCCTTTATTTTTTATTAGCTATTATTTTTGACATTTTCAGCTTTTTAAACTTTTTTGATTTCTTTTAAATGATTAAAATACAATTTTAAAACCTTGTGTTTATTTTATTATGTATTTTTTCGCAGAGTTCCATTGGTTTCATGCGTTTATTTATCTAAAAACAACATTAAAAGGAATAGTCTTAGAAAATCTAAGGGTTGAAGTGTTTGTGTAAAACCTGTACCCTCCCGTGCCTAGCGTCCTTTTAATAGGACGGTAACATTATTTTGAATAAAAATTAAAATTTTAATGCAGGAATTTTTTATTATTTTTTCAGTTCATTTTGCACCTGTACAAACATAATTAGGTAAAGAAAATTAAAGAATTCGATGTTGGGCATTAATGGGTTAAGAACGTTAGGTATCCTTTCTCTTGGGAGTAGAAGCTGCCACCTAGATGTTTTACCGTCATCAGATTCCCATTTTCTGTACAAAACGCCATTCCGAATGTGAAGTGAGTCCCGCAGAGACCAATAACGCTTTGTTGCTGGACTCAAGTTCGATATATCCTGCCAGGTAGATGTTGTGCTGGATGACTCCATAAATTCTAAAATGGGCTTTAGTTAAGGATCTTCCAGTTGGTCTTTACGAACCATGTCATCCCTCCATGGATCTGGCTCTGATGATGTAGAAGCTGTAGTTTGTCTTGCTACGGGGTTTATAACATCGAATTTCTTTTCCACTCTGGAACAATAATGGCAGCTTCCGGAACAGGGTTTTCGTGATAAGGCGTCTGCATTCCCGTGCAAAGATCCTTTGCGATGGTGAATCTCGATGTCGAATTCCTGGAGTCTTTGTATCCCTCTGGCTATCTGCCCTTCTGGGTTCTTAAAATTTAATCGCCAGGTTAAAGACGCATGGTCAGTTCGAAGCATAAACTTTCGGCCGTACAGATAGTGATGGAGGCCCTTATTGTCAGAGGCCTATGAAATTTACGAGATTCAAAATGTGATGCATTCTCCGAAATTTTTAACTTCAGAAGACATTGATTTAACAGCATTATTCAGTGTTTAGAACCAAAGGGCCTCGAACCAAGGTTCCTCGTTGTGTCCTCCATGTTCTGGATCCGCCACTGCCCTACGCTCTAACATTTGTATAGCAGTTCGTGATAGACGATGGTCCTTTCCGAAGTGGACTTGTTGACTGCACTTTGACAGTCACCAGTAAAAATTTAAAAGAAATTCTGGATTAGGAATTCCGTACTGATTGGTTGTACGTTGCTGAGGTCCAAGGATACCTGGTCCAAGGATACGTGGTAACCCACCTAGGACCACCTAGGTCCAAGCGTATCTGGACGCTGGAGATGTATATTTTTTGCTTCAACCAGATATTTATTAACGGTTTTGACAAGACAGAAAATTGACGAAATTAAATCGATGATGTCTTATGTTAAACTTGATTTTTCACTAATCAGTAACCAATGTCACTAATTTTTTTAAACTTTGCATGTTTATTCTCTCTAATCAGCTGTTGTTGTTGTTTCTAATGACCCCTGACCGGATTTTATTCCAGACCAGGTCCATATAAGCTAGCGGGTTGAGGGGTGCGGCTACGGTTTATAATGGCACCACAAGGGTCGGGGGTCCGATTTAGCCAGGTGCCTCTGAAATTTTGACCGAGCACACCCAGGGGCAGAATCTGGGGCGATCGTATCTTCTCCCACCCGCTCTGACATCATAGAGGGACTTTCGGGTTTACGGATTTAACGTGCCCATATCTATAGGTATTTAATAGCGTTCATACGGATTCCAACCGGGCACCTCAGCACCGAAAACCGATGCGCTACCACTAGTCTGCCTCTATTCAGTAACTAATGTCCCTAACTTTTTTTGGGGGGTGGTATTATTAATTAAAGGGAGGTATTATTAATTTTTAAATTTCCGCAAAGCTTAGACTGAAATTAATTAATAGTGCGCGGAAAAAAAGGAACCACTTCACGTCAATATTTTAAATATTTGTTTGTCTTTGTGCCTTTCATATGACTGCACTTTCGCTAAATGCTTTATAGACAAAGGAAGAGTGACAAAGGAAAATTGTTAGTCACTGTAAATACACAGTCCGAAAAATATAATTACTCCACGAACTAAAAAAGTTAATCTCATTTTATAATGTGTTCTCTGTATGAAAACACTGACTCATTTTCTGTATTTATTTCCAATTCAACATGTCGTGAAAAGAAATTTAAAAAAAATCGTTCTTCTATATTGGCATAATTTATTCATGAATGCTTTCAAACTGAATATTAAGCAAACAAATATTATATCCTTTCGTTTATAACATGTTTTTTTCTCTTCTTTCAGTCTATTACGCTGCCACAGATATTATTAAAATAGTGAATGTCTTACCGATTACAGATAACGTATTTCTTTTAATGGTCCATAGTTTCTATTGCGCTGTTACTATGGTTACGATGTTTGAATTTTCAGAACAACATGCAATTATGGAAATTACATCTATTAGAAAATTGTTTATATCTTTCGGGCCATAAAAATGGAAAACGGGGTATCATTATAATACAGATTATTCATCATACAAATGGTTTGTCGACGTTAAACAGAACGTATTTGTTCTGTGATTTCGAACTTTTGTATAGAATGATGATGTAATGGAAATGAATGTTTATATTATCGTTTCTTTAAAAAAATCGTCTGGAGGGTTTAAAATACATTATTTGATGTTATCGCATGTTTATATTTATGCTTTGAATTATGTATGTGCAATTTATTTTTGAAGCATGGATGGTAACTGTCAAAGATGCAAATAGGTTATATTTTTTGTATAATTAATGCGTTCTTTTTTAATTTGTCTTTATTTAGAACTAAGTCACCCGTAACGACAATCCTGCTTTATCTGTAAGGTATGATGAATTCAATCTAACTTTAATATAGCACCAATAATGATGAATTGTTTATTATTGTAATGTAATAATTTAAAGTAATAGAAAATGTAATATAAATTTTTAAAATAAGATTTAGAAACAAAAGAGGTCTTCTTTTTAAACAGAAATATTTAATTCAGTATTTTTATCCATTTGTTTTGTCCACAGTCGAAATATCAGAATTAAGTGTACCTCATTATGACTAGAAATGTTTCTCACTATTATGAGAAATTATGTTCTGTCTGTGTTCCGCTAGTTTTGATGAAAATGATTTAGGTTGATTTACAATATATAAAAAAGTGCTAGTATATTTTCAAGGTCATAGATGCAGAAGAAAATTTATTAGCTTTTGGGTTTATAACAAATGTCCGAAACCAGCAACATATAGTGCTTACATTTAACGCAAAAATTGCGAAGAAACAGTTAAATGCTATCTAACTTTTCGAAATCCACCAAAAATAATTAGTTTTTTTAAAAGAATTTTCTTGAATAAAGGGATAGTTAAATAAAGGATTTATAATTTGTATGGGCTATTTTTGTAAAATATAGTTATTCATATTTATAAATTTAAAAAATCAAATTTTTGATTAATTGTTTTGTCATAAACAGTAACTGCTCTGCGGTTTGCAGTTATATGAATTGAATTTATATTTTATCATTTAACTGTAAACTAAAAATATTAATGTTCTCTTGAAAACAGTTAAAAATATCAATAACTGTGTGAAGAATGGCTCGACTTCAACAATGCCTCGAAAGAAACGGGTTTCCCGGTGCTTCCACTGATTTCCGGACAACCGACTTCTTGCAACTATGACACTATTGAGCCCTCTTCGGTGTTTTGAATTACCTACAAACTCATAGTTTTAAAACCATGCAGACAGATAAACGTATTATTTATGCCTTACAGCTGAAAATGCTATGAGAGGTAATTGACTAATAAACTTCCTTCGCTTTTGGTTTAATCAATTTATATTATTGTAATATTCTTGAAACCATTTTTTTTTTTAAGTTCGAGCTGTAAGCTGCATAATTTTTGATTTTGTGAGAAAAAGACTTGACGGTAATAAAGCATTTATAGCGGGGTAAATCTTTAAATTGAACAGCCTCACTAAAGTGATCGAACTTCATATTGGTGTTTTCAGTTTCGAATTTTATTTCTTGGAACTAAAATATCAGTTAAAAATTAAGTTTTCTAAACTCTCTATCAAAGAAAGCATAAAAAAGGTATGGATAAATTTTAACTCATATCTTTTTGCATTTTACTTGCATTTAGATGGGTCCGAGTTAGATTAGTGGTAACGCGACGGGATTGGAACTGGGGGTGCTCGAATTCCTATGAGCCATTGAATACCTTCGTGTCTAGGCCGGATATGGGCACGTTAATTCCGTATTCCGGAAAGTTCCTCTATGAGGTCAGAGATGTGGAGAGAAGGTACGATCCCCACAGATGTCGCCCCTGGGGGTGCTCGGACAAAGCTGAGGTGGCACCAAAGGGTGGTGTTTTTCCATCTATGAGATGCCTCCATGGAAAGCAATTAATGATTTTCGAGGATTATGGTGCGGAAGTCTTCGACAAGTGCCCCGCATTCGGAAACAACAACTTTCATTTACATCCCGACTTTTTTTCTGACAGAAAATAAGAAACAGGTCCAGGAAAATTATAAAAATCTGTTATTAGAAAAAAACTTTCAATTCCATTTATTTTATCTATTCCGGAAATAGATCTATTTTGGCGTTTGGTAGCGAAAACTTAAAAGTCCCCCCTCCCCCTCTCAATGTTTTGCACCACGTGGAGGATCATGATCTCTTGATGAACTAAGTCAAAATTAAATGCATTTATAAAATACGCATTGAAATATCTTTTACGAATATTTTTAACGACATCTCACTAGCTATAAGATACACTGGCGGTAAAAAGATAGCCATAACCAAATTCTTGTGAATGTATCACAAACCAGAGATAAGAATAGAACTTAGTGTGCTTGTGAAATATGGTAATGCAAGTACAGTAAAGAAAAAAATACAAGGAACAAAAGATTTTGATACAAGAAGGATACATTTTGCAAAAAAAGATGCCTTTACGATTTTTTTGTAGAAGAAAAATATCGGATGAAGGTGGTTGACAGCTCTGGAAAGATGTTTTATGTTTTGAACAAACCTTGTATCGGTAGTCGGATAACGTCTCAGGTTTTTTGTACCATCTTAATGGTCTGGATATTACAAAAAGTAGTACATTCAACACTCGGATAACTTGTACCTGTGTTAGTCTTATTGATGACTGAATCCTTCTGAAAAGTTCATCTTGATATTTCTTGGCAGATATCTGTCCTTATTGGGGACTTTATAACTCTAGAAAAACCATGTACAGGTCGTCGCTTCATAATGACGTAGATAATTTGTCACTTGCGTAGACAAGTGACTTGCGTGTCGCTTGACGTAGACAACTTGTCAATATGACTTGCGAAACATTCCGTGCTCCGATGTCTTATTTCCGTGTTTGTTCTATTTCCAACATTCCGATGGCTGAACCATTGTAAAAAGTATAATGTGCCCTTTATTGGCAGATACCAATTTTCATAAAAAAATTATAATTCTTGGGCGGCTTTCTACTGACTGTTATTTAACTTCTCTAGGATTTTGGTACCTTCTTTATCGTATGGAGTTTACAGATTGTGGTACATCCAACGCTATGATGACATGTTTCTGTGTTTGTCCAATTTCCATTATTTCGACAACTTTACCTCCTAAAAGGATCAATATAACTATTCTTAGATGATAGCAGTTCTGATAAAGGATTATTACTCTTGGACGACTTTGTATTGGTTGTCATTGAACGGCTCCAGAGTTTTAGACCTTCTTGGTGTCTGTAGCTTACAAATTGCATTACTTTAAGAGCTCTGGTAATTTGTGCCTGTCTTTGTCCAATTTCTATCATTGTGATGACTAAATACTCCCAATTAAAAGATCAGCAACATCCTACCTTGCAGATAGAGTTGATGCAGGGTCATAAATTTTAAACAACCTTATACTGGCTATCATCAAGCATCTCTTGGGTTTTGGAACCTTCTCAATATTCTAGAGATTACAAACTGTGGTACATTCAACTCTTTTATGACATGCATCTGTTTTTGTTAAGCAGCTGTCACATGGAATTTTCCACGTCGAAACTTCCCGTAAGATTGTCACTTGGTGCAGCAATATTTAATACATCGTTAAACACTTTACAATTGTTTAGGAATCATTCACGATCAGATTTACACCACCTAAATTGAAGATTGGCAATGATTGGGCTGATGTAGGGAGCTTTTTAGTAGGCAACTCGGTCTGTTTCACTGCTTTCGACTAATATGTCATTGTGCCAAACATCACCTGTAGTTGTGATATGAAAATCAGTTCAGTTCGTTCCCAGGGTTAGAGATTGGTTAGAGATGGTTAGAAATGATTAGATGTTTGGAAGATTTGATGGGCATTGTGCACTTCAAATCTCTAACCGAAGGCCATCTTACTCATTGGCCACTCATTTAACCTGCAGTAAATTGCTGACTAACAGACACCGAGCTCTCCTTCATCTGCCATTTTGGTAAAATTGCTTTGAAATTTTTTAAAGAATAGATCTATGAAATTTTACACAAATTTGCACAAATTTACATGTTTAAATTTGCACCTGAAAACATTTTATACCAAGGTTTAATACATACTCTGTTTCTTTGAAACCCAGTGTAAAATTTTTATGCATTAATGGAATGCATCAGCAACCAAACAGTAAGATGTTTTCACCTTTGTATGAATTATTTCCCATAAAACGTCAACGTATATTCAATCTGCACTTGTAACCAATTACATTCGACATGCGTTTGGAAAATTCATGTTTATCTTGGATCCTACATCTATGCTTATTAATTCAATTATTAATCTTGTTTCATATAATGCATTAATAGCACCAGCAAATTCTAAGCAGCAAATTCTAAACATCGTGTCATAATCTGCTTTATTCAAAGAGACTTAATCTTATCATCTGTCAACGAACAAGCTCGCATATTAAACCTGACAACGAATTCCTAGCAAATCAAAATTTCGTTCCAGACGCGACCACTCACAAATGACGTCACGAAATTTCCGCCGATCTGTATTCTTCCGGAATAATTTCACGAGCAACAAACAGCATTCATCAAATCCTTTTAACAAACGATAATCGTAATACCTTGTCTCTGGAAATTTCCGAGCTCTCTTGCTGCTAATGATGGAATAATATCCTGACATTAAACGTGCATTATCACCGTCCATTAATAATATAAATGTCTAGTTTCTCATTTGATAAATCCCGTCGGGCTATCAGTCAAGGAGCATAATATAATTTTGTAAATTTAGAATGCCTGGAAATCTGTTAAGGCTGGATTTACAATGATTTACAGCGCTCAGTTTGCTATAAATTAATTACCCCGAGCGCAGCTCGTTCGGATATATTATGCCCGATCACGTTCGTTCTAATGGCCTTACGGATTGTGCTTTTAAGAAAAGGACTAGATATTATTCACGCGATAAGAAGCAAAACGCTGTAAGAGGATTATTTAGATCTGTGTGTTTTAAAGAGGTTTGGACTTGCTGTTTCTCTAGGATTTAGCCCGGGCAGCAGATAGTGGAACCTGGAAAAAGAAAATGGTTGCAGTTAAAACTTATCGCATTCTACTTTCGTGGATATTATCCGAAAATGGAACAGCTTTCCGAATTCTAATAGTTCTTAAAATTTAAATGGAATACAAGTGTTGAGAGGCTGCAGTTGTACGCCGTGCTACGTTTAATGATTAGATAAAAGGCTTAAATAAATTATTCTATCTTTATTATTTTTTTTGCAGTGGTGTATTTCAATATTAGGCTCGGTAGCCATAAAAGGGGAAGTTATCCTAAAAATGTTGAATTTTGTGATTCAGTTTTAAATACGTAAGCCGATAGTATTATGCAATTGCTAATATCTATTTATCATAGGACTTTGCATTCTTTATATGTGTCATTCAACTTTTTACTTTATATATATTTTCATATGCATTCACAAAGATACGATGTTACTTGGATCTAAGAAATAGTAAAAAATAAACAACAGGAAATGAAAAATTGGCCAAGGTTCGATGCTATTTAAAAATAAAATAAAATCATCACACGTAATCCACTCAGATGCGGAAGTCTGGCGAATTATACGTTTACTCAATATCTTTAAAAGTAATATTTCGAAATGAAAAAAAAATTATACCAATAAGCACAAAAATATTTTATTTTCTTGCGGATAATCATGAATAGACGGATCCGTTACAAGTGTGAGAAATAAAAACGTCAATGTTATGAAATACTAGTTGAATACCCATGTTTTGCTACGGAGTGCATTAAAATTAAATACAACGGTCAATGTATGCAATCAATGCCAAAAAAAAACACAGAAAAATATGTTTATAAAAATCGTAACCGATATTTTTATAGACAAAATAATGTAGAAGAAAATATTCAAATTAAATACAACGGTCAATGTATGCAATTAATTTGTAAGTTTAACATCCAAAAAACATACTATTTTGAATTAAATTCTTAAAAGACTTGCCTCTCAATTAGTCTAGTGGTTAGATTTTATCTTTTATCATATTATTTTAAAAATCAATTTATTTCGTTGTTATGCACGTGACGCAAAATTAATTTAAAGTATCACAAAAAGTAAAGAAACCACGTGATCAGCATTTAATAAATTAAATTCTAAAAATTAATCTTTCAAAATTCACCAAAAATCAGAAATTGAAGGTGAAGATTCGAAAAAGATTTCATTTTAAAAGAATTTTTTATGATCTTTTTTTGATATAAATTTTATAACCCACAGATTATTATTTTAAATGCAAACTTTAAAGAACGTTACAAAAACAGTTTAAAAACTAAATTTAAAATATCAAAGAAGAATTTTTCAAAAATCTCTCTAAGTGCACCCCTACACTATAAGAAGAATCGCCATGCAAAATTTCAGTCCTTTAGGTCCAGCGGTTTGGTCAGTGCGTTTTCTGTCAGTCAATCAGTCAGTCAGTTACGGAACTGTTTTATATATATAGATTACGAAAGTTACATCATAAAATTTCAATAAGTGAGTAACATTTTATGGATATTACGTACGTAATAGAGTTTCAGGTTCTAACTCTAAAAGGTTGAAGTTACGTGGTCCGACTTATGAAATCCCGGAAAAAAGAACATTTTGATTTTATTAGATTAAAATACACTAAAGAATGTTTAGAATCAAATATTACAAACCATGTGTTTTTATAATCGATAAAGTGTCTTATCTTGTTCTTCCTATGAGTATCCTACTATAATCATACACTTTCGGTCTATTCATCTCGAGATGGATTTTTTCACAATTTGCCATTTTTAAAAGATTATTACCTAAAAGTTTAAACGTTATTCAAACGTAAACGTTCCTTGGATATTTTTACATTCAACTGCCTAAATTTCCCAGACAATTAAGGCTGCTGTGTACTAACCCGATTGGATTCGCTCACCTCATTGTTAACCTATGGAGAAAATGTGTCCAAGGATTACCGACTTGAATTGAAAGATTCTTTTTTTTTTAACTGTACTCCGTAACTGAGAAAGAAATTTTACAGCTTGGGACATTTTTCATTTAAAAAAAAATTAAATAATATTTTTAAATTTAAATTATTCGGGGGAAAATTCTGGTGTAGTGTGTTTTAAAACCCTTTGAGGGGCACCGTTTGCACAGTGCAAACGCCTAAATCTAGTCTTTCTTTTTCACTTGCATTCAATGAATTCCAATTAAATGATCAGAAAAATGGTTAGTACTGCCATCTGTTATCAGTTTAAAGAAGCAAAAACATTTTGCAACCTTTAATTCGAAAATTTTTCAAGATTCTTTAGGTTAAAAAAAATGGGGGGAAAAATCTGCACCGTGCAAACGGGGCAGGTTGTTGCCCCTGAAAGGTTTAAATGCTCCTAAATTCCTTTGCTGGACGAAATTTCTAAAATGAGTCCTGTTGCAAAGTTCAGAAAAGTTCAGGCTATCTGAAAATACCCATTGGATTATGAACATTTATGTAGCTGTAAATAGTAGATAAATTTTCTCCATAGGTAAACAGTGAGGTGAGATAATCCAATAGGATTAAATGGGACAATGATTGGTATGTTATTGGTTAAAAACAATTACGCTGACGATGACGAATTCTATGTGAACCGTTTCTATGTGTACCGTACGGTGACGAATTCTATGTGTACCGTTAGCCCTAAGGCGACGTCTTTGCGTTCACATTGTGAGGTTATAGTGGTATCGGTCACAGAAATTTTGACCTCACAATCTAGTTTCACAGTGATCAAACAACATTTATTAAATCTGAAAGAAAATTATTTTGAAAATTTTCTGGCCGTGAAATGGGAAAATAAATACTCTGAAAAAAGAGGCATTGGCTCTGCAGTTATATAAAAAATTACACGATTCAAATTTTGAATCTAAATCTAAAATATTTCAGAAACGCAATTTCAAGTAGAGATTAATCTACACACACACACAGATATATATATATATATATATATATATATATATATATATATATATATATATATATATATATATATATATATATTAGCCCGTGTTGCACGCGAATCATATTTGCACACAAAACTGATATTTAATCATTTGCATCTGCATGATAAACTACCGTTTCCGATTAAGATCTGAATTGCGTATGCACATGTGATCTATGCGCAGTACAGGCTGAAATTTGACTCAGACGATATAAAAAATAAAAGCAAATCCTAAGCATTGCGTTCGTGGATTCGAATGGTACTGTTCTGCTGGAACGTCTAGATGCCTCGTCGCAAATCGAGACCACATTATGAACAGTTGACAGAGTTTGAGAGAGAAATTACTGGGTCGAGAGAATATGGTTTGTCGTATCGTGATACTGTTGCACTCCTTGAGCGAAACGCTAATTCAATTATGCGTGCTTGTGGGATTTGGACAGTAGAAGATTCTACATCTCCTCATCGTGAGGGATGTGGACTACACAACATTACGTGAGATAGGGAAGACAGGCGATTTCTACTCCAGGCAATGACAAATAGTACGACAACTACAACAAAAGTACAATAATGGTTGAGGATGATACATCGGACGATGTCTGTTAGTACTGTTCGCCGACGATTACTGCAGCCAGGGCCTGTTCACACTGCGTACGTGAGCGTCAGCG